>OY101450.1:66414490-66464305 GCA_956483635.1 Panzeria rudis | reverse complement strand
ATATATATATATATATATATATATATATATATATATATATATATATATATATATATATATATATATATATATATATATATATATATATATATATATATATATATATATATATATATATATATATATATATATATATATATATATATATATATATATATATATATATATATATATATATATATATATATATATATATATATATATATATATATATATATATATATATATATATATATATATATATATATATATATATATATATATATATATATATATGCACTTCAAAGGGTTCTTAAAGCTAAATGAGCTGGGATTGTCTAATCAACAGAATTCTTGTATAAACATACATAGATGAAATATTGTAGTTGAAACAGAAACAAAAAAATCATATTTAGTACATAATCTAATAATATAATTTTATCTATTATCCTTTTGGCAACACTAGTTTTGACAGCTCACGCACGTTTTGTATCTTGTGTCACTGTCAAACATCTTCAGTTTGGTCTATAATTTAATCATGAATCGTCTTACAAACGAACAACGCTTGCAAATTATTGAATTTTATTACCAAAATGCGTGCTCTGTTAAGAAAGTTCATCGCGCGCTTCTTCCATTTTATGGTCAGTTTAATCGACCTACTGAGGCTTCTATTCGGGCTATTGTAAAAAAATTTCGCACCAAATTTACATTGTTGGACATTAAACCACCAACACGTTTACGTAGAGTGCGAACTGAAGAAAATATCGCAGCCGTATCGGCCAGTGTTGGTGATGACCGTGAATTATCGATTCGGCACCGTTCGCAGCAATTGGGCCTCTGTTACTCCACTACGTGGAAAATTTTGCGGAAGGATTTGGGTGTGAAGCCTTATAAGATACAGCTGGTGCAAGAATTGAAGCCAAACGACCTACCACAACGCCAAATTTTTGGTGAATAGGCTCTTGAAAAGTTAGATGAAGATCCACTTTTTTATCGAAGAATTGTGTTCAGCGACGAGGCTCATTTCTGGTTGAATGGATACGTGAACAAGCAAAACTGCCGTATTTGGAGTGAAGAGCAGCCAGAAGCATTGCAAGAGCTACCAATGCATCCACAAAAAACAACCGTTTGGTGCGGATTATGGGCTGGCGGCATCATTGGGCCGTATTTCTTCAAAGATGATGCGAATCACAACGTTACTGTGAATGGTGAGCGCTACCGTGCGATGATAACAAACTTTTTTCTGCCCAAAATGGAAGAGCTTGACTTGCATGACATGTGGTTTCAACAAGACGGTGCCACATGCCACACAGCACGCGAAACAATGGACCAATTGAGAGGCGAGTTCGGTGAACAGTTTTATTTCACGCTTGGGACCAGTCAATTGGCCGCCCAGATCGTGCGATTTAATGCCTCTAGACTACTTTTTGTGGGGCTATGTTAAGGCTAATGTCTATAGCGACAAGCCCGCTTCGATTGACACACTGGAAGCCAACATTGCCAACATTATTCGTGAGATACCGCCCGAAATGTTGGAAAGAGTATGCCAAAATTGGACTAAGCGGATGGAACATTTGAGGCGCAGCCGCGGCCAACATTTGCATGAAATAATCTTCAAACATTAAATTATATCGATCCAAATAAATATTTCATGCATTTTTCTAAATTTTATGTGTTTTTTTTTACTTTCCGATAGTTCTTATAAAATCACCCATTATATATATATATATATATATATATATATATATATATATATATATATATATATATATATATATATATATATATATATATATATATATATATATATATATATATATATATATACATATATATATATATATATATATATATATATATATATATATATATATATATATATATATATATATATATATATATATATATATATATATATATATATATATATATATATATATATATTTATATATATATATGTATATATATATATATATATATATATATATATATATATATATATATATATATATATATATATATATATATATATATATATATATATATATATATATATATATATATATATATATATATATATATATATATATATATATATATATATATATATATATATATATATATATATATATATATATATATATATATATTAACTTTATCAGAATATTAGAATAATACACGCTTTCAAAATAACAGATATAACCTAATTATGTTTCTTTCTTTCACTTTTAAACCAGTGTTACTTCTTCTTCACCTTATAATATATTTATTGTCAATAAAATGAAAGTTTCACGGAATTATTATTAAAAAGGTGTAAGATGTAAACTTCCCTTACATCATATAAATTAAAATTTTATGAATCTTCAACCAATGAAGAATGGAATATGGTAGGTAATAACATATACCATAGTCATACAAGTTGTTTACAACTAAATAACTTAGATAATTTGATTTATTTGTAAAGTTCTGTGTTACATCATAGTACTACATTTGAATGTAGTACATACTTTTCCAACATATTCATAATCATCCTTACTATATGACTAATTAGTAATAATTTTTTCGAAACTAATTTAGATGATTATACGAGGAGATAGCTGTACATATAATTAAGTAGAATTCATTGACAATTTAGTTATTGTGTTAGCAACGTCATTATATCAACCATCATCGTATAAAAAACCTTCTAGTGTGTTCGAACTTGATACCTTGATAATATAAATCGAAATTAGTCAATAAAATATAGTTTAGTTATGCGTTTTTATCGTTCACTATAATTTTCTTTAATATGAATATGCATAGATACATAATTATTTAAAAATTCTCTTATAAATATTCTAAATATTCATGTATATATAGTACATATGTCTAATGTTGAATTAAAGGAATACATAATATGATAACTGTAAGCAAATGGAATATGCTTTTACAATTATCTAACAATATTTGAGTTTGGTATATTCACTGATTCCTAAAAACAATCGAAGTCTGTACATGTATACTATAAAAGGCCTATATATTTGCTTTTTTAAGTTCTCCCCTTATGTTTTTATTAAGACTATCCCATTATGGTATTGAATTAAGCACATGAATTTAATGGGAATATTTTCGTAGTTGACTTCTTATCAACCTGTAATTTAATAATATTCGAAAAGACATCGAGTAATAATATTCCGAAATATATCTACAATTAAATTGAATTTTCAAGGATATGTGTAGTAATATGAGTTTTAAAAATAGTACGTATTTGTATATTCAGTTTCGATATGGAATTAGTCAACAGATTTTACAGAATCTCATTCATATTAATAATATGAATTTACATTAATTCAAATAATTAAACTAGAAAATAATAATAATTACTTTCATCTTAGATTTTGCATTTATTTGTATCAAAATTTTTCAAACATCACAATCTCTATAATAAACACTTGCTTCTTTCATATTTTTAGAATGTTTTATTAAACGCTGGTGTTTTGAAACAACCAGCTTTACTCTGCACATCAAAAATAAAATTAAAAAAACTAACCTTGTTTAGCAAATCAGTATAAGAAAATGTATGTATTATTAAGTAATATACGTACATATGTACGTTCAATGACACGCTCCAGAAAAATAAAACAAAACTCAAACAATAGAACACATCAATACAAAAATTATCTATCGATCACAGCATACTAATACCATCTACTACTTTCCAGCGGCCAAGAGAAAAGTTAACTTATAAAATCCCTACTTGATAAAATATATAATGTAAAGAAATATCTATGTATATCAAATAAACTCATTAAAATTATTAAAAATATCGGATGTAAAAGTGATAGAAATAATTAATGTTCCTGTCTTCCATGTATAGGTATAAGCATTCAAATTAAAGAACAACAACCATGTAATAAGTATATTGATAGACCTTTCGCCCTCAAAAATATAACCGCCGAATACTAAAATAAATTTCCTGAGTCATGAAAACTTTCCATAACTTCCCCCAAAAAAAATTATCTTCTGGTCCTCAAGTAGAGCTCATTGTAAAGCAATCACACAAAGTGATAAAAAATAGTGATGTACATGCACAACAACTACCACTACAAGCTCAGGACTATACAATCTTTATCTGTACAGTTCAAATGATAAACAAAAATATCCAAGTCAGCAGAATTAAGAATATGTACATAAAAAGTAATTTTAAAAGAAAAATTAATCTGTACAACCTCAAAAAGAAATTTATATACATACATACATACATAAACAACCTACAAAATAGCAAAATTTATATAGATACTAGATCGATCACAACAGACATATATCGTATACACACACTCAACCCAACACACACCTACAAAAAGTGATGACGTAATACTCTTACACAAACTTAACATATAATAAAATTTCATTGTAAATAAATAAATAAAAAAAAAAAAAAAAATTCAAATTCCTTTGTCTAGCAATACGAAACACTGTTTCTTAAATAAATAAACGTCTCACCAACGAAGCAATAGTCGGACAGACAAAACCCCATAAAATAATAATGTCACCTTAACATCTATCTACAATTGTTACATTAAAATAAAGAAATCAAAATATCCATCACAAGTTCATTAACCTTCTTCAAAAACTCTGGTTATCAATACTATGGTCCCAAAATATTGAACAACTGAAATGCACTTATACATAAAAAAACCTCTGCAAACAAGATACATATTTCAAATTTCAAATAAAATATATCAGCTATTTATTAGCAACACACAACTACAAATCCAAACGATCATGCGAATATTTTGCAACAAAAAAAAAACAAAAGTTCTCACTTGAAAAAAATGAACACAAACATAGAGCAAACACTTATTTGTATGTATGTACATGCATACATCTAATAAATTTGCAGATATGTACAATAAGTATGTACACATATTGTCAAATTTCATACCCATGCGATTGCGTACTCAGAACATTTAGTAGAACTTAACACAGCTCCTCCTCCCCTCTCACACTTCCATAACCACATAATATACAATACCACATAATATACAATACAAACCGTTCACCAACCGACTGACGTTGAGTCAAAAATGGACGGACACGCTTAAATAAATAGAAACAAAACATTTTAAAACTTTATATATAAACAAATTGAATTTAGCATACATAGAACAAAGATAAGCTTGATAAAATAAAAAAAAATAAATCATCGTCCACAGTATTATAAAACACAGATCTAATCAAACGGATTTTAGCATAAACATACAAAAAATAGGGAAGGTCACATGTCGCCCACAAAAACAATTCAAACTATTTTAACAACATACCTCCAAATCATGGGCAGACTAAAATTCACACATTCAGACATATAGAAATTCCCACAGACAGACAGAAATTCTCACGCCTCCCCATACTTACACTAACAAATTGATAAAACATCAAGCTATGAACATCTCACATACACAAAAATATATATTCTCACGGACAGACATCAATCCACATGTAGAAATATGATGAAATTCATATACATAGCAACATCAAGAATTCGCACGATCAGCACAAAATCAAGGACAACACATACAAATGTATGTAGATGTACCCATACGCAACTATATGTACACATTCATACACATATACACACATACACACACACACACACACACACACTACAATTTCATAATGTTGTGAAAATCAATTTCCATTGTCAAAAAATAAACAAGATTAAGCAAGATTTTAATATGGACAGACATCAATCCACATCTACAGACTCTTAATGTAAACACAACCTCTAACCAAACCCCACCAACAAACAAAAATTAGGATGATGACTCATTCTCCAACACATCCACCTGAATAAACAAAAAAAACACCAACAAGATTAAGCATGCATATTTAACGTAAACAAACATTTCAGACCATCTGTCATACTAAGAAACACAGCTACAAATTCAAACGATCATGCGATTATTTGATGCAAAAAACAAATACCCTCACTTGACATAAAAAAATATTATAAACAAAAACCAAACGCTTATTGTATGTACGTATGTATATGCATACATATTAATTGGAACTTAACACCCCCCCTCTAAAACTTGCATAACCACATTCTGAAAATATACCAACCCTTCACCAGTCAATTCGTGGACGGGCATGCTTAAATAAACACAACTACATTTTAAATGTAAACATAAGCACCACAAAAAATTATCAAGAACAAAAAAATAATAATGGTGACACAATAAACCCCGTAGGAACCCAAGTCGACTTTTTTATCTACAAGTTTGGTGACGTTGTTGTCACCAAACTTGTCTACACTCTTTATTTCCACATATAATCTAAAACACTACCCAATCTCTTAATATGACCCCATAAGAACCACATTGTCTATAGTAAGCCAATACTTTCAAGCTCCAAACTCACTACCCAATGTCTCAATATCACCCCATTAGAACAACACCCTAAATTTCTATAACACCAAAAAACATTACCCACACTATAATTTTTCACAATCTTCACTATACATATTTTGCCTACAGGGCACTTTCATTTTTTTCCCACGGGTATCAAATTACACTTTTGTTTATTTAACAATTAAAATTGCAAAATTTTAAATTTTAATTACCCAAATTTTAAAATTTTAATGGCCGCCGCACATACTGTTCCTATCTACTCCTACCTACTGAAAAGGTGGATTTTCATTATAATATGCACAATCAATTTTAACAGTGTTATTGTTGCATGGGTATTTTTTTAGTTTCGCTATCACGAGGATTATGCTTTTGTTGTTTGATCTTTATAGTAACCATTTTTGTAGAAATTAGGTCGTTGGGAAACATTTTTTTAAATGAAAACGAAATCCCAAAAGAAGTGCGTAATGCGAATTGTGTTCCTTTATGTATTTTTTTGGCAGTTTGGCTTTCGCAAGAGCAATTGTATTGTCGTTTTTTTGTAATTTCTGTTTATAAGTACCTATTTTTTACAAATCAAGTCAATGGACATTTTTTAAAAGAACAAAATGGGTTATTGTTGTTTTGTGTATGTATGAATTTAACATTATTGCTCTTTGAAGTGCGTGGTTTTTTACTTAATTTTCATTTCCTAGGCAGATATGTGTATGGAAAGGAAATAATAGGATGTTCATTGGCGTAGATAGGCTTTTTTGGGGGGGCAATGCCCCCCAGACTTGATTTCGCACCCCCAAGAATTACTGAAATACTTAATAAAAAATATTAAAAACTTTTCTGTTTGGAAAGACATACATACATATTAGTATTCAAATCGTAAATGTATAAAAATTTTGCTTCCAAAAATTGAAATTTTTTTGTTTCTTACGTAAAAACCCTAAACAAAAACGTACGTAAGTAGTATATACAACATTATAAAAACCTTTTGATACTGGGTCCAGTTGTGCATAAAATTAGTCCAATATCCCATCATCAACATGATTTTTAAAAGTTTCAGACCTTCAAAAAACTTTCATATCGATGGTCATAAGTTGGTACGTGTTGCAGCTTTTTTACAGCTTTTCAGTAGAAGAAATTACGTTATAAATGTGCTGAAAGCGTTACTAGCATAGAAATAAAATAGCTGAACATTATTTAGTAGGTACTCTCAACTAATTTCTGTTATTTTATTTTGAGAATGGGAATGTTTTCTGCGTTTTGTGAAAAATAATAAAAGTTGTCAATGTATAGCCATCTAATGATATCCAAAAGTTTATAACGACCCTTAAATACCCTTTGACACGCTTATGTTAAATCTAAGTGGGAAAATAAGCGAAAGCGTCACCAGCAGCTACTAAGTATTGCTTACATCAGCGATTACGTAATGGTATTTTTACCACTGGGTAGTTGCTATGCATATACATATAATTTGCCAACATATTTCTGTTACAACTATTGTACCGCTCTCTCTTTCTCTCGGCATAGCGCTCTCAGTATATCTTTTCTCCTCTTATTGATTCTTATTATTTTGATTTCACTCAGGACACCAGCCACTTGCACCTGTCTTCTCTGTCACTCTCTTCTACTAAGCAATAATTTTGAAAATCACCGAATTCTTTTCATTCGCACGATCAGACGAACCAATAGCACAAAAACCTATAAAATGGAAATTTCATCAAGAGCATGAAAACCCGTGAAAAACGGATTTTCCCGAAAATAAGACCTATCTAAAACGTAAAACAAAACCTTTCCAACAAAAAATAAACAAATAATTTTGAAAATCGGTGCATAAATGACAGAGTTATGCGATAATCAATATTTTGGGGGGGTGCGAATTTGCTCCCTGATTTTGGGGAAAAGCTTATTGGACCAAACTAAAAGTAAAGGATTTCAAACAAAAAAATAATTTTGAAAATCGGTTCACAAATGACAGAGTTATGCAAGGGGGAGCAAATTTTCCCCTCCGATTTTCGAAACAAAATTATGGAACCAAACTGCAAGCAAAGCCTCTCAAACAAAAAAAGAATTTTGAGAATCGGTGCAAAAATGAAGGAGTTTTGCGATAATCAATATTTTGGGGGGGAGGCAAATTCGCCACCTATATTTTGGTGAAAAACTTATTGAACCAAACTAAAAGCAAAGGCTTTCAAACAAAAAACGAATTTTAAAAACGGTTGACAAATGACAGAGTTATGCAAGGGGGGGAGCAAATTTCGCCTCCAATTATCGAAACAAAATTATCGGACCAAACTGCAAGCAAAGGCTTTCAAACAAAAAAAAAAGGATTTTGAAAATCGTTGCATAAGCGACAGAGTTATGCGATAATCAATATTTTGGGGCGGGCGGCAAATTTGCCCCCTGATTTTGGGAAAAAGCTTATTGGATCAAACTAAAAGTAAAGGCTTTCAAACAAAAAAAAAAGAATTTTGAAAATCGGGTCACAAATGACAGAGTTATGCAAGGAGAGAGCAAATTTCCACTCCGATTATCGAAACAAAATTATGAGACCAAACGGCAAGCAAAGCCTTAAAAAAAAAGAATTTTGAAAATCGGTGCATAAATAACTGAGTTATGCGATAAACAATATCTGGGGGGGCAAGTTTGTCACCCGATTTTGGGAAAAAATGTATGGGACCAAACTGCCAGGAAAGGCTTTCAAGCAAAAAAGAATTTTGAAAATCGGTGCATAAATGAAGGAGTTATGCGATAATCAACATTTTGGGGAGGGGGCAAATTTGCCACCAGATTTTGGGGAAAAGCTTATTGGACCAAACTTAAAGTAAAGGCTTTCAAACAAAAAAAAAAAGAATTTTGAAAATCAGTTCACAAATGACAGAGTTATGCGTGTACAAACATAAAGAAAAGTAAAAAAATACTCACGAGTTGCTAACCTTCTCCTTTTTTGAAGTCAACTAAAAAGCGTAAAAATATAATTTATAAAAATAGGCAAAACGGCAACGCTGCTGGCATTGTTTTTGTTTCTTTAGTACAAGTGAGTGTGCCGCACACGTGCCTAAATTTGGCACATGCAGACGTGCCAAATTTCTATCTACATAATTTCTATCTTTAAGCACACGCACATGTACGTGTGCCAGTTTGATTGGCACACGTACACGTTCCAAAAGTAAGCACACAAAAAATGGCACTTACTCGTGTTCCATGAAATTATTTCTCGCGGAGTTTTACATAAAAGTGCTGAACACATGTAATACTTAAAACGAAAGGTCTACCCGATATCTTATTTCGAATCTCTACAACAATGACCAAATGTTGGGGTTCATGTAAAGAAATTTGCATAACTTTTAAACTTATGGAGATCACATTATCAAACTTTAACGGCATAATGAGAACACCCTAGGCTAATTTTGGTAAGAAAATAAAAAGGATAAAACATGTCGTAGTTTAACCAGTTTTATTTTGAATTGGTCATTTCCGGTTTTGCATGTGAAAAAAATTTGTTTTTTCCAATTTAATTTTTTTCTAAAAGATCAGACGATTTCCTATAAGAATCATTAATCTTATTTTTATTTTTTTTTAATTTTTCTACTTCGAAACAATAATTAAAAAAATAATTTTTCAGAAACCGCAACACTTTAGCACCCCATAACTCGACAAATATACATCATACGAAAAAAATATTTGGCACACCCATTCATATCTACTAAAAGTATAGGTATGCCAAATATCAAAGAATTTCGGGAAAAATTTTGTTTGCCGTGTCCGCTTCACAAATAATGACTCTTTAGATACATATGACGTATGTGTCATATACATATATATTTTTTGTTTACTAAAGTAGTAGATTAAACATTAAATATTATTAAACTAATTTTAATCTATTTTTGTGAATTACAATCTGTTTATTTTCTTTGTTTAATAAGGTACAATTGTTATGATCTATTTTTATGATTTTGTATGGTCCTTTATAGACATTAGCAAGTTTATGTCCTGCTTCATTTTGAACTAAAACAATATCATTGATTCTAAAATTTATTGCATTAGTGTTTGTGTCATATTGGGATTTTTGTTTTTCTCTGTTTTTTATTAACAGATTGTTGGCAATTTGATGAACAGTCTGTAATCTGAATTTAGTTTCCTTTGCATAGTTTTCAAAATTATATACAGGGTCTATTGCGCTGTCTTTTAATGGTTTGAAAATATCTGGTCTTTTACCGAATACAAGTTCAAATGGACAATAATTGTGGGTTGTGGATGGTGTGGTATTGTAACAGTAAGTAAAGTAAGGAGTCCATTGATCCGTCATCAAGTTTTTGAGCAATTTAAGATCGAATATATTCATTGAATGTTCTATACGAGCGTTCCACGGTTCCCAAGGTTTGATAGTGACATGGAGTGGAATGTGATAATATATTTAATAATCCAGACAATTCTTTGAAGATCTCAGTCCTATATTCAGTACCCATATCGGTTAGGATTTGCTTCACTGGGCCGTATATTAAAATCAAATTTTCGAAAACTGCCTTTGCAATTGATTTGGCAGATTTATTGCCAATAGGAACAGAAATCAAGTATTTCGTTAAATCGCAAATCATCGTAACTACATATTGATTAGAATTTTCCGAAACAGGAAGTGGTCCTATGGTGTCAATTATTATTGTATCAAATGGCTTACTGGGTTTTGGAAATATGTTTAATTTTTCTTTTGAATGCTTTGTGGTCTTATTCATTTTACAATCAAAACAATTTTTCACGAACCTTGATACATCTTTTGTCATGTTGTTACAAAAATAAAATCTTTTGATTTTATTCAACATACGAGTGATTCCTGGGTGGCCACCGAGCAGGGGATCATCGTGAAATTTTTTTAAAATATTTTGTTTTTCATTTTCGTTAAAATTGTTGTAACAGTGGGTGTCAGAGCAATATTTATAGTTTTTAAAGCATTATTCCTGTATTTTAAATTCTTTAAATATGATGTCATTTAATGGCATTTGGAAATTTCTTAATCTCATTTGACAGGCTTTTCTTTTGGTCAAATATTTAGTTTTATCAATGTTTAAAATTATAGTTTCTCCCTGTAACAAGGAACAACCTCGGTTGTGAGTTAAAATTTTGGGGAGTTTTTTAAATGGGCGGACAGAAATGCTTTCAAAGATTTTTAGTTCATTATTAGTTTGTTTTTTCAGTTGCGCTCTAGTTGGTACCTTTAATACTTTGCCTGCCTGTATATCCTCAAAGGTGATTCTTGATAGGGCATCCGCTGTTACATTTTCTTTTCCTTTCATATATTCTATTTCAAAGTCATATCCTTCGAGATCCAACCGGACCCTAGTAAGTTTTGATGAAGGGTTCTTAATGGAGAATAGATAAGTGAGTGGCCTATGATCTGTTTTTATCATAAACGTTTTCCCATAGACGTGTGGCCTTAAGTAATTTATGGCCCAATGAATAGCTAATAGCTCTTGCTCAATAGTTGCCTTATTCGATTCACCTTTAGTAAATGATCTGGAAGCATATGACACTGGTAATAATATATCGTTGTGTGGTTGGCTTAAAACTGCGCCAGATGCTATTTTGCTAGCATCTGTTGTTATATAGAACGTTTTACTAAAGTCTGGATATTTCAATATACATAGTTCGTTTTATAAGTGCCTTTTTTAAATAATTGAATGAACGGTCACATTCATTAGTCCAATTGAACGTCACCTTTTTCTTTGACAAATTTGTTAGAGGTTTACTATAACTTGAAAAATTTTGAATACATTTCCTGTAGTAATTACAGAAAGCTACAAAGCGTTTTGTTTCGTCGCCATTTTTGGGTATGGGATAGTCTTTAATAGCGTCATACTTAGAACTGTCTGGCAAAATACCTTAATTCGTATATTTATGACCCAAAAATGTAATCTGATGTTGAAAGCACTTACACTTGTCAGGATTTAACTTAAGATTGTATTTTCTACAAGTTTGAAAAACCTCTCTTAAATTTTTTATCATATGGTTTTTGAAACAGCCTATGACAATAAGATCATCCATGTATAAAAATGCACTGGATGGTTTTAAGCCCGAAAATGCCAACGTCATCATGCACTGGAAAGAATTTGGGGAAATTTTTAATCCAAAGGGGAGTCTTTTAAACCTAAAACTTCTTAGTTGTCGAGAAAGAAGTTATGTCTCTTGAATTCTCCTCCAGCTTAAATTGATGAAACCCTGACATAAGGTCTAGAGTTGAAAACTATTTGGCTTTCCCTAGTTGATCCAAGATGTCGTCAATACGTGGAAGTGGGAATTTGTCCGATAACAATGTTTTGTTAACCTGACGATAGTCAATTACCAGGCGCCATCTTTTTGCCTGACTACCCTCTACTGATTTGTTCGGAACTAACAAAACTAGACTGTTATAAGGTGAGAAGGAAGGTTCCACTAAATCGTCCTCAATTAGTTTGCCAACCTGGCTTGCGATTTCTTCTTTCTGAGTTTCTGGAATCCTGTAATTTTTTATATATATACTGGTAAATCATCATTTAGCCTCAATTTTTGTTTGTAAAAGTTATTTGTAGTGATCGGTTCGCTTTCCAATCCAAATAAATCTGAAAGTTCATTGCATAATGTTAACAAATAAACTTTGGCGATTTCTGGAACATGTGATTGCAATTTTTCTAGAATGTTTGAACGATTTGGAGAATTACATTTGGGTTTATTAATTACGTCATAATTTGAAATATTATTGTAAGTTAAAAAATTATGTAAAATGATAATTTATAATTGTAATAATGTAATGCTTTTTTTAAATTTAAATAGACGAAAACCCCTGAAGAAGTCAACAAATAATTGACGAAACGTTGGGTACAAAATGTAATAAATAGTTTTATATTTGTTGTTGTTGCGGGTTTCCGTTTCTCTGAATGGCCTAGCAAATTACTTTTGCAATATAAGTGACAGCTATTGTTATTATCGTTATTAACGCAATGATTTCCACATAGCTCATTTCATTTACTGATTGATTTACTGTTTGCTCGCTTCTTGCTTGTATATTGTTGCGTAGAACTTATACTAATTCTTTGTTGTCGTTCTCCTCTATCAACAAGGGGATGGAAGACAAAATCTTTTTCCATCAAGTCATATTTTTTAATAAAGTTTAATTACAGTCTTAAATTTTCAAATGTATATACATACATATGTATATATGTGATAGCGCATAGAGAATTTTCACTTTTTTTTTAATGTGGACAACATCTGAGCATCGAATGAGGCCGATCCCATGCCCCAAGTGTTCCCTCCCAGAGATATGCGCGTTTTATGAAATTGAAGTCGACGATTCTAAGCGCAAAGAGACCTAACGGTAAAATTTATTTATTTATTTATTTTTCCTTATGAATTAAAAAAAATAGAAAAATCGTTTTAATCCACGGTTTTTGCGAATTGGTTCCTTAGAACTTGACGATACCGGTCCTTTATTTTTTTCGATTTCTCCTTAACGTCTGCTGCCTCCACTTCTTGAGGATTGTCCACTTCCACCGAATCTTCCTCTTCGTTACCATTTCCAGAGACCAAAGGAAGAGGAGCAACCGAATCTTTTTTTGAATCGTCAAAACATAAACCCCGGATCGCTTTATACAAGTACCATTGACGCTTCATCGATAACCCTGGTGATGGAATTATAATTAGTTTGTCATCGAAACTGGTATTGTTACTCAGATGTATGTTTTCATTTATGATGGCTGAGTTCGCAAACAGTTTACATTGCACTGGTGACTGAGCAATAAATACAAAGTGATGATACTTCGATATTCCAAATAAAGTTTTATATTTAGTGGAGAAGTATTCGTCCCATTTTCTCCACTCAACAACAGGCTCACTTGAGTTTGGAAGTCGAATAGGTACAAGAACATTAAATCCATTACGAGATGATTTTCTAACACAATCAACTACATCCATGAAGCAGTCGACATTAGTATCGGCATATTTTGATTTGAAAACTCCGAATAAACGATCAGGTGAAAACTTTGTATGTCCGCTTAACAAAAAGTTCAATTCAACTGACTCACATCTGGAATTATCGACAAGGTGTTGTAAATATCGTATAATCGCATTGATTTTATTTTGTGAAACACAGATATCAGCGAATATCACTAATTTTTTAGTTGAATGCACTTCTCGTAGGTAGTAATCAAGCATTGATATTACTGAATTCGGACCTTTTCCAATGGAATTGCTTTCGTCAATACAGAAGATGTGTTGAACATTTTGACGATCGTTTGTAATTCCGAAAATTGCTGTTTTGCGACCTGATTTAAAGTATGCAGTACCTATTTGCTGTGGACCCGACGGAAAGCTAACATTTTGAGCATAATCCATAGAATCGTATGCCGGCTTCATAGTGACGATGTAGGGACAATATTTCTTCCACAGCGTTTGGAAAGCGCGAGGTTTTATATTTTACCACCCGGTTCGACGCTGTTGGTGTATCTAGTGTAAACAGAAGTTTTACTTTCAGTAGTTGTAAGTTTCAATAAACGATAATCACGATGATTTGGTTGACGTCCAAGTAAAGTGATAGCAACAGTTTCAGCAAAAAGGGAGATAAATGAAACAATTTCTTTTTTTTCCAAAGTAGTTAAAGCATCTGTACGATTAATTTTATTCGTCATGCCATGTTCGCGTGGATAAACACCATTTTTGTCGTAATGTTCGATTGGATTTTTGTAGCGTTTAATTCCCATTGTATACAGGAAGAAGTACATACCACGGCATATCGGCAAACTTCGAAAATAATATATCTGATTGAACCGTTTCGTCATAGCTCGCGATCGATCAAAAACTTTTGACCTGAGCATTGCATCGTCACGGTGAGCTGCCAGATGTGCGAGAATAATTAAATCTTGGGATTCCTTATCTAAATTCATGAAAGACGTACGAAAATCCACAGCCATCTTCTTAGGGATCACTTCATTGCATTGATTTGAACAACACGGAGGTATTTTTGAACCATACAGTCGAGTATCTACCTTTTCCTCGCGTAAATCAAGGTCAGATTTATCAAGGTACATATTATCGGTATCATCTTCAGAGACAATATCCGATAATTCTGAGAAGTGATCGTCATCATCCTCGTCATCACGGAAGCGATAAAGTAAATCTACTTCTTCGAAATCGTCCACCATTTCATCATAAAACAGTCAGTAAGAATGTTATTAGTTTTAAATTATTTTCGCGAACAACATAATAAGATTATGTGAAAAAATTTTCGTACTAACAGAGTGATATTCACGATTTAAACGAATTATAAATGAGTATTTATTATAATTCACAATTAATAGTTTCAGAAAATAAACCTGGATTCGAAAAAACGCGAGCAAATTGATATCAAACTCATGGAAACAGCGCGCTAGATAGAAAACAGTAAAAACCAACTACACAAAACAAGAGGTAGGGACGACCTACGCGCGTTTTCAAGGTTGACCAACACGTTCCTGACCTCATGAGATGTGTCGCTTTCAAATGAGACCAATACCAACACGCTCAGTGATGGTACACCAAAGATACACGTATTTAAATCTTTAAAATTGCTCTCCTGAACAAAACCGGTTTTTACCCTTAGGTCCCTTTCTATTTTGCGCGTCACATATGTGACTGTACGTTAGTTTAAACACTATTCCTTCCTTTTTTTATTTACGAGTATAACGTATTTTATTGTCACTATGAGTTTTTTCTTTAAGTTTTCACTTTTAAGTTTATCACTTGTCACGTTCGCCATATAAAGTATTTTTCCGATTACAACACATTTTTATTTTAAGAACATGTTGAAGCATGTCAAAGTATTTTTATTGACTGTCTATAACTGTATTAATATTAATGTACTTATACTATTTGAAAGTTCAGGTGCAACGAAAACAAAAACTAAACAAAGAACAAAACATTGCTGAAATATCAATATGCAATTGCAATTGTGAATTCAATATATTGGGAAACCAGATATATTAAAATATAAGAATATCCCATTTCCAGAGCAACAACCGAAAAGTCAACGACAAGAAAGAAACAAAATATCTGGCCTCATTATATTAAATCATTTCTAGTATGGTTTAATTGTAATTGTTGCCTTACATGTGCCAACCAAGCATGAATCACAAATTCATACTTTGTTAATAGTTAACACATGGCAGAAATAAACCTGATTCGGGCTTGATTTAAGTACGCGGCGGGATGGATAAAGTACGCAGTAGGATTGATTCAAGCATGCGGCGGGATTGATGCAACTATGCAGCGGGCTTGAATCAAGCATGTAATACATTTTTCGCTACAAACAAACATTGTCGTACTTAAAATATGAATTTTTTACATGAATAAAGCGGAATAAAGGCTAAAATTAAGTGTTTTGCGCTTGAATATTCCGTAATTGAATCAATCTTTCTGTTATTGCTTTCAGGATTTGACACCGCTTTGGATTAATTTAAGTACCAATGGATTGATTTTTCCTTTCTGTGTACCTACTTTTTGTAATTAAAAAAATCATTAGATGAAATATTTATTGTACATTCTAATTTTATATTAGTTTATTTAAAGTAGATTTTAAGTAGAAATAAAACGGGTAAATATATTATTATCTCTCATTCCATAACTTAATACAAGGTATTATTTACTGAGATTCAATGTTGGCTTTGCATTACAGTGAGTATTGCTGAGCGCTCCGGGCTCTCTGCCCTCTATCTCAAAAACGGTTCGGCGTATGAAAAAAAATTTAATACAAAATTTTTCGCAAATTTTATGCTCTAAAATTTTTATAATAACTATTAACATCATTGGAGCTATAGAAACCGAGATAATAGCGAAAAACTTATTTTTGTGACCTTTGACCTTGAATAACTTACGACGCAGACACGAGATTTTATGAGACTTTTGAGACAACTTTTAGAACACCAAAACGAAGGTGTATACGAATTTCCAGCTTATTATCTACCATTCCGCAGTTGACCCCTTTTTCGGCTTATTTGACTGGGCTATGTGGACTCATATTGTTGGCACTTGTTTGTTGCTGTGAAGCTGATTTCAAAAAATTCATTTTATAGCACTGTCATTAACATTGATTTGAGCGCACACGATGGAATACTTTTGACGCAAGTGTACATTTTTGTTTACTAGTTTTTTACATTCTGTAGCAACAATAGTGAGGTAGGCATTCCTGCTGTTGGTTTTCGTTGTTATTTTTTCTTGACTGGGGCTACTCATATATATGAGTATTCAGTTAATATCAGTGTTCGAAAATTTACCTTATATTATGTACTTTAATGTTCTG
Source organism: Panzeria rudis (assembly GCA_956483635.1). Taxonomy (NCBI): domain Eukaryota; kingdom Metazoa; phylum Arthropoda; class Insecta; order Diptera; family Tachinidae; genus Panzeria; species Panzeria rudis. The sequence goes on along the minus strand of OY101450.1, from coordinate 66,446,650 downwards.
TACGGTAGAATATTGTAATGCACAAACGCAAATAGTGGTTGTGTAGGAAATACATTAAAAAAAGCAGAACGGTATTTCTGTTAGTGATCTTGTACCCAACGAAAATACTGTTTCTAACAAACTCAATATAAAGATAAGAACATTTAATAGTGTTCTTTTGTGTATTCAGCATTAGTATTCGCTTGGCTCTCATGCATGTATACTTGAGTGCGTAGTTGTATATGATGAAAAAAGAACACTATAAAACGCTAAAATATAATGTATGTAGTACACAACCACTACAATTGTACTGTTTTTTGACAAAAAACAAAACGCTACATAATGTTTGTTACTTGCATTCACGGTTGCCAGATTTGACGATTTATCGTCATTTTGACGATTTTGGGTGTCGAAAATGGAATTTTGACGACTGGACGATTTTTACCTTAAATTTGGCGATTTTTAAGAATTATAAGTTGACACCATTTTTTTAAACTTTTAAAACAATTTTGAACTTGATCAAGAACTTCGCAGGTTTTGCTACAATATGTAATAAAAGTAAGGATTTAAAGAGATACCTATATCATATTTTTAGTATTACAGGTTTTTTAAGCCTATATAATTTATCAACTGCTGAATACATACATATGGATGTATATCAAATATAAAAAAGTTAAAACACTAGAAAACAATGCTCAAATATTAACAAATATATTAGTAGTATGTATCTCATATCTCGAAAAAATGTATTTAAAGTTTTAAAAATTTTAGCATAGAAATGGCTGTTATTAGCTTTTTAGCGGTTATAACTTTGACTTAGATTAAGATTTATTTTTGAAAAGTTTTTTACGCATAAAGGGGGTATTAATGAACACGTTTACTAACTCGAAAATTTTGGTGCTTTGAGAAATGGCTATGTCACATAAATAGAGCGATATGTATGTACATATGCACATAAAGAATTTAAATGCTGCAAGTTTTTGGTATTGCAATTATAAATTAGTATTAATAAAATCTTGTGAATACATGAAGGGCTTTAACTCGTAAGCCACATAAAATCAAAAATTGGTTTTATGTGCTCATTCTCTTGCCATAGATTTGCATCCTAGACATTTTTTGATAAATTCTAGTATTTTGCAAATACTCATAAAAATTTTAATTAATGTTTATGTATGTATATAATTTTTCTAAAAAAATACACTAAATACTGTTTATACAGTTAAAACAACAGTTGATATCTTTATTGATAAGAATTTCCTTTACTTTATTATTCTCTTTATAATGCTGATTTCTATACAAAATTTTTTTATTAACCTTGAAATAGTGTTTTTTTACTTTTGACGAATTTTCGACGATTTCGAATAATTATTTTTACGTTTTTGACGATTTTTTGGTCGAAATTTGACGAATTCATCCCTATTTCATCTGGCAGCTATGCTTGCATTAAAAAATCGTTATGTGTTGTGTTCGGGTTGTGTAAATATACACAAACACTAAAAAAATAGATATCGTTTCTGCTTGTGTATACAGTACACAAAATAACGTTCGGTTTATTTGCGAACACTGGTTAATATGTTTGTTTGTTTGTGTGCCTACTTGTTCATAGGTTTATGATTTACTTTACAAGAAGACTGGAAAAATTGTGTATACAAAATATATTTGTATTTGTTTTTTTATATATTTGTATATTGTTTAGTTTGTTCACTGACTGACGGAAAATTAAGCCATGTATTTACTTCAAGAGTAACTTGCGTACATGACAACCCTGTTTACAATATTACCTTTATTATTATTGCTTTAAACAGTTATCATACATGCTCGCTTCAACTTTTGCCGCTTGGGTGGAAGAACACGTTTTATTACCAAATGTATTAAAAGAACATTTAATCATTTATTGTACAAGTGAATTAATTTTTAGTTAATAAATTGTACTATAGTTACTAATTATACAAAGAGCAGCATGTATTTATTTCGACAAGACATCACTGTTTTTCTAGTTTTTACTTTTTATTGTATTATACTTTACTCAAGAATAAACGTTTGAAGTGTTAACACGTGTTGTCTTCTTTCTATAAACAAAAAAGACTAAGTTCCATAAATAATCAAACTTACCTCTTTAGCAATGTTTAAATCTTTACAAATGAGCGTATGTCCAAAAACAAACTGCATTACTGGATCGAAGTATGCATCATATTCAATTAAGGAAAGCGCTAAATCAACGTTGTCTTGACCGACTAAGCTTTTAGCAAAATTTACAGTAGCGGTTTTAATTGTATGTGAAGAAATTTTGTTAATTGGAATAATAGTTACACGATGTTGCAGTTGTCCCTTTTGCAATATCTTTTTGCTTGTAATATCGTCATCTGTTACATGGCTATAAAGCTGTTATTATATTTGTTATTATATTTGTCATAAAAGAAAACTATTTATTAGATTGGTCCCTTACTCAAAATTTCTAAAGCAGGAACCTCTTTAGCTTGTATTTTTTATATACATAAAAAATTATGCTGTGGAAATTTCAACCCTATATATTAACGGACTTTATACAAAGGCAATTTATTATTTATACAATAAATACATACATCACATGTAAAGGTTGAAAAAAAAACTAGAATGGACGTCGCAATCGTCCGTATACTAAACATAAATAATTTCAAGTATTCAATAGAACACTGAAGATGGCACATAGCCGAAACCGGTCTGTTTACAAACCAAATTTGACGTGGGATGACGGAAAATCGTTCCAAATTAAAAAAAAATAAATAATTTCATTACATTACGTCTTGATGAGCAAATTATTTGTTATAACAATTGTTAGCACAAGAATTTGTCTCGTCTGGACCGCTGTTGTTACTGTTTTGTCATTGTTATGACATCGTAGTTTAAACAACTGTTAAGCATTGTTTTCAATACGAAAAAAAGAGACCGCAAACAGAAGAAATTTGCTCTCTGCCGCACCACCTTAAAATAATTTGACTAAGTCTAACAAAAACATTGTACGTACTCTCCACAACAAAGACCTTAACAAGTATTTCTTAAGAGCTCTTCCGACGTTTTGTTGATTGTTATAATAAAAAATTTGCTCGTCAAGACGTAGTGTTAAGTTTGAAAGAAAAATTATTCAACGTCATAAGCATGATCCAATAATCAGTACCCATGTTCTGTAACTAATGTGAGAAATTTTCAATGCGAGTAAATTGTTATCATCCTGTAGAACACAGTGATAGTATCAAAAAACTTAAATTTTCTTTGTTTATTTTAATGTATCCAGTTTAATTATTTTATAAATAATCCTGCAAAAGACGGAATGACTAATATAATTTAAAAATTGTTCTCGATGCGAAAACTTCTTACAAGTTACAGAACATGAGCACTGGTCAATGCAATTCGTCAGCTGTTTATTGTTTGCCATCGTAAATATGTCAAACTTCATATAAAAAACATAAACAAAATTATATATGGAGTTTGTTTGACATCTTCACGATTATGGCATTTTTGTTGTAGAGATGCATATACCTAATTATTGGATCATGACCACAAGAATCTCTTTAAAAATAGCCACTCAATATATAATGCTACTATGTATAATTACACTTTTTTCCGATTTTTTGTTTGTTTTTCGGTTTTTTTTTCATTTTGATTTTTTTCTCGTTATTTGGATTTATTTAAGTTTGGCGATTTTTTTCATTTTAGTGATTTTTTATTTTTAGTTTCTTTTGTTTTAATGCTTTTTTTCGTTTAAGCTCTTTTTGCGTTTTAACAATTTTTAGTTTTGGTGTTTTAATTGGTGATCTTTTTGTGCTTTTTTGTTTTCGTTTTGGCGATTTGTTACCTATGGTATTTTCGTTCTGGTTTTTCTCGTTTTAGATATTTTTTGTTTTGGTTCTTTTTTTGTTTTAGCGTTTTTTCATTTTGGCAATTTTTTAATCTTGTCTACTTTTTTAATTTTGAAATTTTTGCGTTGATGTGCTCTTTTCTTTTGGAGATCGTTTTAATTTTTTGAGATTTTTAGCTTTTTTTTTTGTTTTAGTGCTTTTTTCATTTCGGCGAATTTTTTTGAAGTTGTTTATTTAATTTCTTAATTTTAGTATTTTTTTGTTTGGCTTAGGTGCCTTTTAGTTTTGGTGATTTTTTTTTAATTTTAGCGATTTATTAGGAATTGGCACTTTTTTAGTTTATGCGATTTTATTTCGTTTTTCTAACTTTTTTTTAATTTTAACGATTTTTTTATTTTTTCATTTTGGTGTTTTTTTTTGTTTAGCGCTTTTTTCATTCTGGCGATTTTGGGGGGGGGGGATATTCCCTTCCCCTTTGTATCTGCGCCTGCCCAGAGGCAATAATGTAGAAGCACATCCAGCCTAGGCAGAAACCCTTTACTTAGCGAGGCTACTGTGTGATATAATTACATACATACATACATACATACATACATACATACATACATAGAGAAGAAACCCATTAAGCCCTGGCGAAGGCAAAAGATATGCAAGCAATATTTACAAAACTCCCTTTGAGGATTCATTGTAACAGTATGTATTTATGTATGTATGCATGTTTCGACCTTTTTGTTATTAAAAATTTTAAATATTTTAAAAAAATTCGGAATTTTTAAATTAATTTTTATTTTTATAAACAAACGTCAGCTTTTAGTAGAGTTACCACCATGAGAAAACAAAGAAAATATATGAAAACAAATATATTAGCAATACTATTCTCTCACGAAATAAAAAAGCTTTTCTTACTTCAAAGTTTAATATACGAAAGCTTTTAAATGTTTTATAATAATCAAACTTCAAACATTATCGTAATATAACAAAACATGAGTGTGCGAAGGTTTATGTTCTCTAAAGACAGGCTGTATCTCCAAGTTGAAAAGGAAATAATGTCCATAAACATTATTACCACATTGAAAGGGAAATAACATCCATAGATAATATTTCCTTTTCACAGTGTAAATAACGCCCATCAAAATTGAGAAATACCGTCCATGAACTTTATTTCCCCTTTGAAATAGTATCCATTGCTTTCTCCTCTGGGCATATAAAGTAGTGGGTACGCTAAGTAAAGATTTGTTGCTTGAGGACTTTCTCCTCGGGTATGTCGAATAGTGGTGTCGCTGAGGAAAGGGTTTCTCGCTTGCCAGCTTCTGGCTGATTTATAGCTAGTCTGAGTAAAAATTTGGTGCCTAGTTTGCCTTTAGCTTCTAATAATGAAAATCCTTATGCCAGGCTGAGAAGAGACTTGTTCAGACTGGCCGTAGGCCAGCTATGCAGAAAATCTTTACAAAGCGAAGTCACCATTACATATACCCACATGCGATAATGTAGAAGCACAGCCAGCAAGGCAGAAACTCTTTACTTATCGAAGCTACTGTGTGATATCCCGGTTGGCCATGTGTTTCAGGCATCTTGCAAGGCCAATGCGTGACAATGTTAAAGCGTCGATGACTTGTTGGTGACAGCTCAGTGAGGACATTTTCGAACAAATGGCCGCTAAGTTCATACATGACAATAAGAGCGACACTGTCACCCATCTTTTCATGAATGTAAATGACAACATCCTCAGAAATGTCCACAATACATTTTTCGTTTGTTTCTTTTTTACACGTGTTCTATAATAACAATTAGAGGAATTTGTCGCTCAGAGAGTATTTAATATGAGAAGTTTTAATTGAAATTGTAACAGATCTTTTCATTAGCTCAATTTCGCTTAATTTTAGCAAGCAGAAATGTATCAAAATGATTCAAACTGGTGACATACTGAGAGACAATGTCCACAAGAAGTTCATTTGGCTAGTTGGCATGACCAGTTGTGTAGTTTTTCTTTGATCCATTCTTTGAGTACGACTTCTGTTAGATTGTCTTAAAAGAAACTGTAATCGACAAATATCGTGTATGACAAATGTCGAAATTTCCTTAAGTAGTCGTTGATGAAAATGTCCTCTATGACGAGTTGGCCAACCGGGATACTTACATACATACATACATACATACATACATACATACATACATACATACATACATACATACATACATACATACATACATACATACATACATACATACATACATACATACATACATACATACATACATACATACATACATACATACATACATACATACATACATACATACATACATACATACATACATACATACATACATACATACATACATACATACATACATACATACATACATACATACATACATACATACATACATACATACATACATACATACATACATACATACATACATACATACATACATACATACATACATACATACATACATACATACATACATACATACATACATACATACATACATACATACATACATACATACATACATACATACATACATACATACATACATACATACATACATACATACATACATACATACATACATACATATGAACAAGAGGAGAAACCCATTAAGCACGGGCGAAGGCAAGATATGCAAGCAATCTTTACAAAATTGTCTTGAGGATTCATTGTAACAGTATATATAAATGTATGTATGCATGTTTCGAACTTTTTTAATTACAAATTTTAATATTTAAAATAAAGTTTGGAATTTTTTAATGAATTTTTATTTTTATAAACAAACGTCAGTTTTTAGTAGAGTTACCACCAATTAGCATACGCTTATATGAGAAAAATAAAGGAAAATAGTATATGTAAGCAAATATATTGACAATACTATTCTCTCACGAAATAAAAAAAACTTTTCTTACTTCAAAATTGAATATACGAAAGCTTTTAAATATTATCGTAATATAACAAAACATGAGTGTGAGAAGGTTTATGTTTTCTAAAAACACGCTGTTAAACTCAAAAAAAGGTTCCCGTTAAATTTAATTGAAATTGGATAGGTAAATCTACTTTGTTTTAATGAAATTTTATTTATCAAGATTTAAATTTTGAGTTTAGTGTTAACTGCAGGTTAATATTTTTATTGTTAACGGTCCTAAGTCCTTTTCCCTGTTTGGCCATCTTTTTAATTTTTTGCGATTTTTTTTGATTTTTTTTGTTTTTCCGTCTTTTGAGATTTTTTACTTTACGGCGTTTTTTTTTTGCTTTGGCTTTTTTCGTACCAGCGATTTTTTGGCGATTTACATTTCGGCTTGTTTGTTTCATTACTTGAAGGGATATGCGTTAATTATTAATTTTGTCTGTTTCAATTGTCCAATTATTGTGGTTCATAAGATGCACTTTAATTTCAAAATTATATTACCTAATAGAATCCCCTTAATTTTTTAATTGTTTAGCATGCGTTGCTGTTGCCTTTACTCCGCTAACTGTGAAAATTTCAAGAGTTTGCCTCTTAAGGTTTCCAAGATACAGCTTATTGACAAAATTACATCGTTAAAATTACATTACCTTGTAGAATACCCTTTAAATTTTATATTGTTTAAATTTCAGTACTTATTGGTGTATTCCAAAGTAGATCAATAAGGTATAGTCATAGGCGAATTGATACAACAAATCAGGGGTCTAATCGTCGCTTTCGACATCGAGTACGCTATCGTATCGAATAAAAATTCGACACGTATCGAATGGATGGATTACCGCATTCGATACCTATCGAATCGAAATATTTAAAAAGTGTACCAAGTTTATTTTATACCGGTTGTTGAATCGACTAAAAATTTTTAATACATTAAAGAAAAATTTTGTGTTTCTAGCAGCTACTACAACAACCAAGTCGATTGGCCAACTGTTATAAGGTTTATAGGTAATGTTCCATGCTTTTTTGCAAAACAAACACAATAAAAGAAAATATTGTATTCGATCGCTCTAGTGCTATCGAGTGGAATTTAAACAGCAGCTTCGATTATCGTATGCCGTAATCCCAAAAGGAAAAATTTCGATCAATTCTGCTCGATATCGAATGCGACGATTCGGCCTCATCTTTTTTGTTCAAGCAATTGTCAAAACAAATTAACCAATTCACATTTAAATTTTTTCAATTTATTTAAATAATTAATTTAAAGAAAGTGGCATTTGCTTGAACAGTCAGCTGTGCTGATAACGCCACCTGTTATCACTTCGCCTTGGTGTATTCTGTATAATAATACACTAACGCTGAATATGTCGTGTATATATACTATATTAGGATTTTAACACGTTTCGTTGCTCGCTTTAGAATACTCTTTAATTTTTAACTTTCATGAACTTTTAGTAGTTGATGTTTTAGCGCCCAAAGTTACACATATTCTGTGAAAATTTCAGGCCTGTGCCTTTTATAGTTCTCCAGCCAAAAGCCCGTGGCAAACAATCAGACGGACAGCGTAGCACAAACAATAGGGTGGCTTTTCACCTTTGGTGTACGGCACCCTAAAAAGAGCGGGCAAATATAAAAACAAAACACCTTAAAATGAGTTAAATCAATTTATTGGACCTTCTTCCCTTTTGTTCCTATGCCATTCCTAAAATTCTCCCCCATCAAAACATAAAAACAAATGTCTTATTGCTGTTACTTTCTTTGTAAAACCAGTTGTACACACGTATTTTGCACTTATTTTATTTAACGTACATGCATGCATAAAATGTGCGTATGTATCAGTAGCAACTTTAAATGCTTATAGCTCTAAAAATACTGAACCGATTTTAACAAAATATGAATTGTACACATCTGTGAATAATATTTTTCAAATGGTATCAGTTTTATCTATAATATAAGCTTCACGTTTTATGTTGTTAATAGCTTAATAAGTAATAGCAACAAAAATGAATTAAGTACAACAAATTATTTCAGTTACTTATATTTCGAAATTTTTTTCTGTTTTTTTTCTAATCTCACTGTTGAGCGGGTCTGAAAATAAAATAGATTCCTGCTCCTAGATTTATGTTTCAATTTTTATTTTTTGCTGTATATAACCCTATGCAACAAGAAAGAAAAATGCTCAGGAGTACTACCTCAAGAAAGATGCGTTTTCTATGACAATATGGAACTGCTGCTGAACGCATATTAAATTAATTTATTTTTCTTAAGAAACTTTTTCAATATATTCAAGAAAAAGGTGTTTTTGTGCAGTTGATTAAGCTATTTACAAAAATCTTGGGAGCTGTTTATTGGATTTATACAAGTTTTGCACAGTTGCATAGATATATATTTCTTCTTTCGGCCAATACACATCGCTCCTTTCTTGCAACGTAGTCATATCTCAAAAACACTGAAGCTTGGCAAAACGAGTTTAAAGTTTTAAAAATGTTTGCAAGTATATGGGCTGTGTTAGCCTTTTAGTGGCTATAACTTCGGTGTATATTAAGATATGTCTCTAAAAATTTGCTTAAATATAAAGAAGGTCTTAATGAAGACTTTTTCCTGAGTAACTTAAAAATTTTGGTTTTTTGAGATATGACTATGTTGCAATAAAGGAGCGATATATTGTAATTATCAGATCAAAATTCATTGAGTTATAGGCATTAAGATTTTAAAAATTTATATCCAAAGAAATTTAATTATTTTGGCTTGAGTTCGGTTTTATCCCCTTATTCTGAACTTTGGGACAATTGACAAAATTATAACAAATAACAATTTTTATTTATTCGGGTATGTTCTGTATTGCATGCGGAATTACCAAAGCATTGTTGCTATAAATAATAATTTGCAACAACAATGCTTTGCTAATTCTGCACATTTAAATTCCGCATGGAATACAGAACACACCGATTAATATAATTAATTCGAATTTGATTGAATTGATTATTAGGCTAAGGTTCGTAACGTTTTTAATTCAGAAAGAATTGGTCATGATTAATATTCCAAGGAACAAGGGAAAAATTAACAACAACTTAATTTTTCGATGTACACAGCAGAACAGAGTAACGCGCCACTTTCGGAAGCCGCTACACTTCCATCGTCAGCGCTCACGTGTATCTGGCTTATCACCACTTGTCAGGTGGCTCTGTTGAATGTGATTTCAATTCTTATATACAAAACTTTTTCGTGAAAATTGAATACGAGAATTAAATTCACTTTCAAGTTGATATTAACTGCATTTTCCCAGTGTTGCCATTGGCTTATTTTTTCTGATTTTATTTTTCTACTCAAGACAAACTTAATTGGTTTGATTTTATAGGGTTTGCAACTGTTCAAAAATGTGTTTAAAGTCTACTGACGATTTGGTAAAGAACCAATGAAATGCATATAGACAATGTTTGAACACCAGCAAATACATTTCATTTAGGCCCTAATTGTGTAAATCACATCACCAAATTGAAATTTGTATACATCAACGCTTTAATTTCTATACGTTATGAAAAACAAAAACAAATTTTAAAAATTTTTAAAAATTTATTGTTGCTTTAACATAAACTTCACTTCGGTGATGTGATTTTCGATTCCATATCGAAGATCCTGGAGAGTTGTCCGAACAGTGAAATTGTTGTTGCTGGTGATTTCAATGTTAATAACAACTCATCTTGGCTTCGCCATTCGAGTCACACAACTTCAGAAGGCCAATATGTTGAGTTATTCGCCGCGCACAACCACCTTGCGCAATTAGTGAATGAACCAACACACATTTCGTGTGTTGAAGGGCACCAAAACAATACTCTCGACCTTTTTCTCACTTCACACCCTGGAAAGTATGAAGTGAGCGTTAATGCACCTCTTGGTAACGCGGATCATAGCATCGTTTCCGCCTCCTTTTCGTTCTCAGAACTTCGTAACGTTTCACGCCCAGCTACGAAACGTTTAAAATATATATAAGAAGAGGCTCGTTGGGCTGAGCTCAACGACTTTTGCCGGCATTTTAATTGGAAACTATGTTTCCTTGACAATAATGTCAATGCCATGGCAGAAATGGTCGTGAATATCATTTTGCTGGGAATGAAAACTTTCATTCCATCAACACGAATTCCGATTAAACCTAGAACGAAGTCTTGGTTTAATCAGGCTTGCAAAGATGCAGTCAGATCCAGAGAGGAAGCATTCAGTATCTGATGTAGTAACAAAACTCACATACTGATTCGCTGCGCAAAAGGGCGAGATCTTCGTGTGCCAGAGTACTAAGGCGTGAAAAAGCTCTGCACGAGCAGCGTCTTCGTGCTAAAGTCCTTGCTGTTCCTCGGGGGAGCAAGAGCTTTTGGTCATTCGTTAAAAGAGTGAAGGATAATGCTAGTTCCTCACTTCCGACTCTTTTAAAGGGTGACCATATATTCACTGACCCGGCTGATAAAGCTAACTTTTTGGCTGAATTATTTGCAAGTAATTCTCACTTGCCGGAAAGCAATCAACGCGCTTGATAGAGTATCTGTAACTATGCCAAAGATATTTTTCGAGCGCGCGCAGTCACAAGGGTTTTAGCGGATCTCAACATAAATAAGTCTCCTGAGCCGGATGGTATACCAGCACTGGTCTTGAAGCAGTGCTCTTCGCCGCTAGCACGTCCGTTGGCAACCCTCTTCAGCACTTTGTACCATGCTGGTGAGTTCCCATCGTGTTGGAAGGTTGCCAATATAACGCCAATCCCTAAAAATAGAGAGGCTAGTAACCCTGAAAATTACCGCCCAATCGCAATATGTTCTGCACTTTCCAAAGTGATGGAAAGTATGGTTAATTTCCATCTTATGAGGTATTTGGAGTCCAACAGTTTACTCAGCGACCGCCAGTATGGCTTTCGTAGAGGACGCTCTACTGGTGACTTACTGGCATTCCTTTCGGAAAAATGGTGTTACTCTATACACCATTTCGGCGAGAGTAAGGTGGTGGCTCTGGATATCTCTAAGGTGTTTGATAGAGTGTGGCATGGTGCACTTTTATCAAAACTTGTTACTTTTGGTGTCGGTAATGACTTCTCTCGATTTATATCGAGCTTTCTCAGGGATCGCACTATAGGAGTTGTTATAGATGGGATCTCATCAAACGAGTTCAAGATTAATTCAGGGGTACCACAAGGCTCCGTTCTTTCTCCTATTTCTTATTTTTCTTAATGACCTTCTATGTCAAACTTTCAATCCTATTTACTCTTTTGCAGATGATAGCAGCATTTGCCATTCATATTCATTTACTGCTAGGCCAAGCCTCTCGGAGATTGGGGCCATTAGGCAAGCTATGAATGTTACACTTAATAACGATCTAGTAACAATCTCTGAATTGGGTCGTGCAAATAGGGTAGATTTCAATGCTCGTAAGACCCAGTGCTGTATGCTCACTCACAAACGCATGACCGAACTTGCTGCTCCATCTGTAATTATGAATGGTGTAAGTATTGAGGAATCAGATGCTCTTGATGTTCTTGGCATGAAAATTCAGTGTGACGTTCGATGGACTGATCACATTTTTCAAGTATCAAAAGAACCATTCAAGTGACTCGGTTTCTTAAGACGGTGTAAAAGGTACTTCACTCCAGCTGATCTCCTTAATATTTATACCACCTACATCCGACCGAAAATGGACCGATGCTTCGAAGTCTATTTTGAAGTTACTTGACCGCGTACAAGAGAGGGCGACGAAGCTCATCGGCGACAGTAGGGTAGCCAACTCTATTGACTCGCTGTAGCATCGACGCAATGTGGGGTGTATTTCGTTGTTTTATCGCTACTACAATGGAATGTGCTCTGATGAAATCAGGGAACTTGTTTCCGAACCCCGCTCTTTTTTGAGAACAACGCGTTCTTCATTAAGAGCACATCCCTTTGTGGTCGATATACAAATAAATCGCACTACGCATTACAGAGAGAATTCGTTCTTTGACCGAACAGCTCGTATGTGGAATAAGCTTCCTGCAGAGGTCTTTCCCGCCACTTTCAATGTTGGAAGGTTCAAATCGAATGTCCATAAACACTACTCCCTCTATCCTGCTTCCCACAACCAATTTTCCTAATTGCAGCACAATGCATTGCATGAGTAGGGGTCATCCCATGAGTGCTAATCTAGCCATTAGGATAGTAAAAATTTGTTCTACCTGTTAAATGCATAAATTAAAGGGCTCCTGAACTCCAATTCATGAACAATTATGTCCGTTTCTCAACGGAAATTTCCCAAATCCAAGTACAAACGGATTTCGTGAATGCAATCAATCGGTTTTCAGAGAAATCCATACAAAACCAATCCGTATTAGATTCTGTGAACAGGCTGAATATTGGAAACAAATCTGTAAATATTTTTTGTTTCCGCTGAATTTTTTCAGGTTATTGTGATAGTTCCCTTATTTCTACAGGGTGTGATCACAAAAACCTAAAACAATTCGTCCAAAACAAAAACATATATATATATATATATATATATATATATATATATATATATATATATATATATATATATATATATATATATATATATATATATATATATATATATATATATATATATATATATATATATATATATATATATATATATATATATATATATATATATATATATATATATATATATATATATATATATATATATATATATATATATATATATATATATATATATATATATATATATATATATATATATATATATATATATATATATATATATATATATATATATATATATATATATATATATATATATATATATATATATATATATATATATATATATATATATATATATATATATATATATATATATATATATATATATATATATATATATATATATATATATATATATATATATATATATATATATATATATATATATATATATAGATTTGTTTACAGTATTATAAAATACACTATTCTATAGCAATTGCCACAAAAAAATTGATTTAAAAGACAATATACATATAAATATTTTACAATGTTATCGAAAACACTTTTATCAAGCTATCCTGGAACTTAAGTACAGTTTCATGAGGAAAATAAATAAGGACTCATACATATTCTACAGAAAAATGACTATCGATATACAACTATAAGGGACTTATAGGATACGCTGAAGCAAAACATGAACGAATATTAAACAATGGCAGCACTGGGAAAATATACAAACAAGTTACTTACATATTGGGTCTATCGACACTAAGAAATATGAATTAGCTATGAAAACAAATAACTTTTGAAAAAAATATTTAGTAAAACGAAAGACGCTTTAGCTAAAGAAGAAAAAATCCAACCTAATTTATCAGATAAATTGCATTGGCAACGATCAGAATATATGCAACAAAACTTACATCGGTACTACAAAGAGAAAACTTAAAAGACGAATATCATCACACAAATCTAATATAAAACACAACAATAAACCACCTGAGCAAAGAACTGCACACTCTGCCCTCTGTGCAGTAAGTGGATTTTAATAATGTGGGAGTATTACAAGGGGAGAAAAATTACAAAAAGATAAACAAACGCCTAAATTACATGACAAATACAGGCAAGTGCGAACAATTATATGGACATATAATAAATAAACATATTTAAGATAAACAACAATTAGTTAAAAATAAACAACCTAGAGGAAGGACAGCGTTTATGTTTTTAAATAAATTTATTTAAAATAAGTTTTATGTATGTAATAGTTTTTGTTAAAAGTTGGTTTATATTTAATTAAATTTCTATTTTTAGATTCCTTAATAATGGTTAACGAAATATAGGAAAACATAAAAAATAAAAAAAAAATTGAAACAAATTGATTTGTTTTTATTTGTGAATAGACCTTAAGCGGGAATAATAGTTTTTCATCAAAACACAATTTTAGAAAGTTCCAAAATTTTCGGACGATCTAATAAGTAGAATTCAAAATATGAGAATTTCAAAATGAAAAACGCAACCATAAAAGTGTCATTAACTGGCTGATATTTTATGTCAGTTTATTGCTGGTGATTGGATTTTTTTGATTTTTAGCATTGTGGGACGAGAAAAATGTTTGATAAATCGGGATAAAATTATGTAGTTACATATGGTTGAACAAAATGAAAAAATGGTAATAAAAATCTCTATTTTTAAGACTTCAGTCGCTTTCAGACAATTCTAAACATTTTTCAATCGGTCTAAAATTGTTACACATTAGTTTTAAGACTACTCTGTAAGATTATTTCTGGGGTGAGAATTAGAATCGGTGAACTTTTAAACATATAGGATCTACCTAATGGACACCCACTTAAGGTTAAGAGTTTTATCATAACCTTTCCTGCTTTATAAAATTCGTTTATAAAATTTTCTACAACAAAATGTGTAACCGCCCATCCCCTTTGCGTAGATACCATTTGGGTATTTAGCCTTTTTCCATCTATAACCATGTATGATCGTTTAACAGCCACTTAACACTAGGACCGCCACCGTCCAATTTTTGTTCCGCACGTGAGTTTGGTGGCCTATAACTTCTTTATTTTTTTATTTAGACTTCTGAAACTTTTTGACTTTTCTTAATTTTATGTACTTATTAAGTTAAAAACGTATTACGATTTTTAATACGCAGATTAAATGAAACAAAATGGAATTTACTAGGACCACCGGTGGGTCATTTTTGTCCCGTCAGTATTCATTACACAAAAACAACTTTGAAATTTTATTTTCAAACAGGCATTTATTTTAAATTAGCTTCTAAATGTAATAAAAAGCTTGTCTGGATTCGTAAATTTTTCATTTTGAGCTCTTATTTACACCAAAAAAAAAAAAACCAGTTTATTTTCATTATATATGTTGTTTGATTTTACAAAATTCTTACACTGGTCCGTTTTGAAGAAAAAATGTTCTGAATGTTATTTAAGTAATGTAAATGAATAATAAACGTATTAAAAAAATTTTACATTTAATTTTCATCATAACTTTTATACCAGTTATTAATAAAAGGTGCAATAAATATAGCGGCGGCGGTTGTATGGAGTTGTAAAATTCGGCAGTACTAGTGTTAACATAAATATTTTACAACAGTACAAAATTGTGTATGCTTAAACAAACATCTAAAGTGTTTTATATCTTAATGCGATTTTTTTTGCTAGAAATAACAATTTGAGAGGTTCCTGCTTAAAAATATCTGTGTCAGATAAGGACCAGTCTACTACATATGTGTTTTGAATTAATACGTACGCTTCCTCCAGCAGTAATCATAAGTGCTAAAAAGTAACGTTCATTAATAACGTTAAATAGTTCGCCAACCATGCCACGCACTTTCGGGCTCAGGATCGCGATATTGCAAAGTATAACGATAATGGTTCCTACGCTCCAAATTAAGCTGCTGTTTCTTAATTTCGTTTATGAGATTCCTTTTATTCTCATGCAATTTCTCAAAATCGCCGTCTTCATACTCAATATTGTCCATTCTTTTGCATAAATGTTCAATATCAGCGGACAGATTGTCAAATAGGTTCTTATCCTTGTTGTAGGCAACATCATTGCTTTGTGTGTCGTTCTCTTTTTGTTGTAATAATTTTCGACAATGTTTCAATTCCATCTCCGAAGTTTTGATAGTAGTTTGGGCCTCACTTAAGCTTTGGTTTACATCTAAAATGAAAGATTTTTTGAAACTATTGTTAAGTACAACTTTAATTACTTGCGGTTTTCTCTAGGTGTGAAAACTTAGTCGGAATTATTATACATATATATCGCGACCTCAGTCTTGTTTTAGCCCACCATTTAAAAAAATTTAGTTAAGTATGGGGTCTATATAAGTATATATTTTAAATATCCCCTTTCCGAAACCGAAAACTGTTTCGCGAAATTGTTCCTGGTTTCTGAGATATCAAGCATTCATTGTGCTCGATATCATTTTTGAAAATTTTTTGTAAAAAAAAATTTTTTTAAATAAAAAATATTAAAATCAGAAATCAAAACATAAAAAATTTATAATACATCCATAACATTTTATCCGATTTGTATAAAGAAAATTTGTATTTAAAGAAACTTTTCGAATGTTGTATTAGCATATTGTTTAACATAGATTAAAGCAGTGTTCGAAAATTTACCTTATATAATGTACTTTAATGTTCTGTACGGTAGAATATTGTAATGCACAAACGCAAATAGTAGTTATGTAAGAAATACATTAAAAAAGAAGAACGGTATTTCTGTTAGTGATCTTGTACCCAACGAAAATACTGTTTTTAACAAACTCAATATAAAGTTAAGAACATTTAATAGTGTTCTGTTTTTCGTTGAAAAACAGTACACTTCGTTGTGTTCGGCACAGCACATTATTCTTAATGTATATTTTGTGTATTTAGCATTAGTATTCGTTTGGCTCTCGTGCATATATACTTGAGTGCGTAGTTGTATATAATGAAGAAAGAACACTATAAAACGCTAAAATATAATGTATGTAGTACGCAACCACTACAATTGTACTGTTTTTTGACAAAAACTAAAACGGTACATAATGTTTGTTACTTGCATTAAAAAATCGTTGTGTGTTGTGTTCGGGTTGTGTAAATATACACAAACACTAAAAAAATAGATATCGTCTCTGCTTGTGTATGCTGTACACAAAATAACGTTCGGTTTATTTTCGAACACTGGATTAAAGTAGAACTACATAAGACACGTTAATTCACCGGCGAGTATCGTGCGTTTAAATTTTTTAGCAGATGAAAAACGGCAAGTTACACAACGAGTTTTTCTACTAGTTGTTTTTTTTTTACTCATTTATTCCAAGCTTCGTCTGTTTTTTTTTTATTTTAGTAGTCCAGGCTTCCTTTTACAATAATGATGTTTTTAACCTCTTCAATAAGTTGTTCCTCCATGATTCACATTTTTTTACTTCATTTTATTTTATTGTCAGCTAATTAATAGTAAAAAATGCACAATGTGTTAAAAAGTTCAATGTTAACCGTCTTTCTTCTGCAAACGTCTTAAATGTTTTTTATGCAGTTTGTTCTATGATGATTGGTATATAATAACCGATTTTTGTGCGGATTGTGCTAAGGTGAAAAACAAAGTGCTATTGCATCTTTTATATATTTTAATGAATGTTTACTCACAAAAATTTTTTTAAATATTTTCCCTAACTTTGTTCAACTTTTGCTCATAACTTGTATAACATCTATTAGAGAATATTTTAAGCTTAAGAAACGTGTACTCCATATTAAAAAAAACAAAAAATGTTTCCTTTACTCAAAATCTTTTGCAGAGAAAAACTTCAAAAACTGAGATTTAAAAATTTTTCAGGCTGTGAAAATTTACATGAAAACAAAAACAAAGTTCCCAAATTTGTTTTTCTTTTCATCACATTTCTAAGTTCTAATAAACGTGAGAATTTTAACGCGTACCTACCTCTCTCTTAAGACCGGTAAATTTTGTATGATAAAAAAAAATCAAAGTTTTGGCACTTATGCAGCTTTGTGTCACATGCAACTTTTATCATTTTTAACCGACTTCAAAAAAAGGAGAAAGGTTATCAATTCGCCATGTATTTTTTATGTATGTTCCCCCAAAACTTCGCTATTTATGAAGCGATTTCAGATTCTTTTGTAAATGGGCAGGGTCACGCCCATACAAAGTAAATACACATTCCTTTTCAACTACCTCTACTCAACCGATTCTTGTGAAACTTTGCGCACACATTAGCTTTATTTGTTTACTTTTTTGTAGTAAATGTAGTAAAAGAGAGACTTTTAAAATGGTGCACTCATGAGAAAGAAAATATTAGAATATAAAAAACAGAAAATGTGTAAATGTAGTAAAATTGTTCATAGAAATACTGCTCAAAATAATAGCTACAAGTAAAACATTTTATTATATAAAAACGGAAATTCTTTTTATTTCAAAGTTCTGTAAACTAAAATTCTTGCCTCATACAACAATGTTCGTTTATTTCGTTCTTTGTTAAAAATAGGATGTTAAAATTTATTGGATTTTTATTTAATACCCTTTTTATCCAACCGTGCTTTGAACTACTTTTAATAGTCGTTTCGTCAATTCTTCCAGCATAAAGTAGACATAAAAACAGTACCCATGTTCTGTAAGTCTGCTTTTACACTGATCAGATTTTCTTGAAGCAACTTTTATTTTATAGTGAGAAAGAGCAAGCGAAGAATACATAAAATATATTCCTCTCTCGCTCTTTCTCACAAGAAAATAAAAGTTGCTTCAAGAAAAACTGATATGTGTAAAAGCAGACTAAATAATGTGAGAACTTTTCTATGCGAGTAAATTGTTGTCATCCTGTAGAACACAGTGTAAGTAACAAAAAACTTAAACTTTCTTTGTTTATTTTAATGTATCCAGTTTAATTTATAATTCACCCTTCAAAAAACGGGATCACTAATATAATTATTAAATTTTTCTCGATGCGAGAACTTCTCACAAGTTACAGAACATGGGCACAGCTCTAAACCATGCTGAGATCACGAACACGTCTTACGTTAATTTCGGAGTCATATTAAGATATCGTATGCGGTATCCAGCAAGATAATGAAGCAAAGCATTTGTCACTGGACTTAAGCGAAAATTCAGAAAATATATTATACTGCAAGGGCATCAAAAATAGATCAAAACATGTATTGCTTCGGTCTCTATATAATGTATTCGAAAGAACTAAAATATTTAAAATACATAAATTATTTTGAGCACATAGTGAACAAATTAATTTTCTTCTAAGAAAGAAAAAATTATTTGTTTTGTATCTATAATTTTAATAATTTTTTATATTTTCAAATTTGACATAATTTTTATATTTACCTACAAAAATTTTTCTAGCAAATTGTATAGTAAATTTGTAGTAAAAGAGAAACAATTTTTCTCTTCAATTCGTTACTACTTTTACTGTTTTTTGAGTACTCGAACGCTTTTGGAGTAAAAGTAGTAAAATATGGTAAATGTAGTAACTTGTAGTAGGTAATCGAACACAACTATTATTTTCTGTTTGAATACTATATCACGATTAAAAAAGTGGGCAGCACCACGTCCATGCAAAGTAAATGTTCTTTTCTAACAACTTCTGATAAACCGATTCTTGTGAAACTTTGCAGACACCTTTACTTATCGTTACAATACAACATTATGTTTAGAAAAGTGGGCAATGTGAAAAGTAAATATGAATTTTAACTACTTCTACTTAACCGATTCTTATTAAACTTTGCATACACATTTAGTTAACAATACAACATTGTTGTTAGAAAATTGGGCAGTGCCACATCCATGAGAAGTAAATATTCATTTTAACTACTTCTACTTAACCGATTCTTATGAAACAATTAGATCTCGTAAAAGTACAACATGATGATAAAAAATGGGGCAGTGCCACGCCTATTTTGTACTCAGTTTTTTTCAACAATTATTGAGTAGATCCAGCTAATATATTTAGTATTTAAACAAATTTTAGCTCTAGGGCTGCAGGAATTACTATTCTAAGTTTTCTTACTCTTCGAAAATGCACCCTACTTCCAGCACCGGTATAAAAGTACGGTTATTTAAACAAAAAACCATTAAGAAATTCACTATTTCTATTGCAATTTTTTTAATTAACTTATTTTATATAAGTCTAGACATTAGGGATGGGCAAGTGAAAAAAATATATCGATATCGATATATTTTTATATATCGATCGGGATCGATATATATCGACGCAATGTGGGGCGTGTTTCGCTATTTTATCGTTACTACAATGGAGTGTGTTCTGATGAAATCAGGGAACCTGTTCCCGAAACTTACTCATTTTTACGTACAACACGTTCTTCGTTAAGAGCACATCCATTTGTGGTCAATACGCCAGTAAATCGCATTACAGAGAGAATTCGTTCTTTAGCCGTACAGTTCGTATGTGGAATAAACTCCCTGCAGAGGCCTTTCCTGTCACTTTCAATGTTGGAAAGTTTAAATCAAATGTCCATAAACACTACTCACTCTTTCCTCCTTCCCATAACCAATTTTGCTAATTCCGGCACAATGCATTGCATGAGTAGAGGCCATCCCCTGAGTGCTAGTCTTATTAAAAATATAAAAAAATATATCGAATAAAAATATCGATATTTCGATATATCGCGACCTTAGTATTGGTTTAGCCCATATGCCAAAAAGTCGGAATGGAGAAAAACAACAAAGAAGATTTACATAAAGTTTTCTCAAAATATATCCGATAGAATTTTTTTGTATTCTCACCACTGCTTCCGTCATATGTTTGGAAGAAAAATTTACATTTTTGGGAACTTTCATCAATCCGATTAGAAATTAACATCTTTTTACTGAAAGTAAAAGTTTTGTGCTCCAGTAACCACTTTTTTATTTATTTGTAAAAAGTAGCTTTTGTTGCTCCATATGTATACTAACTGCTGTGTATTGAGTAACTTGTTATTGAGATGAAATTTTCTACTTTTTATTGAAAATAAGCGTATAATGTTATTAGAAAAGATATTTACATGGAATAAAAAGTTAATATTGATGAAACTTGGTATTTTACTTGATTTCTGATTTTTATTTTTTTATATAAAAAAAAATTCTTTTTTTTTAGAAAAAATTTATTAAAAATGATTATATCGAGCACAATGAATGCTTGATATCTCAGAAACCAGGAACAATTTCGCGAAACAGTTTTTGGATTCTGAAAGAGGGTATTCAAACCTTATACTTAACTCAATTTTTTTGAAAATAGTCGGTGGGCCAAAACAATACTATATCGATCGCTCTATATCGATATTTTTTCGAGCATTATTATTAATACATAATACCATAATTTTTTAAAAATTAAACACAAAAAAGTACTTTTCTTACAAATAATTAACCCGAAAAGAGTAAATTTTAACTTCCTTACTGTTTCAACAATATTTCATGGAACGTATATTAAGAAAAGCATGCTCAAAGAAACAACATTTTTCGAATAAGTTTCAAAGCCTAATATGCTTTTTTTTGAAAATCATTGATATATTTGTAAATTCTCAAATGGTTTTTAAAAGTTTGTATATAAGATAAAGGGTTTGTAGCTGTTCAAAATTGTGCTTAAAGTCTACTGATGAGTTGGTAAAGCACCAACGAAATGCTGCATATAGAAAATTGCTTAGAATCCAGCAAATACATTTCATTTAAAATAAAATTATGACAATATGTCAAATAATAATTTTCTCAAAAGATTATAAGTAAAACAAAAGATTTTGTTAAGAATATTCTATGTAATAAAGATTGGGTTGAATTTTTTTTTAAATAACTGAACGAAAAACAAAAGCAAAGATAAAAATATATCGAAATTGATACTGTCGATATATTTAGAAAAAATATCGATATGTCGATATATTGTCGAAAAAAGACAAACTTTGACAAGAAAATATTTTCTTACAATTAAAGCAATGTTCAGATTTCTAAGAATTGTTGACATAGTCTCAAGATACTTAACTCTACGTCTCTACCTGATATGAAATGCTGTTATAACTTGAAGTTATAACTGCGTTTTTAAAACAGATAAACAGATGCTCTGACAACGATGCTGAAATTTGAATAAAACATTAACATCAGAAGTCTATATTTAACATTCACTTTAAGTTACTGTTAATTTTAGTGATTTTGTGTTAGGTGCAAGCCGCAAGTAATATCAAACTTAATCTACAGTGTAAGTTTTCGATTATTTTGCTTGTATTCCATTATTATTTTGCTTGTATTCCATTGCTATGCCATTTCGATTCATCCAAAAGTTTCGATATAATATGTTGCTTGATAACAATTAAAATTATTAGTAATCGAAGCAATTTTCCGAAAGTAAAATCGTATAAGATAATTCGTTCGTAAAGTTGCATATCGTCACACAAATGCAAAAAACCATATCTAACATTTTGAAAGTTTAACAGAAGCATAAATATTGCTTAAATTAAAAAAATATAATGACAATTGGTGCAAAATTTTACAATAAATATATAAATATGTTGATCATTTTTTACTTGTATTGTAAGATTTTGTCCAAATCCTCAATATATTTTTTCATTTAAACAAGTTTTATGCTTCTCCTGCAAAACTTTTAAAATGCTTGATAGTGCTTTTTGCATTTTCTGTGACGTTATTCAAAAAGCTAAAACGCAACTTCAAAAAGCTAAAACGCAACGTCATTTGCTAACGAACTTGAATAAAGTACTTTTCTTTTATAGTCACTACCGTTTATAATTATATAATCGACATAGTCCATTTTATATGTATTTATTGCTTCCATTACCAAATTTCGTAGAAAATATTCACGTTATAGTCCAATTAGAGATATAAGTAAGCACATTTGGCATATATGCCATTTATCTTCGCTTCACAAAGACAGAAATTCATACAGACAATTTGCGTTATAGTCACAATCAAAAAATTTACTAACTAATTTAGTTATTGAATCCACAAACCATTTAAAAAATTACAATGAAAGCATTGAATCGTTTTATATTCCTGTCAAAAACTCTCCACTAGAAGAAAATATTACTTTTAGTCTTTTGTACCAGGGATGAAATACCTTGTTATTAAGATTTGTATGCGAATTTGGTTATATGCCTCCGAATGTCATATATGAAAATTGGGCTTATAGTCACATTACCGATATAGTCCACAATAAGTGTGCAACTATAAGTTATGACTATAAGCGAAAAGTACTGTATTTTATTCTGGATAAACAAATTGAATTAATAAAATTTGCTTAAACTCATCTTAAGCGTTCAAGATTATCTTCAAGCAACAAACATCTTCGATAAATGGTTTCATCGATCTATTACTGAAAAGTTTAGGTTAATAAAACTCTCGACCGATTTGGATTTACCGGCTTTAAAACAAAAGTAAATGAAATCAAAAAATTGCTCTTGGGTCGCTATGGGTTAGTGGTTCTGAAAAATTGTTTTGTAGCTGTAATGTTGTATGTTGTATTTATCGTTGATATCCCTGGACTATTATAAAAGTGGCGATCAATTTGAGCCTCATAAGTCTGGAACTAAGGAGGAGCGCTGAAAATTTTATATATGTTTACTCCTTGGGAGAGGGGCTAGAATGCTAAATAAAAATCTTTGTAGTTTAGTATTAAGGTATTAATTTTAAAGAAATACATTTTGAGTTTTTGCTTTGGTTATTTTTTCTCTTTCGTTTGTTATCAATAAATTAAATTAAGCACAACTGCGTAATCATTTGCTCTTTAGGCAATAAGTTAGAAAATACATATTAAAATGAATATTAAATAATTTTGAATTTAACATTACGAAAAACTATAGTTTCTGACATAAGACCTTAATACTAAACGGCAAAAATATGTATATGTAAAAATCTTTAGTGTTTGTGAACTACATTTAAGCCGAAAACTGCTTCCGTATCAATATAGTTCGGTATTGATAGCAATTATGATAAAATTTGAAAAAAATTTCAATATGTAATCTATTTTTGGCCAATATATCCCACAGTGCGGCCGCTGCATGTGTGTGAAACTTATTTTACAAATATTTGTGGTTGTGTGTGTAAATCAAAATGGGATCATTAAGTAGAGAACACTAAAAGAAATTTTTGTATGTACAATATATGTGTATGCATATAAAAATGTCGATTTCTAATTGCATTAAATCCATTTATGCAAAAGGAAATTAATTTCAACAATATAATCATCATAGTTCCTCATGTCTTTTTATCAGCGAAAACAAATTTAACTGATATATTATGCAACATGATTGTAGCTTTTTATTTTCGGTGTCCACACGTCATACAAATATTCCTCGTATGCCTTGTTATTGTAATCTTTCTTGCTAGTTGACAGTGTTACCATGAGATTTGTTTGAAAAAATATTGGGTGAAACAGATCTTCTTGTAGGACATACAATAATGTTTATAACTTTTAAAACAGCACGCATGTCAGCCACACCTAAATTAGAGCGGCAAGCGTCGCGTTAGCAACAGGGTACGTATTTACAACACAATCTACGAAAAAATATACTCTGAATGTACTGTAAATACGTACCCTGTTGCTAACGCGACGCTTGCCGCTCTCATTTAGGTATGGCTGTGTGTGTTATATTACATAACAGGTGTATATTTATAAATGGAAAATGACGTGAAAATTTTATTGTTCAACAGAAAAATTCTTTTAACATCCTACTTTTTTAATTTAAAAAGATTTAGCATTAAATGAATTAGGTCATATTTCGCATAGAATACCTTCCTGGATATACGTATTACAGGTATAGTAATTTACCACGTGATGAGTTGGTAGCTTCAAACAAATCTGCATAAGGATACATTGTTATATAAATTTTATCCTTCAACTCATCTCACCTCTGCAGCATTGAACCAGCAACTATTCACAAATCTTAACAAAAAAGTTTCCAGTTTCAAAACGAGAACATTATCACTTTACAAATTATCCAAATGAGCTTAAAAGTACATCTTCAGATTGTACTATGAGTCTAGTATCGAACTAAGGCATCAAAAATGCACTGTATGTTTTAGTATCAAAATACAATTTTTGTAGGGCTATTCATAGAAACCTGATTTTATTATTACATAAACGATATTGCAAATCTATTAAAAACTAAAAAAAAAGTTAAACTTTTTCTAAAACCTGAACGCTTATTCTATTGTATTGAACACTTGACTAAAAGTACTTTAAAATAACTTTAAGATATGGATCATTATTGTGAGGAAACTAAAATGCACATAAGCACATCACACAGCCGCCAAAAAATTTTCATCGGGTTGTGGCTCTGTTTCACACTTGAATCATTCGATATTTGCAGTAAAAAAATTAACTATTCACAATGAAATACCGAAACGATTGATATTAAAGAATAGGAAAACGGTGGAATTTGTTGTTTCACACTTTTCGATGTAACAACTTGCGAAACAATATTTTTTGTAAGTTTTTTTTTTCAAACTATAATTGTTTCTTGCTATTGCCGCAAAAGTAACACAGCGTCTTCACGAGACATTAACTTTGATATAACATGAGAAAAAACTTCGGCAGAATAATAAAAACAAAATGTCTAATTTTCTCTTAATCTCATACTAGGGGAAGACGTAATTTTTTTTCCGATAAGATTTCATTTTATGCAAATGCTCATCGAGTTAACATGTACTACTTTTGCATAATTAGTTATTTTATTTTTAATTTTTCACACAAATTAAAATTTATAAATCAATTACACACATTTATTCACTTATTTAACACAGAAATTTTATCAAAAACATCGCTTTTCATTTATTTTAATAAACACTCACACATGCACACAATTTTATTTTCATGTACATGTGTTTTTTGACAGTTCATCTCATAAGATTGTTGTTATAAGAATTCTTATAACACCGCTCTCATAAAAATTCTTATAGCATTGAGATAACACTAATTTGAAGTCTACACGTAACATAATTCTCTCTGCGATTGAATTTGACAATCTCATCTTACATATTATGTTACGTGTAGACCTCAAGTAAGGGAAAACGATATTGGTATGATTCATAGCACGTTGCATTTACTAGATAACGGTACATTGGTGTTTTTTGATGCATACCTACTTCTCTTTCAATCGCCATACAGAGCCAACCACTGGTTCGGCAAAAGCAAATGATATCTAAGTTATGTTGAATCGAAGTTAAAAATTTTTACCAATTGTTCTACTTTCGGAGGCAGTTTAGTACCTCAAATGATTAAAAAATCATTAGTTTTATAAATTTCTTGAATAGTTTATTCAATTACGAAAATTTTAAGCCATAATAACCCCGAATCGGATGGAAAATAAAAATCATATAAGGAAAAAACAAAACACTAACATTTAAATTTACTAGCAAATACTCTATAGAATAAATATTATTATTTCGGACGTATTTGCTTGTGAATGGAAATTAATTATTAAGCTAAGGTTTGTAACGTTTAATTCAGAAAGAATTATACATGATTAACATTCCAAGGAACAAGGGAAAAATTATTAACATTCAACAGAGCCACATGAAAAGTGGTGATAAGCATAATACACGTGAGATCAATAATTTGTACATATGTATGTACATACAACCCTGCATACATATGTACATATGTTTGTTATTTAGAAAGAAAATAAAAATAAACATAATTAACCAATTATGAGCCGAAGGTTCAACAACATTTTTAGTTTTTATCCGATTTCGGTACAATATAGCTTTAAATTTTCGTAACCAAATAAACTATCCACTTTAACTACAAAACTAAAGATTATTAATTATGTTTGGTACAAAACTGCTTCCAAAAATATGAAAATTGATGAAAAACGTTAAAAATTTCATAAAATCTTAACTTGGATCCAATATAACTCAGGTATTATATACAATCAAAGTTAATTAACCACTATTCGACGCGCAATTTAACAGCTTTTAGATAAGATATCACATGCTTTTATCAAACAATACTTTGACTCTGGATGGCGCTTGAAATAGAAGTATACATAGAAAAACACAAATGTATCGTTATCTAGTAAATGTGACGTGGTACATTTAAACAAAATTTATGTTTGCAATATATTGACCAACATCTACATGTTTTATATTTAATTATGTAAAAAAAAGGAGGACCTTTGTAATTAAGTAAAAGGTAACAGGTTTTATTCGTTCTCGACGGATTGTCACCTTGTCGTGATGAGGACGCTGAGTACGTGCAAGGAACCTGAGAGCGATGCCGGCAGTAGCGTAGCTACTGGTAGGGCCTACCAAGCCGGTAAGGTTGAAGGGGATCACAGAAACCAAGAACAATCCACAACGCGGGAAGTCAACGGCGAAGATATATGAAGGCGGAGGAGCTAACCGCGAATGATGCGTCAGCTCATCATGTTAGATGCGGCATAAAGCGTTGTCTGTACTTTTAAAAAGCGGCTCGCTATACAAATGTGTGCAAATGGCTAGACTGGTCGCCTTAAAACACCAGTTCGTCCCCACAAACGTATTGTGGTTGCTCAGGGTTGGTAACCCAGAAATAAAATTAATTACCCAAGAAACGGAAAGAATTAATAATGATAATCAACGGAACTCCCAGGCGACGACTTTTAGCTTTCGAAAACGGACATTGATAGGAACATGGAACGTGCGAACATTATCGGATCCAACGAGACTTGCCCAAGCTGCTGCTGAAATGGAAAGATATAACCTAGACATATTCGGACTTGCAGAAACTAGATGGATGGGACAAGCCGACTTGACACTTCAAACCGGTCATTACTTCATGTATAGTGGAAATAACCGAGAACGATCAAATGGTGTAGGATTGCTAATTTCACCAAAACGCAAAAAATCTCTTAAGGAGCTTAGAGCTGTTTCCGAGCGCATTATAACAGCAAGGCTTTTCACTAAGTTTCGCAATATAACAATAATCCAATGCTACGCACCAACGGCGCCCACCTTGGACAACGCAAGGGACGTTTTTTACAATCTTCTCGAAACGACTATCAGAGACACGGCGAAAGGAGACATCCTCATTATATTAGGTGACTTTAATGCCAAGGTAGGCAACGACAACACCAACAATCACTTAATAATAGGCCGGAATGGTTTAGGTAGTGTAAGAAATAAAAATGGCGAACGTATAGTAGATTTTTGTGCCACACATGGCTTATTTATATATGGTAGCAAATTTCCTCACAAGGACATACATAAATACACTTGGCAGTCTCCAGATGGCGTCACGCGTAATCAGATTGATCATGTGTTAATTAGCAGAAGATTCCATAATACACTGCTGGATGTGCGAACCCGCCGCGGGGCTGATATATATAGCGAAATTCAAATGAGTCGCACAATTTCGTTTGCGACCAGCTGCTTTAAACAGACATTTTGACAACCGCCCCAGTGCTGCACAGTCTTAACTTCTCACAACCGTTTTACATACATTGTGATGCTAGCAGCACCGGAATAGGAAGTGTATTGGTTCAGAAAACTGCGGAGGATGAAGAGTTTCCGATAGCATTTATGTCAAAGAAACTAAACCAAGCTCAACGCAAATACTCTATAACCGAACAGGAATGTTTAGCAGCAATGCTAAGCATTAAGAAATTTCTGGCATATGTGGAAGGTCATGAGTTTTCTGTTATAACAGATCATGCATCTTTAAAGTGGCTCATGACCCAAACGGACCTCAACTCGCGGTTGGCAAGATGGGCTTTGAAGCTTTAAGGGTTCCAGTTTAAAATAGAGCATAGAAAAGGCAGTCAGAACGTGGTTCCTGATGCGCTTTCGCGTACCAACGTCGAAGACATGTCCGAATTGCAAGCTGTGCAATTATCCGCCTTAGACGAGACAGGGGTTTTCGTTGATTTGAACTCAGATCAGTTCCAAAGTACATCATACAAAGAACTGATTGACAACGTCCGAAAGAATATCGAAAAAACAGCTGACTTAAAAATTATCGACAACTATTTATACCGATGAACAGAACACTGTACGGGAGTGCCGTTGCAAGATGATTTGGCGTGGAAACTTTGGATTCCCAAAAAAATGATAAAAGAGGTACTTCAAACAGCTCATGATAGCCCATTGTCATCCCATGGTGGAATTAATAAAACATTGGAACGCGTCCGGCGATTTTATTTCTGGCCAAATTTGGTGAATGATGTTAAAAATTAGTTTAATTCCTGTGAAATTTGTAAAGGCACGAAACGCCCTAATTTCGTTATGCGGCCGCCGTTCGGTAAAACTTCAGAAACTCAACGCTTCTTTCAAAAGCTGTAAGTTGACTTTTTAGGCCCTTATCCTAAATCGAAGTTTGGTAATATTGGGATTTTTATTGTACTCGACCACTTTTCCAAATTTTGTTTCTTGAAGCCTGTTAGAAAATTTACTGCAGACATTATTATCGACTATTTGGAACGAGCACCGTTTCATACATACGGTACACCTGAAACCATTGCTTCTGACAATGGCTCCCAATTCAAATCCGCGCAATTTAACAGACTTCTACAGAATTACAGAGTTAGCCATGTGTATACTGCTGTTTACTCGCCCCAGGCAAATGCATCTGAACGCGTCAATCGTTCTGTGTTATCGGCCATTAGGGCTTACATTAAAACCGACCAAAGTAATTGGGATGAGTACCTCAGCAGCATTAGTTGTTCCCTGCGTTCAGCAGTGCATGCTTCCATAGGTACCTCACCCTATTACATGGCTCTCGGACAATACATGATAACCAACGACAATACATACGAACTTCTTCGAAAGTTGAATATGTTGGAGGATAGATCTTTCCGGGTTAATAGGGAGGACTCTACCAATGTCATCAGGTGCACAGCTGCTCAAAATAGGCTAAAACAACAGGGTCGCAATAAAAAGCTTACAACATAAAGTCACGCGAAATTAATTACGTAATCGGACAGGTTTTTGCACGGAACTTCAAAAAGAGCAGTTTTGAAAAGGGATATAGCGCAAAATTAGCACCAAACTCTGTTAAGGCAAGAATTCAAAATAAGGTAGGCAACTTTTATTACGAGATCGAGCATTTAAATGGCAGCTTTCTTGGAACGTACCACGCTAAGAATATTAGACAATAAACAAACAAAAACTCTAAAATTTTACAGATATTTGAAAATTTCCATAGAAAATTTCCATACATACCTACATACATGCATACATACATGATTACATACATACCTACATACATACATGCATAGATACGTACATACATGCATACATACATCCATACATACATGCATACATACATGATTACATACATACCTACATACATACATGCATAGATACGTACATACATGCATACATACATACATGCATAGATACATACATGCATACATACAAACAAACATACATACATACATACATACATACATACATACATACATACATACATACATACATACATACATACATACATACATACATACATACATACATACATACATACATACATACATACATACATACATACATACATACATACATACATACATACATACATACATACATACATACATACATACATACATACATACATACATACATACATACATACATACATACATACATACATACATACATACATACATACATACATACATACATACATACATACATACATACATACATACATACATACATACATACATACATACATACATACATACATACATACATACATACATACATACATACATACATACATACATACATACATACATACATACATACATACATACATACATACATACATACATACATACATACATACATACATACATACATACATACATACATACATACATACA
Organism: Panzeria rudis; assembly: GCA_956483635.1. Lineage (NCBI taxonomy): Eukaryota > Metazoa > Arthropoda > Insecta > Diptera > Tachinidae > Panzeria > Panzeria rudis. The sequence goes on along the minus strand of OY101450.1, from coordinate 66,415,621 downwards.
TACATACATACATACATACATACATACATACATACATACATACATACTACAACATACATACATACATACATACATACATACATACATACATACATACATACATACATACATACATACATACATACATACATACATACATACATACATACATACATACATACATACATACATACATACATACATACATACATACATACATACATACATACATACATACATACATACATACATACATACATACATACATACATACATACATACATACATACATACATACATACATACATACATACATACATACATACATACATACATACATACATACATACATACATACATACATACATACATACATACATACATACATACATACATACATACATACATACATACATACATACATACATACATACATACATACATACATACATACATACATACATACATACATACATACATACATACATACATACATACATACATACATACATACATACATACATACATACATACATACATACATACATACATACATACATACATACATACATACATACATACATACATACATACATACATACATACATACATACATACATACATACATACATACATACATACATACATACATACATACATACATACATACATACATACATACATACATACATACATACATACATACATACATACATACATACATACATACATACATACATACATACATACATACATACATACATACATACATACATACATACATACATACATACATACATACATACATACATACATACATACATACATACATACATACATACATACATACATACATACATACATACATACATACATACATACATACATACATACATACATACATACATACATACATACATACATACATACATACATACATACATACATACATACATACATACATACATACATACATACATACATACATACATACATACATACATACATACATACATACATACATACATACATACATACATACATACATACATACATACATACATACATACATACATACATACATACATACATACATACATACATACATACATACATACATACATACATACATACATACATACATACATACAT
>OY101450.1:66362751-66414290 GCA_956483635.1 Panzeria rudis | reverse complement strand
ATATATATATATATATATATATATATATATATATATATATATATATATATATATATATATATATATATATATATATATATATATATATATATATATATATATATATATATATATATATATATATATATATATATATATATATATATATATATATATATATATATATATATATATATATATATATATATATATATATATATATATATATATATATATATATATATATATATATATATATATATATATATATATATATATATATATATATATATATATATATATATATATATATATATATATATATATATATATATATATATATATATATATATATATATATATATATATATATATATATATATATATATATATATATATATATATATATATATATATGTTAGGGTCTAAATTATATTCCTGTTTTTACCATCTTTGTTTTTCCGGAATATTTAGTTAGATTCTAACGAGTAAAACCGCTAACGGTCAGATTAGATTTGTTTCGCCATCTTCAAGTTGTTGTGATAAGGAGGTAATGTCAAATTATGACCTAAAGTCTCCAATTTGCTTTGATCTGTTATTTCCGGACTATTTTTCTTCTCATGTAACTCAATTTCATTCATTCTCTTATTTATCCTACCCAAACAATTTAAATACGCGAGGTACGTAGTACGATATTTAGCGGCAACGGTAACGACATCCGTATTCTCCGTATCTTTTTTATCGACACATTTCTCATGAGTTACCTTAACTTTCTCCCATAAAATTCTCAACTCTTCACTATGAAGCGCTAACGTAAAAACCGTGTGAGTTTCATCACTTATCTCATTAAAGCAAGCCTCAAATCCGATTAGAGCATCCAAAGCTCTAATAAATTTGACTAATGATGTGACCGACATTTTCCTTAATTATTTGCAAGAAAAGTAAAAAAAGAAAAATCTAATTATATATGTATATGTCACGAACAATTTGACTAACTTAACGCTCAGATAAAAGAGAATAAAACTGTTCTAAGCTTCAAAAAATTTATATTTAAATAAAAAAATAGCTTTTAAACTAAATTAAAAATCTATTAAAATCACAAATAATTTTATTTACCCGCACAAAAAACAGCGATAATCAAACTGACCGACCGTAGGGTGACTTTCAAGCAAACAAAAGAAAATTTAAAACACAGCTTGGTTAATGTATGAATATATACACATACACAATTAACACACGAACAAATTATATTTTTATGTAATATGTGTAGATATGTATATAGAATATTATATATGTTTATATAAAAAAGTTTTTAATAAAAACAAACGGCTTTTTACTTCAGCACAAAAAATTAAATAATTATTTAATTGTGTTAGACACTTTAATATGGACACTTTAATATTTTACGAGTTGAAAAAAAAATTATTTTTATTTCGTCCGTCCACGTAAACAAACGCACAGTAGCTTTTTTTGCACCGAAAGAAATTAAATTAAAGCAAATGTCAAAAAGGATTGCAAAACGATCAATCACGATAGAGGTAATATTAGCAAACAATTTTTGTGTTTACTTCTCCTCTTAACCTTTACACTCTATTTATGTATGTATGTATGTGTATGTATGTGTTTGGTATTCTTTTGTCTATATTTCTTTTTATTTTCACTTTTATATAAAGTTTTTAATTTTAAATTTTTCAAATGAAATTTCCACAAAAATATGTTGATGGAATTCGGTGGTGAAAACGAAGATGGTTGATCTTTAAATACAAACTTGATTATTAGTTTGGCTAATATTTACACAATCCGGCTCGAGTGGACCAAATGTTTGAGCGTAAAGGCAGATGGATAGATAAAAAAATAAAACACAATTGTTTAAATTATTTTCAATAATAAAAATTAAACTTTATTGAAGAAATATGACCTTTTATTTAAAATTGTTTAAAATGGATGCGTTCTGTTCAAATTGTACAAACCAAGTAAGTTTATCACAACAACTTGAAGATGGCGAAACAAATCTAATCTGACCGTTAGCGGTTTTACTCGTTAGAATCTAACTAAATATTCCGGAAAAACAAAGATGGTAAAAACAGGAATATAATTTAGACCCTAACATATATATATATATATATATATATATATATATATATATATATATATATATATATATATATATATATATATATATATATATATATATATATATATATATATATATATATATATATATATATATATATATATATATATATATATATATATATATATATATATATATATATATATATATATATATATATATATATATATATATATATATATATATATATATATATATATATAGTTCAAAGTAGCGATAACAAAAAACTTGTTTTTATAAACATTTGAAGGAATCAAGTTTCTTCATATATATCAAGAGCAGCAGAGCAGCCAAATCATCATCGCTACCTTTATATGTACATGTTATCAGAATTAAAAAGTTTAGGTATAAAATTGAAACACAACATACATACATATTTTCAAAAGCCTTCTTTGTAAATCTTGCACTTGAATTAACAAAACATACATATGTATGTAGTTTGATTGTACATTATCTACTACGAAAACTAAATAGATCAGTTGTAAAATACAGAACTATTAGTTATAGAGAAATCTTCTAGCTATCATATATAATAATGATACTGAATTATCTGGAAATTATAGTGTTGTACTAAACAAAAAGAAGTCAGATCCGCACGAAAACATTAATGTGAAAATAAGGCCAAGTTCCAATCTAAAAATTTCAGCCGTTAAAAGTACTGAGTTCAAAATCAGGATCAAGTTCTTGATAGATACAATACCATCTCATATTTAGAAAACCTGCTATTTGGCAATATTTTTTCACATTTCCAATATCGAGAAGAATTATGGGAAAAATATTGCCTAATTAGCTTAGAAATTAAATGGTATTATACATACACTTATTTTGATCTCAGTACTTTTAACGGCCGAAATTTTTGGATAGGAACTTGGCCTTATTTTCAAAGCTATGTTTTATGCGGATAGTATTTACAGCTGTTAACTCTTTTTTTACAGCAAATTAAAATTAAAACTTTTGTATTATAATTTTCTCCCAAAAAAAGCCGGTCGAACGGTTTTTTCTGAATTTCAAAACCCGTAAATAGTCGAACTATTTGAAAACCGGTTTCTGGAAAATATCGATTAATCGATGACCCTGGAATACATATATGTACATATCTTCATATATAAAGCAAAAGGGCAAATCATATTTTTAAAAATTTTTTCAGGAGATAAAAAACTTAATAAAAAGCAAACTTTTATGATTATAAAAATGATTTTTAATGAAGTCTAAATTAATGATACTATCCTGAAACCCAGTTTTTGAAATCACAATATTTTGCTTGTTATTATGTTTTTTAACGCTCCTGGAAAATTTTTAAAAATGATAATACCCCCTTTTGCATTTTAAATAACGATATGTAAGTATGCATATAAACTGAATTTTATATCAAAGTAGCGGTAGCAAAAAACTTGTTTTTATAAACATTTGAAGGAATCAAGTTTCTTCATATATATCAAGAGCAGCCAAACTATCATCGCTAACTTTATACGTACATGTTATCAGAATTAAAAAGTTTAGGTATAAAATTGAAACACAACATACATACATATTTTCAAAAGCCTTCTTTGTAAATCTTGCACTTGAATTAACAAAACATACATATGTATGTAGTTTGATTGTACATTATCTACTACGAAAACTAAATAGATCAGTTGTAAAATACAGAACTATTAGTTATAGAGAAATCTTCTAGCTATCATATATAATAATGATACTGAATTATCTACTGCGAAAGAGATGTTGACCAGTTGTAAAATAAAATAAAAATTACGTCTTGTATAGGCATAGTAAAATCCCCTAGAAATCCTCTTGTCCAAATACATTTGGACACACACAAAATCGTAAACGTTTGTTATATTTTTTATATAAATTGAATTAATGTATCCATCTATGGATTAATATCGTAAATTTTACATGAATTGATACCATTGAATTGCGCGGCAAAAGGCCATTTTTCCTTTTAACCGTTTCGTCTTATGAAAACCGAAGTGATAGATACGAAGAATTCTAAACTTCACTTGCCATTTTACTTTCAAACGAGTCGCATCAAATCAACATAAAATTTGGAATTAACCTACATATTTAAATCTAAAATTGTACTCTATATTAATTACCCTAAAAGTTGTACATTTATATTAAAATTGTAATAAATAATTATAATTACACTCACCCTACGATTGTACAATTAACAAGAAAATACCTACCTCTTTATTTCCAAGGAACACCCTACAAACGGGAAGCAATCTCATTACCATTGCGTTAATAAAATAACAAAAGGACTAATTCTCCCTTTCCTTTCGTCTTTTATTCCCTTAACCCCTAAATTATAACCATTCTACGAGTGGCTATAATTGGGATTTGCCTTTAAGGTTGGCCCTAGTTCATCCCCCTAATTTGCTCTCCAATTTAGAAGAAAATCCCTATTAATAATAATCCCCAGAGTATTACATGGTCCATTCGAGTCGACCAGAGTGTCAACGAATCTCTTAAATAAAAAGCGTACGTAACTCACCATAAGGAATATGAGGTAAGGTATTTAATCATAAAATATCAAGAACATCAGTCTCTAAAAATCGTCAAGAAAACAAGTGCTCGTGCTAAAAAAAAAGTGAAAACTTATTTCTCAAAAAAAAAAGGAAACAAATATACATAAAAGCAGAGAAATTATAGCAAATAAACGCAGTGAATTTTAATTCGAAATTAAAGTGGTAGATAAAAAAAAGCCATAATTGTTACAGAATAATTAAAAACCAAAAACATAATTGCAGAAAAGTTACATACATAAAAGTACGGCAATATATAAAAGGGAAAAAGTTACCCACAAAAAGAAGATTAAAGTGAAAAATAATTTAAAGAAATACCTATACATAGGTACATATGTACATATACCCAGCATACTTAAATTATTACCCAGCGGTGCAAAATATTTATTACCACAATAAAACAAAACCGATATGATAATTTTTCCCGTTAGATTTTCATACTTTTGCTAAAGTTTTATAAAATACCGCTAAAAAAAAATTCTGTACACAGTATACATATGTACATAGTTATATACACATGTACATATATGTATTTACATGTAACTATGTACACATACATATTTAAGTGCAAAAGTTAATAATACATACCGCATAAAAATATATGTAAATACATAAGAAAAAACAAAATTGGCGCCACGAAATTACAGTATATATAAAAATCTTTTTAATACATATATATACATACATACACTGTATATATGTACGCCAATTTAAAAAAAAAACAAAGAAGAAACCAAAAAGTTATTTAGAGTGAGTTCAAAAATGTAGAAGAAACAAAAGAACAACAAAGATCACCAATATCTACATTTGATCAACAGGTATTTACAATATACATATGTACATACTTAAATGCTAACTTATTTTAACTTAAAAATTAAACACACATTCATATGCACATACATAAATCCCTAAAAAGAAGAATAGAAAATCAAAATAAAACAGAAAGTAAAATAAATATTTAGTAACCACAGCATTTTTCCATATTCTCTTCTGAACATAATATATGTATAAAAATACATACATACATATATACGTATATTTTACAAAAGTTAAAAAAAATTCAAAGCAAAAGCAAAGTGTAAAATAACTAATTTACGGATTCTAATAAGAAAATAATTTTTACTTTGTGTGGTGAATACCAAGTGCGGGCTCTCATTTACTACCAATCAACTCTTTAATTTCCATTCGCGCTCTCTTAAACAAACTCATACTAATTCACTGCCTTTATTTGTGTCAAACTCTTACTTATTCATTGCTTTATTTGTGTTAGCTCTTTATTAACTTATTAAATACAAGAAAATAATAAACTGATGACTCTTAACAATTAATTTGATCAGTCATATTCTCCTCATTATTCCCACACATGTATGAATACAGCAAGTGATCTCTTATACTTAAGAAACATACAGTCCACTCACACAAGAATACAAACTTTGGCTATATAATTTAATCAAAAAAGTCAAGCCTGAAATAATAAGGACACTTAAATCTAAAATTCGTACTAAAGGAATAAAACTAGAGGAAATTAAATTAATTAAAACTTTAATTTAATGAAATGAACTAAAACTAAATACATCAAATTACAAGAAGGAAATTAAATTAAAGCAAAGGTTATCACATATTATCTTTACTAAATCTCATTATATACATCTATATACATAAATCTTCAACAAATCACATTATATACACAACAAATTACACCATTTAAAAACAAAATCTATACACGGGTAACATTTGCCTAGGGTCATAAAATTTTGAGTAAAAACTGGTTTTATTAAAATAAATTGCTAATAATAAAATAAACAAAATATATTTAAAAATATATTAACCCTTTTGTCAATTTCTCGGATTTTTAGAAAAATTTGTTCACATTTATTTCTCTGAACCTATAATACAAATAGTAATTTCACGAAACTCGTAGTGCCCTTAATATAGTGCCTACGTAGTAAATAAATTAATCGAAATTACGAAGTCTCACTGTACCGGTAAATTTAATAAATACAGACATCTATCTGGTCGTTATAAATTCATAATTTGTTCTTCTAAATTGTTATATCTCGTGTCATATTGCACATTCAAGAAATAACAACTTTCAAGCTAAAACTTCAGTTAATCGATCTATAAAATAAAAAAATAAAAAAAATGACTTCCACATCCGGAGTTTCAAACCCAGCGATCAAGGAGCACTTTCATTTTGATTGCGACCATCTCCTAGCATTCTGCGAGAAATATAAATAAACCCCAACTGGCAATCAGACTGAAACACTCCTTGAAGTGAAGCTGAGAGATTTGGACCAACGATGTGATAGAGTAAACATTGCTCACACAGATGTTATGATGTCCAATAATGATACGTATTTAAGAAAGAGGCCCAAGAAAAGTTTGAACTATGTACAGAAGAGTATTACAGTTGTTCTGCTCAGATACTCGAGCTTTTAAAATCCTTTCGATCAGTTGGCCCAGGTTTCCCAAGGTTTCAGTCCACATCCCGTCATTCTATATCCCAACAAGAAGAAACTCAAACAGTCATTGAACACAATTCTAACGATTTCATTAAACTCCCGCCTTGTGATACTGAAGTATTCAACGGCAGCTATGAAAAATGGCCCTCATTTCGTGACATGTTCACGGCCTTGTACATAAATCATTCAAGGCTCAATGCCGTCACAAAATTATACCATCTCCGTAATAAAACGAGAGGTGAAGCAAGTGCAATAGTCAAAAGGTATCCACTATCCCACGATAATTTTGATTTAGCATAGAAAGCTCTGAAAGATCGCTATGACAACAAGCGCGTCTTAGTTGACAATCAAATAAAAATTCTATTTGATATACCAGCAGCAAAAAATGCAGACAGTGAATCGATTAGAAGAATACAGTCTTCTGTCAACGATTCATTGGCAACCCTAAAAACTCTAGGCGTTCAAGTGGAAAGTTGGGATCCAATTCTCATTCGGTTGATCTCAACAAAACTTCCTGACATGACTTTGGCACTGTGGGAACAATCCCTTACACATCCCCGTGAGCTACCAAAATGGTCTCAGTTATCTCAATTCCTAGTAGATAGATATGAGGCGGTTGAACGTGTCACAAGCATAAGAAACTACAAAGACAGCTTCGATCTCAAGAAGTCAAAGTCCCCAAACATACAGACATATGTATCTCAAGAAAATGTCAGCTCAATGTGCAAGTTATGTGGCGAAGATCATCCTCTCAGGACTTGTCCTAAATTCAAAGCCTTTAACACACAGCAAAGAATAGATTACGTTTTCCAAAACAAGTTCTGCAATAATTGCTTGGGTTCGTCTCATCTCAAAGCAAATTGCAAGAGTAAACACACCTGTTTATATTGTAGAAAATCACACCACACTTTGCTACATATGGCAAAACGAGTGCAAAGTTCATCCTAGAACAACGAAAATTCACAGAATACTCAAAATACTTTTTCTCAAAAGTCTTCCTCAACCAGAACTCAAATTGCTAGAAATGATCCAAACGATGAACTTCCTACGACATCAAGTCAAATTCACGCAAATTGCTCCACTAGCAGTGAAAACATTCTGTTGCGCACAGCCCTAGTGCAAATAGAATTTAGAGGCGAATATTTTACCATAAGGGCTCTGATAGACCCTGGTTCTCAAAGAACGTTTTTAGCCGATAAAGTCAGAAATCGCTTACAGCTCCCATATCAAAAGTCGCATTTTGAAATCGTAGGCATTGGTGGCCAGAAGCATATAGCGAACAAAGAATGCGAATTAACTCTGTATTCTAAAAGAACTAACACAAGAATACCGATAAAAGCCATAGTCCTTCCAAAAATCACTAAACGGCTTCCGGCCTACAGCTTTGAAATCCCGTTTACCAAAGAGCTCGATGAATTAGATCTAGCTGACCCAACTTTCAACAAGTCATCTCAAATAGATCTAATTCTAGGAAATGACTATGAGCAGTTTATTAATATCGATGGCATAGGAAAAAATATTCCAGAATGGAAAAAACTTTAGCCAAAGACCCCGAATTACGATCCCAATATCAAGCAGTTCTGCAAGAATATTTGACTCTGGACCATATGGAGGAAACTTAATCTCAAGAAATTGTATCCAAAGAAAAATACAGCTCGTTTTACTTACCCCACCATGCTGTAGTTCGCCCGGAACACAAAACCACCAAGGTCAGAGTCGTATTCAATGCCTCGAGAAAAACAAAGTCCAAATTTTCTCTAAACGATGTTCTCTATACAGGCCCGACCCTTCAAAACGATTTGATAACCATCATTCTCAATGGGAGGAAGTATCAATACGTGTTCAATGGTGACATCCAAAAGATGTATCGCCAGATTTTAGTACACCCAGATGATAGGCCCTTTCAGCGGATTCTATTCCAAGATCAGCCAGATGGCCCAATCAAAGATTATCATCTAAAGACAGTAACCTTTGGGGTTAATTGCGCACCCTATCTCGCAATCCGTACCCTACTTCAGCTCGCTAGAGATTCCGAATCCCAATTCCCAGAAGCTTCAAAAATGCTCTGCTCAGAAACATATGTCGATGACATACTCTCTGGTGGATACTCAGTAGAAGAGGCGCTATCTAAACAAACCCAACTAATAACTGTTCTAAGCTCGGCTGGATTACCACTAAAAAAATCACAGCAAATAGTCCTCAGCTGCTTTCTCATTTGCCAAAGGACGATTTATATGATTCAGAGTTTTTACGCTTTCAAGAATCTAGCAACACAAAAACTCTAGGAATTAAGTGGAACGCACTAGCAGATGCATTCACATACAGCTTCTCTCCAATCAATCAAACCACTAAAATAACTAAACGTGAAATTCTTTCATCTGTTGCAAAGCTTTTTGACCCCGCAGGATGGCTAGCAGCCATAGTCATAAAAGCAAAAATTCTAATGCAACAGCTCTCGTTGGAAGGATTGGAGTGGGACGAAGATATCTCGTCAGAATCACTCAAAGAATGGAATAAGCTAATTTCAGATCTCTCAAAAATAGAAATAATATCAATTTCTCGTTGGCTTCAGCACATGCCGTCAGATCAAGTTCAAATACACGGATTTTACGATGCTTCCAAAGCGGCTTACTGTGCAACAGTGTATATCCGTTGCCAGACAAACACTCAAAATACTTTCACAAACCTGTTGCTGGCAAAAAGTAAAGTAGCACCAATCCAAACCGTATGTCTTCCACGATTAGAGTTGAACGGCGCGGTATTATTGGCAAACCTTGTTAAATACGTCCAGTCTTCTCTCCAATTTAAAGATACAGATGTTTTCCTATGGACTGATTCCTCAATAGTCCTAGGAGGGCTCTCTAAGCCCCCATCATCATGGGAAACATACGTAGCAAACAGAATTTCACAAATTCATCGTCTTGTTCCTATGGCAATATGGAGACATGTGCCAATACACTATAATCCAGCAGACCTCGGAACACGCGGCTGCAAATCTGACGAACTTGCCATGAACTCGCAGTGGTGGTATGGTCCATCATGGCTTACGAAGCCCGCAACTGAATGGCCAAAGCAACCCCCTCTAAAAGTACCCAATAACCCTAAAGAAATTTATACTCTGCACTGTGAAGTTGTAGAGGGTGATATTCTAACTAGATTTTCCTCATACAGCAGAGCTTTGCGGGTTCTAGGATATGTTTTCCGTTTCTTTAATAAATGTATCAGGAAAATCAGAACAAACTATTATAATACTATTGAAACCGACCTAACACAGCATGAAATAAAATACGTTAGAACTACACTATTGATTTTAGCTCAAAAAACATATTATCCTGAAGAATATCACTGTTTGTTAAACTCCAAACCCATGCCCAATAAAAGTTCGCTAAAAACACTAAATCCCTTTCTCGATTCTAGCTCAGTCTTAATGGTAACCGGTAGATTATCCCAATCGTCTCTACCCTATGACGAGCGATATCCGATAATTTTACCCGGCAACTCCCGACTTTGCCAACTTTATCTCAGTTACTTGCACAAAAATTTGTGTCATGCCGAATGCAGCCAAATGTGCCGAATGGTACAAACAGAATTTTTAATATTCAGACTAAAATCCCGAGTAAAAAAGATAATAAGACACTGCAAAACGTGTATTATTTATAAACAACAGCCAGGCTCCCAAATAATGGCATCCCCGCCACGCGATAGATGCAATCTATCTCTACCCTTTCAGGTTACAGGAATTGAAAATCCCCATTACGAACACCGGCCTCTGTTAAAGGCTATGTAAGTGTCTTTGTATGCTTCAGTACGAAGGCAATACATTTAGAAACGTGCTCAGATTTGTCGTCCGCTGCGTTCCAAGCCGCCTTCGCTCGCTTCGTTGGTAGGCGGGGGCTCCCCCAAAGGGTAGTCACTGATAATGGCAGGAACTTTTTAGGTGCCAGTAGAACACTTGAACGCGAATTTTCCACCTTTGTAAAAACCGTAGCTCAGGACATTGCCCAAAAATATATCACCCATGGTTTCGAGTGGAAATTTATTCCTCCACACGCTCCTCACATGGGCGGTCTGTGGGAAGCCACAGTAAAGAGTTTCAAGTTTCATTTGAAACGACTTGCTGGCTCTATGAAATTCTATGAAATTCACTTTTGAAGAGTTCTCAACTATCCTGGCTAGAATCGAGGGCACACTCAATTCTCGCCCAATATCTGCATTATCAGAAGACCCGGCAGATTTGACGGCGCTAACTCCTGGGCATTTTCTACGAGGTGCTCCTTTAATGGCCTTCCCGGAGCAAAATTATCAAAATATGTCCCTCATTAACCGATGGGAAAAGTTGAAAATTATCCATCACCAATTTTCTATACGTTGGAAGGAAGACTACTTAAAATCACTGCACAAAAGATATAAGTGGAAGACCTCTGTTCCAAATATGCAGGAGGGAGACCTAGTTGTAGTAATTGATGACCTGCAACCTCCATATGAAAAGAATTCTATATTTCTAATCACACATACATACATAATTCATTTCATCTCATTCAATTTCACATTAGGATAGCTAAACAAACCCCACTCAAAACCAAAATTAAAATTCTAATTTAGTTTACTTTTTTTCAACACCAGAAACAACCGCAGACTTGAAACAACTCGCCCAAGGACGAATCAACAAAGCCCTAAATCTAAGCGTCAGAGCTCTGATACGTATAAGTGCGTCTTGTGTGAATCATTTCACGCCATACGGTTCTGTAAAAGGTTTATTGCAATGAATTACAAGAAAAGAGAAGACGTTATAGAAAGGAACCACATGTGCATTAATTGCGTAGGTAGAAGCCATGACCTGCGGGACTGCCCATCCTTGAATACATGTAAAAAGTGTGATATGCATCATCATACGCTTCTACATCCTAAAGAGAAGAAGAAAGGAGTTTCCACAAAGGACTTGCGTCAACGTCGCCAAGATACAGAGCAGGAACCAACAGCTTTACCACAACAATCAACAGCAGCACAACCAATTGTACAACAGCCAATTTTATCAGCTACTCCTGATGCGAAGATTATTCTTGAAGCGTTTCGATCCCTGGCCAAAGTTCTTTGTGCCAGTGACAAGCCGTCTAATGTTGCCTAACGCCAAGGCCGGCGGCATGTCCAAATACATTTGGACACACACAAAATCGTAAACGTTTGTTATATTTTTTATATAAATTGAATTAATGTATCCATCTATGGATTAATATCGTAAATTTTACATGAATTGATACCATTGAATTGCGCGGCAAAAGGCCATTTTTCCTTTTAACCGTTTCGTCTTATGAAAACCGAAGTGATAGATACGAAGAATTCTAAACTTCACTTGCCATTTTACTTTCAAACGAGTCGCATCAAATCAACATAAAATTTGGAATTAACCGACATATTTAAATCTAAAATTGTACTCTATATTAATTACCCTAAAATTACATTAAAATTGTAATAAATAATTATAATTATACTCACCCTACGATTGTACAATTAACAAGAAAATACCTACCTCTTTACTTCCAAGGAACACCCTACAAACGGTAAGCTATCTCATTACCATTGCGTTAATAAAATAACAAAAGGACTAATTCTCCCTTTCCTTTCGTCTTTTATTCCCTTAAACCCTAAATTATAACCATTTTACGAGTGGCTATAATTGGGATTTGCTTTTAAGGTTGGCCCTAGTTCATCCCCCTTATTTGCTCTCCAATTTAGAAGAAAATCCCTATTCATAATAATCCCCAGATTATTACACCCCTAAATCTATATTTATATATATATATATATATATATATATATATATATATATATATATATATATATATATATATATATATATATATATATATATATATATATATATATATATATATATATATATATATATATATATATATATATATATATATATATATATATATATATATATATTTATATTTTGGTTCTTTATTATAGTCTTAAACTGTAACGAGTCCTTAATATTATATTTAGAATGCTTCGTTAATTTTCTTAAAATATTGGTAATATATTTACACAAATTATATGATGGAGAATTAATGTATGAACATATTTTAGTAAAACAACGGATAAAATTGGAAAATGTGACATGTCTAATGTAGTATATAAGATTCCTTGTAGAGGTTATGATGTGGAAAGTTGTAATAAGTTATATGTAGGTACGACGAAGAATAAATTGAGAACTAGAATAGCGGGACATAAATCGGACCAAAAGTATAGACATATTAATTCGCAAAAAACAGGATTATCATCTCATTGTGCAGAATTAAATCATTATCCAGACTTTGAAAATGTATCAGTATTAAACACAGAACACAACTATAAACGTCGTTATATGTTAGTAATGCTACAAATAATTAATACACCAATAACACACAGAATAAATTATAAGACAGACACAGACAATGTAGCACAAAATTATAGGCATTTAGTAAGTAAGAGTTATACAAAATAGGAAATTGTAATTTTGGAAAAGTAGTTTTGAAAATAGGAATAGCATTATATAGCTCTGTGATATGCAGTTGAAAAAAGATAGATTTTAAATTTTAAATTTATTTACGTATTTGTATGTTTTATAAATTTTCCAGTTGTATGTTTTTTGTAAACTTTATAAATTTTCCAATTGTATTTTATTTGTTTGAATATTTTTCTTTTTGTAAAAATGTATTTGAATTTTATTGGAAAAATTTTTATATATGTTTGTATGTATGACAAATATTTTTCATTAATTTTTGTTTTTGTTAATTCAATAATTATTTCTCCTGAAGAAGACACCCAAAGGCGTGTCGAAATATCGATTATATAACTAAATATTGTTAATTTTTATAAAAAAAATTACCTCAAGCTTGAATAAAAACTTCTTAGATATTATTTAAAGGTCAATTAAAATTCTGAATATTATATATATATATATATATATATATATATATATATATATATATATATATATATATATATATATATATATATATATATATATATATGTATATATATATATATATATATATATATATATATATATATATATATATATATATATATATATATATATATATATATATATATATATATATATATATATATATATATATATATATATATATATATATATATATATATATATATATATATATATATATATATATATATATATATATATATATATATATATATATATATATATATATATATGTATATATATATAAAATATATGTATATATATATATATATATATATATATATATATATATATATATATATATATATATATATATATATATATATATATATATATATATATATATATATATATATATATATATATATATATATATATATATATATATATATATATATATATATATATATAAATATATATATATATATATATATATATACATATATATATATATATATATATATATATATATATATATATATATATATATATATATATATATATATATATATTATATACATATATATATATATATATATATATATATATATATATATATATATATATATATTTTTTTTTTTCTTTTTTGTTTTTTTGACATTCATCATTTACTTTTTTTGTTGTATTTGTTTCCCTTATGCGCCCACCTGTATACCTATTACACCATGATATTTACTTGTGCTGACTAGACGATATAGGTTCTTTGTTGCAATAGAGTCATAACTCAAAAAACCTGATTTTTGAGTTAATAATGCAGAATTATTCGCCATATAGTTCTTATATATCTTGTATAATCAATTTCTGAGAGACGAATAAAATCTTATTTTACCATTAGTCGACGCTTAGACGATGCAAGTCTTATTGATCAGCTTCTTATTCAGCTGTGAGAAAGACAGAGAAGTGTATACACATTTCTCTGTTTTTCTCACGAAACATTAACTTTGAGATAACATGAGAGAAAACGTCGGCAGAATACTAAAAACAAAATGTCGAATTTTCTCTTAATCTCATACTACGGGAAGACGTAATTTTATTTTTCCGATAAGATTTTATTTTATGCAAATGCTCATCAAGTTAACATGTACCACTTTTGCATAATTAGTTGTTTTAGTTTTAATTTTTCACACAAATTTAAATTTATAAATCAACTAAACACATTTATTAATTTATTTAACACGGAAATTTTATCAAAAACATCGCTTTTCATTTAATTTAATAAACACTCACACATGCACACTAAATTATTTTTATGTACATGTGTTTTTTTGACAGTTCTTCTCATAAGGTTGTTGTTATAAGAATTCTTATAACAACGCTCTCATAAAAATTCCTATAACATTGAGATAACACTAATTTGAAGTCAACACGTAACATAATTCTCTCTGCGATTGAATTTGACAATCTCATCTAACATATAATGTTACGTGTAGACCTCCAGTCACAGCTGAATAAGAAGCTGATCAATAAGACTTGCATAGTGTAAACTGGAACTTAAAGCTGTGTTCTCACTATGTGTATTTGTCTTATGGAATGTCACTTTTTTATACACATGTGATATCAAGTGTATATCGAAATTTGTGGTTTACATAAGGTTTATAATTTCTGTGTTCACCTGTTGGTATGTTACGTACATTTGGCATAACCTATAGAGCAAAACAATCATAAAACAGCCGAGTGGTTGTACTTATTTTATTGTTGTATATACTTCTTTTATTTAATTTTACACTTATTTAATTTAATACTTTATTAATGTAATAATTATTTTATTTCATTTTCCCGTCCGCAAACAATTGCTTTATTGAAAACCAGCTGATGTCAGATGCTTTGTCACTTGAAAATAGAACTCGTTCTAAATCATGTGTATTGCACACAGAGACATAATACAGGATATTGTTTGAAGGGGTTCAGACTATGTGTACAAATTTACCATTTGAAAATGTAACATTCCATACTGAGAACATAGCTTAAGTTTTTTAGTAAATTCAAAACTTTAAACTCGTTTTCTACATAACAAGTTTTTTTGAGTTATGACTCTACTGCAGCAAAGGCTCGATATGTTTTTACATATGGCTTGTCAATTATGTGACATATTGTCAAAATTGTCAATTTACATACGGTTTATAATTTTTGCTTTCACACGTACATGTGCAATTACATCTAACATAACCTCTGAGTGCTTAAAACAGCTGAGTTTGTACACAATTTTCATAAATATATAAAGCGCTCCATGCTTTTTAATGTTTTTTCAGTTAATTCAAAACAGTTGTTAATTCAAAACAGCTGATGTCATATGCTTTGTCAGATGAAAATAGAACACGCTCTAATTGAAAAATTTTCATATGACTTTGCTTCTGTAGATGTCAACTGACAATGTTTCGTTTGTTTCACACGGCATGTATAACTTTTACATGTGCCAAGATAGCGCGAAAAAATAGCTTCGATTTTGGGAATAAGAAACCGGGGAAAAATGGGGAAATTTATGGGTATTTTTACTTTATCTGACTTCGATTTAAGGAACTAAAATCGTTGCTGGATTTTTCCCAGGAGCAGAGTAGTTCCGACAGCCCATTTGTAAAAAGAACATGAAAATAGACACTTTAATGGATAAAATGCACCATTCGTGCCAAAAATCTGCAGAGCCGTTCCCGAGAAAAGTGGGTTTTTCAAAATGGCCAAAAAATCGTTGCTGGATTTTTCCCAGGAGCAGAGTAGTTCCGACAGCCCACTTGTAAAAGGAACATGAAAATAGACACTTTAATGGACAAAATGCGTCATTCGTGCCAAAAATCTGCAGAGCCGTTCCCAAGAAAAGTGGATTTTTCCAAAATGGCAAAAAAATCGTTGCTGGATTTTTCCCAGGAGCAGAGTAGTTCCGACAGCCCATTTGTAAAAGGAACATGAAAATAGACACTTTAATGGACAAAATGCGCCATTCGTGCTAAAAATCTGCAGAGCTGTTCCCGCAAAAAGTGGATTTTTCCAAAATGGCCAAAAAAGCGTTGCTAGATTTTTCCCAGGATCAGAGTAGTTCCGACAGCCCATTTGTAAAAGGAACATGAAAATAGACACTTTAATGGACAAAATGCGCCATTCGTGCTAAAAATCCACAAAGCCGTTCCCGAGAAAAATGGATTTTTCCAAAATGACCAAAAAAATCGTTGCTGGATTTTTCCTAGGAGCAGAGTAGTTCCGATAGCCCATTTGCAAAAGGAACATAAAAAAACACTTTAATGGACAAAATGCGCCATTCGTGCCAAAAATCTGCAGAGCCGTTCCCGAGAAAAGTGGGTTTTTCCAAAATGGCCAAAAAATCGTTGCTGGATTTTTCCCAGGAGCAGAGTAGTTCCGACAGCCCATTTGCGAAAGGAACATGAAAATAGACACTTCAGTGGACAAAATGCGCCATTTGTGCCAAAAATCTGCACAGCCGTTCCCGAGAAAAGTGGATTTTTCCAAAATGGCCAAAAAAAATCGTTGCTGGATTTTTCCCAGGAACAGAGTAGTTCCGACAGCCCATTTGTAAAAAAAAATATGAAAATAGACACTTTAATGGACAAAATGCGCCATTCTTGCTAAAAATCCGCAAAGCCGTTCCCGAGAAAACTGGATTTTTCCAAAATGGCCAAAAAATCGTTGCTGGATTTTTCCCAGGAGCAGAGTAGTTCCGACAGCCCATTTGTAAAAGGAACATGAAAATAGACACTTTATTGGACAAAATGCGCCATTCGCGCCAAAAATCTGCAGAGCCGTTCCCAAAAAAAGTGGGTTTTTCCAAAATGGCCAAAAAAATCGTTGCTGGATTTTTCCCAGGAGCAGCGTAGTTCCGACAGCCCATTCGTAAAAGGAACATGAAAATGGACACTTTAATGGACAGAATGCGCCATTCGTGCCAAAAATCTGCAGAGCCGTTCCCGCGAAAAGTGGATTTATCCAAAATGGCAAAAAAATCGTTGCTGGATTTTTCCCAGGAGCAGAGTAGTTCCGACAGCCCATTTGTAACAGGAACATGAAAATAGACACTTTAATGGACAAAATGCGCCATTCGTGCTAAAAATCCGCAAAGCCGTTCCCGAGAAAAATGGATTTTTCCAAAATGGCCAAAAAAATCGTTGCTGGATTTTTCCCAGGAGCAGAGTAGTTCCGACAGCCCATTTGCAAAAGGAACATGAAAAAACACTTTAATGGACAAAATGCGCCATTCGTGCCAAAAATCTGCGGAGCCGTTCCCGAGAAACGTGGGTTTTTCCAAAATGGCCAAAAAATCGTTGCTCGGATTTTTCCCAGGAGCAGAGTAGTTCCGACAGCCCATTTGCAAAAGGAACATCAAAATAGAGACTTCAATGGACAAAATGCGCCATTTGTGCCAAAAATCTGCAGAGCCGTTCCGAGAAAAGTGGATTTTTCCAAAATGGCCAAAAAAATCGTTGCTCTATTTTTCCCAGGAGCAGAGTAGTTCCGACAGCCCATTTGTAAAAGGAACATGAAAATAGACACTTTAATGGACAAAATGCGCCATTCGTGCTAAAAATCCGCAAAGCCGTTCCCGAGAAAAAGTGGATTTTTCCAAAATGCCCAAAAAAAATTGTTGCTGGATTTTTCCCAGGAGCAGAGTAGTTCCGACAGCCCGTTTGCAAAAGAAACATGAAAATAGACACTTTATTGGACAAAATGCGCCATTCGTACCAAAAATATGCAGAGCCGTTCCCAAAAAAAGTGGGTTTTTCCAAAATGGCCAAAAAAATCGTTGCTGGATTTTTCCCAGGAGCAGCGTAGTTCCGACAGCGCTTTTGTAAAAGGAACATAAAAATAGACACTTTAATGGACAAAATGCGCCATTCGTGCCAAAAATCTGCAGAGCCGTTCCCGAGAAAAGTGGATTTTTCCAAAATGGCCAAAAAATTCGTTGCTGGATTTTTCCCAGGAGCAGCGTAGTTCCGACAGCCCATTTCGCAAAAAGGAACAAGAAAATAGGACACTTTAATGAACAAAATGGGCCATTCGTGCCAAAAATCTGCAGAGCCGTTCCCCGCGAAAAGTGGATTTTTCCAAAATGGCCAAAAAAATCGTTGCTGGATTTTTCCCAGGAGCAGAGTAGTTCCGAAAGCCCATTTGTAAAAGGAACATGAAAATAGACACTTTAATGAACAAAATGCGCCATTCGTGCTAAAAATCTGCAAAGCCGTTCCCGAGAAAAATAGATTTTTCCAAAATGGCCAAAAAAAAATCGTTGCCTGGATTTTTCCCAGGAGCAGAGTAGTTCCGACAGCCCATTTGCGAAAGGAACATGAAAATAGACACTTCAATGGACAAAATGCGCCATTTGTGCCAAAAATCTGCAGAGCCGTTCCCGAGAAAAGTGGATTTTTCCAAAATGGCCAAAAAAAATCGTTGCTGGATTTTTCCCAGGAACAGAGTAAATCCGACAGCCCATTTGTAAAAGGAATATGAAAATAGACACTTTAATGGACAAAATGCGCCATTCGTGCTAAAAATCCGCAAAGCCGTTCCCGAGAAAACTGGATTTTTCCAAAATGGCCAAAAAAATCGTTGCTCTATTTTTCCCAGGAGCAGAGTAGTTCCGACAGCCCATTTGTAAAAGGAACATGAAAATAGACACTTTAATGGACAAAATGCGCCATTCGTGCTAAAAATCCGCAAAGCCGTTCCCGAGAAAAGTGGATTTTTCCAAAATGCCCAAAAAAATTGTTGCTGGATTTTTCCAGGGAGCAGAGTAGTTCCGACAGCCCATTTGCAAAAGAAACATGAAAATAGACACTTTATTGGACAAAATGCGCCATTCGTACCAAAAATCTGCAGAGCCGTTCCCCAAAAAAGTGGGTTTTTCCAAAATGGCCAAAAAAATCGTTGCTGGATTTTTCCCAGGAGCAGCGTAGTTCCGACAGCGCTTTTGTAAAAGGAACATAAAAATAGACACTTTAATGGACAAAATGCGCCATTCGTGCCAAAAATCTGCAGAGCCGTTCCGAGAAAAGTGGATTTTTCCAAAATGGCCAAAAAATTCGTTGCTGGATTTTTCCCAGGAGCAGCGTAGTTCCGACTGCCCATTCGCAAAGAGGAACAAGAAAATAGACACTTTAATGAACAAATGGGCCATTCGTGCCAAAAATCTGCAGAGCCGTTCCCGCGAAAAGTGGATTTTTCCAAAATGGCCAAAAAATCGTTGCTGGATTTTTCCCAGGAGCAGAGTAGTTCCGAAAGCCCATTTGTAAAAGGAATATGAAAATAGACACTTTAATGGACAAAATGCGCCATTCGTGCTAAAAATCCGCAAAGCCGTTCCCGAGAAAACTGGATTTTTCCAAAATGGCCAAAAAAATCGTTGCTGGATTTTTCCAGGAACAGAGTAGTTCCGACAGCCCATTTGTAAAAGGAACATGAAAAAAAGACACTTTATTGGACAAAATGCGCCATTCGTGCCAAAAATCTGCAGAGCCGTTCCCAAAAAAAGTGGGTTTTTCCAAAATGGCCAAAAAAATCGTTGCTGGATTTTGCCCAGGAGCAGCGTAGTTCCGACAGCCCATTCGTAAAAGGAACATGAAAATAGACACTTTAATGGACAGAATGCGCCATTCGTGCCCAAAATCTGCAGAGCCGTTCCCCGCGAAAAGTGGATTTATCCAAAATGGCCAAAAAAATCGTTGCTGGATTTTCCCCAGGAGCAGAGTAGTTCCGACAGCCCATTTGTAAAAGGAACATGAAAAAAGACACTTTATTGGACAAAATGCGCCATTCGTGCCTAAAATCTGCAGAGCCGTTCCCAAAAAAAGTGGGTTTTTCCAAAATGGCCAAAAAAAATCGTTGCTGGATTTTTCCCAGGAGCAGCGTAGTTCCGACAGCGCTTTTGTAAAAGGAACATAAAAATAGACACTTTAATGGACAAAATGCGCCATTCGTGCCAAAAATCTGCAGAGCCGTTCCCGAGAAAAGTGGATTTTTCCAAAATGGCCAAAAAATTCGTTGCTGGATTTTTCCCAGAAACAGCGTAGTTCCGACAGCCCATTCGCAAAGAGGAACAAGAAAATAGACACTTTAATGAACAAAATGGGCCATTCGTGCCAAAAATCTGCAGAGCCGTTCCCGCGAAAAGTGGATTTTTCCAAAATGGCCAAAAAAATCGTTGCTGGATTTTTCCCAGGAGCAGAGTAGTTCCGAAAGCCCATTTGTAAAAGGAACATGAAAATAGACACTTTAATGAACAAAATGCGCCATTCGTGCTAAAAATCTGCAAAGCTGTTCCCGAGAAAAATGGATTTTTCCAAAATGGCCAAAAAAAAATCGTTGCTGGATTTTTCCCAGGAGCAGAGTAGTTCCGATAGCCCATTTGCAAAAGGAACATGAAAAAAAACACTTTAATGGACAAAATGCGCCATTGGTGCCAAAAATCTGCAGAGCCGTTCCCGAGAAAAGTGGGTTTTTCAAAAATGGCCAAAAAATTGTTGCTGGATTTTTCCCAGGAGCAGAGTAGTTCCGACAGCCCATTTGCGAAAGGAACATGAAAATAGACACTTCAATGGACAAAATGCGCCATTTGT
Source organism: Panzeria rudis (assembly GCA_956483635.1). NCBI lineage: Eukaryota > Metazoa > Arthropoda > Insecta > Diptera > Tachinidae > Panzeria > Panzeria rudis. The sequence continues at coordinate 66,392,643 of OY101450.1, read as the reverse complement.
GCCAAAAATCTGCAGAGCCGTTCCCGAGAAAAGTGGATTTTTCCAAAATGGCCAAAAAAAATCGTTGCTGGATTTTTCCCAGGAACAGAGTAGTTCCGACAGCCCATTTGTAAAAGGAATATGAAAATAGACACTTTAATGGACAAAATGCGCCATTCGTGCTAAAAATCCGCAAAGCCGTTCCCGAGAAAACTGGATTTTTCCAAAATGGCCAAAAAAATCGTTGCTGGATTTTTCCCAGGAGCAGAGTAGTTCCGACAGCCCATTTGTAAAAGGAACATGAAAAAAGACACTTTATTGGACAAAATGCGCCATTCGTGCCAAAAATCTGCAGAGCCGTTCCCAAAAAAAGTGGGTTTTTCCAAAATGGCCAAAAAAATCGTTGCTGGATTTTGCCCAGGAGCAGCGTAGTTCCGACAGCCCATTCGTAAAAGGAACATGAAAATAGACACTTTAATGGACAGAATGCGCCATTCGTGCCCAAAATCTGCAGAGCCGTTCCCGCGAAAAGTGGATTTATCCAAAATGGCCAAAAATATCGTTGCTGGATTTTCCCCAGGAGCAGAGTAGTTCCGACAGCCCATTTGTAAAAGGAACATGAAAAAAGACACTTTATTGGACAAAATGCGCCATTCGTGCCAAAAATCTGCAGAGCCGTTCCCAAAAAAAGTGGGTTTTTCCAAAATGGCCAAAAAAATCGTTGCTGGATTTTTCCCAGGAGCAGCGTAGTTCCGACAGCGCTTTTGTAAAAGGAACATAAAAATAGACACTTTAATGGACAAAATGCGCCATTCGTGCCAAAAATCTGCAGAGCCGTTCCCGAGAAAAGTGGGTTTTTCCAAAATGGCCAAAAAATCGTTGCTGGATTTTTCCCAGGAGCAGAGTAGTTCCGCCAGCCCATTTGCAAAAGGAACATGAAAATAGACACTTCAATGGACAAAATGCGCCATTTGTGCCAAAAATCTGCAGAGCCGTTCCCGAGAAAATTGGATTTTTCCAAAATGGCCAAAAAAATCCTTGCTGGATTTTTCCCAGGAGCAGAGTAGTTCCTACAGCCCATTTGTAAAAGGAACATGAAAATAGACACTTTAATGAACAAAATGCGCCATTCGTGCTACAAATCCGCAAAGCCGTTCCCGAGAAAAATGGATTTTTCCAAAATGGCCAAAAAAAACGTTGCTGGATTTTTCCCAGGAGCAGAGTAGTTCCGACAGCCCATTTGCAAAAGGAACATGAAAAAAACACTTTAATGGACAAAATGCGCCATTCGTGCCAAAAATCTGCAGAGCCGTTCCCGAGAAAAGTGGATTTTTCCAAATTGGCCAAAAAAATCGCTGCTCTATTTTTCCCAGGAGCAGAGTAGTTCCGACAGCCCATTTGTAAAAGGAACATGAAAATAGACACTTTAATGGACAAAATGCGCCATTCGTGCTAAAAATCCGCTGAGCCGTTCCCGAGAAAAGTGGATTTTTCCAATATGGCCAAAAAAATTGTTGCTGGATTTTTCCCAGGAGCAGAGTAGTTCCGACAGCCCATTTGCAAAAGAAACATGAAAATAGACACTTCAATGGACAAAATGCGCCATTTGTGCCAAAAATCTGCAGAGCCGTTCCCGAGAAAATTGGATTTTTCCAAAATGGCCAAAAAAATCCTTGCTGAATTTTTCCCAGGAGCAGAGTAGTTCCTACAGCCCATTTGTAAAAGGAACATAAAAATAGACACTTTAATGGACATAATGCGCCATTCGTGCCAAAAATCTGCAGAGCCGTTCCCGAGAAAAGTGGATTTTTCCAAAATGGCCAAAAAATTCGTTGCTGGATTTTTCCCAGGAGCAGCGTAGTTCCGACAGCCCATTCGCAAAAGGAATATGAAAATAGACACTTTAATGGACAAAATGGGCCATTCGTGCCAAAAATCTGCAGAGCCGTTCCCGCGAAAAGTGGATTTTTCCAAAATGGCCAAAAAAAATCGTTGCTGGATGTTTCCCAGGAGCAGAGTAGTTCCGACAGCCCATTTGTAAAAGGAACATGAAAATAGACACTTTAATGGACAAAATGCGCCATTCGTGCTAAAAATCTGCAAAGCCGTTCCCGAGAAAAATGAATTTTTCCAAAATGGCCAAAAAAATCGTTGCTGGATTTTTCCCAGGAGCAGAGTAGTTCCGATAGCCCATTTGCAAAAGGAACATGAAAAAAACACTTTAATGGACAAAATGCGCCATTCGTGCCAAAAATCTGCAGAGCCGTTCCCGAGAATAGTGGGTTTTTCCAAAATGGCCAAAAAATCGTTGCTGGATTTTTCCCAGGAGCAGAGTAGTTCCAACAGCCCATTTGCGAAAGGAACATGAAAATAGACACTTCAATGGACAAAATGCGCCATTTGTGCCAAAAATCTGCAGAGCCGTTCCCGAGAAAAGTGGATTTTTCCAAAATGGCCAAAAAAATCGTTGCTGGATTTTTCGCAGGAACAGAGTAGTTCCGACAGCCCATTTGTAAAAGGAATATGAAAATAGACACTTTAATGGACAAAATGCGCCATTCGTGCTAAAAATCCGCAAAGCCGTTCCCGAGAAAACTGGATTTTTCCAAAATGGCCAAAAAAATCGTTGCTGGATTTTTCCCAGGAGCAGAGTAGTTCCGACAGCCCATTTGTAAAAGGAACATGAAAATAGACACTTTATTGGACAAAATGCGCCATTCGTGCCAAAAATCTGCAGAGCCGTTCCCAAAAAAGTGGGTTTTTCCAAAATGGCCAAAAAATCGTTGCTGGATTTTTCCCAGGAGCAGCGTAGTTCCGACAGCCCATTCGTAAAAGGAACATGAAAATAGACACTTAAATGGACAGAATGCGCCATTCGTGCCCAAAATCTGCAGAGCCGTTCCCGCGAAAAGTGGATTTATCCAAAATGGCCAAAAAAATCGTTGCTGGATTTTCCCCAGGAGCAGAGTAGTTCCGACAGCCCATTTGTAAAAGAAACATGAAAATAGACACTTCAATGGACAAAATGCGCCATTTGTGCCAAAAATCTGCAGAGCCGTTCCCGAGAAAATTGGATTTTTCCAAAATGGCCAAAAAAATCGTTGCTGGATTTTTCCCAGGAGCAGAGTAGTTCCTACAGCCCATTTGTAAAAGGAACATAAAAATAGACACTTTAATGGACAAAATGCGCCATTTGTGCCAAAAATCTGCAGAGCCGTTCCCGAGAAAATTGGATTTTTCCAAAATGGCCAAAAAAATCGTTGCTGGATTTTTCCCAGGAGCAGAGTAGTTCCTACAGCCCATTTGTAAAAGGAACATAAAAATAGACACTTTAATGGACAAAATGCGCCATTCGTGCCAAAAATCTGCAGAGCCGTTCCCGAGAAAAGTGGGTTTTTCCAAAATGGCCAAAAAAATCATTGCTGGATTTTTCCCAGGAGCAGCGTAGTTCCGACAGCCCATTTGTAAAAGGAACATGAAAATAGACACTTTAATGGACAAAATGCGCCATTCGTGCTAAAAATCCGCAGAGCCGTTCCCGAGAAAAGTGGTTTTTTCCAAAATGACCAAAAAAATTGTTGCTGGATTTTTCCCAGGAGCAGAGTAGTTCCGCCAGCCCATTTGCAAAAGAAACATGAAAATAGACACTTCAATGGACAAAATGCGCCATTTGTGCCAGAAATCTGCAGAGCCGTTCCCGAGAAAATTGGATTTTTCCAAAATGGCCAAAAAAATCGTTGCTGGATTTTTCCCAGGAGCAGAGTAGTTCGTACAGCCCATTTAAAAAAGGAACATAAAAATAGACACTTTAATGGACAAAATGCGCCATTCGTGCCAAAAATCTGCACAGCTGTTCACGAGAGAAATGGATTTTTCCAAAATGGCCAAAAAAATCGTTGCTGGATTTTTCCCAGGAGCATAGTAGCTCCGACAGCCCATTTGTAAAAGGAACATGAAAATGGACACTTTAATGGACAAAATGCGCCATCGTGCTAAAAATCCGCAAAGCCGTTCCCGAGAAAAATGGATTTTTCCAAAATGGCCAAAAAAATCGTTGCTGGATTTTTCCCAGGAGCAGAGTAGTTCCGACAGCCCATTTGCAAAAGGAACATGAAAAAAACACTTTAAAGGACAAAATGCGCCATTCGTTCCAAAAATCTGCAGAGCCGTTCCCGAGAAAAGTGGGTTTTTCCAAAATGGCCAAAAAAATCGTTGGTGGATTTTTCCCAGGAGCAGAGTAGTTCCGACAGCCCATTTGCAAAAGGAGCATGAAAATAGACATTGCAATGGACAAAATGCGCCATTTGTGCCAAAAATCTGCAGAGCCGTTCCCGAGAAAAGTGGATTTTTCCAAAATGGCCAAATAAATTATTGCTGGATTTTTCCCAGGAGCAGAGTAGTTCCGACCACCTATTTATCAATGGAACATGAAAATGGATAGTTTAAGGAAGAAAATGGGTAGACACTTTAAGGGACAAAATGGAAAAATTGGGTTCATCCAAAATGGCCGAAAATGCTGGAAGTTTTTCCCGCCTTTTTTGCATTTTCCATAATAATGATGTTCAGTAGAGCCAACATTATAATGACTTTGGTATGATATATATCGAACCTCGCAGACGTTGTAATGACTTTTTCTTAATATGATTATGTATAGCGAAGCTAAGTCAAATTAATTTATAGATGGCAGCATAGCAAAAATAAGGAATATTTGAAAATATTGTGTTATTTATTGCATATTATAGGTGAAAACGACAATTATATGAACAATACATATGCAAAAATATTGTTTTGTGTTTTGTGCTTTTTCCTATGTCTATACGTGATAGTTTTTTAACATGACATATGTCAAAATTGATATTGAAAATTAATAGTGCGTTTCCACAAACGTAATTTCGGCCAAAATATTTGATTTGCCCAAATGCGGTAATTGCGACGTGAGTTCCCATATATTTTTCATATTGGCAAATTATCTCAAATGACTTATAGTATGTTTCCACCGGCATGATATTGACAAATCATGGTGATTTGAACAAATCATGCTGATTTATACATTATTTACCATACATTTTGCATACCACCAAATTACCTCAAAGTAGGTGATTTATTTTAAATTACGTCGAAAATACTCTTTTTCGAACTATATTTATCTATGCAACCCTGCGTTGCTTTTAAAATTACAAACTCCATCCCTGGAACATCCATCAATTGTGATTGACAATTTCGAAATAATGACATTAAAGAATATTTAATTAATTTTAAATGTTAAACTGCTGCTGCGCACACCTTATAAACTTAGTGCATCATTTGACTACGAAAATTCGAGCACCAAATCACTCACAAGCTCGGTGTAAACACTTCGAAGCTATTTACCTAAATCTACGTAATTTAAAGTAATTTAAAGTTGGTGGAAACATACTATAACCCTACGTCTATACCTGATATATTTTTATCATAACAAATGTCAAATTCCATACATGAAAAACAGGTAACATAAAAAAATAACTTTCAATATAAAGTTTGACTTTTATCATGATAAAAATATATCAGGTATAGGCGTAGGGTAATGTGCTCCAAATTATGTCGAAAATACTCTATGCACCCTACGTTGCTTTTAAAATTACAAGCTCCATCCCTGGGTCATCCATCAATTGTGATTGACGATTTCGAAAAAATGACATTAAAGAATATTTCATTAATTTTAAATTTCAAACTAGTCGCCGCACTCGCACCAAATTCGAGAACGATAAAGCCGGACCCCATTCTCAAACTACTATTGTGGCTGAAGAAATTTCCATACAAATTCTCAATACAAAGGAAAAAGAAAAGTCAAATGATCATTTATTGCAGTTGAATAAAAGTATATCCAAGTGCCGTATTTGTAATGGCCAACATTGACACCTTTACTGCCCATACAAGGGTACGGCTAGGGATACTAATATGATGGAAAAGAAAATCACGGCTGCTGCAAAAACTGTTAAAAAAAGCGCCTAAACCTGGAAAATATGTGCCACAATCCTTTAAAGACACAAAAATGCGGAATATGTATGTATGTGTGTTCCTTTGCGGCACTACATAAACCGAACGCGTGAACCGATTTTGATGATTCTTACATCAATCGATTCGTTTTAATCTTAACATGTTCTGCCGTTCAATTAAAAAAAGGGCATTTTATTTTTGTTAAAGGGGCTTTTATTTAAAAAGCGGCTCTGCCGCAGCCGAAATTAGCCTTCTAGTTCGGCGGCGGCTGCGACTTAAAAAATCACCGGCGGCGGCTGTTAGCCGATTCACAGCCGATCGGCTTCGTTCCCTGTTATATACATTGGCTAGTATGAATAAAAAAAAGTATTTGCATTTTACTTAAAAATTTTTCTAAAACACAAAATTCCGGAAATTCAATATAAATATAAGTTTTTTTTTGGTTTTAAAACAAATTTTAAGTAATGTAGTGATTAGAGGGGTAGCAACTCTTTTTTACTAAATTAGCTACCAAGATAATACAACCGAGCGTACAGAGGAAACTAACAACAGCCAACTTCACGCAGTTCCGGCATTCTATTTTGTGAACATTCTAAAAGTGCACAAGCACATTTTGTAAATTAATAAATAAAGTTGAAAAATAAATATACCTTACTAAAATTCAGGTGTAGGGTATAATACACGCAGCCAATGGATTTACGACAGACAAAGCAACAAATTGTAGAGATGCTGAAGAAAAATGGGGTGGAGTTTCCAGCATCGGCCACCATTGCACAGCTTAGAACCCTGTATGCCCAATCGGAAGCCGCTGCTTCACCTGAAGGTAGGTTGCCAGTGAAAATAGCTACAGCTACCACCACATCTGCTGTGATGGATGCTGGTTGCTCCAATTTGCTGGTAGAAACCGGCGCTGATGATGAATCCGACAGCAGGACGACGCCGTCCATTACTTCGGTTGGCTGTGAAACTGAGGCAATGGATAAAACAAACAAGGAAACTGGTGTGCTGCATTGCCCACTGCCCACTGATACCATGCCGTCAAGTTACCAACCCTTTACTGCCGAACTGCAGCCACCTTCTACTAACCCCTGCCGTCCTGCTGCCCATAACAGCAGAATCTACTGATGTCCTGCCGCTCATTTCTCCACACAAAACCGCTGTCGTGCGTTCAACTTCTTCCACATTCGCTGCCGCCCTGTTGCCAAGTCCATCGGAATTTTCCGCCGCCATGTCAAAAATAATGGCGCCGACAGTGTCTAGCGGCGTTATGCCGACAGTGCCTAGCGGCGCTATGCCGACAGTGTCTAGCGGCGTTATGCCGACAGTGTCTAGCGGCGTTATTCCGATAGTGTCTAGCGGCGTTATGCCGACAGTGTCTAGCGGCGTTATGTGGCCGCCCATACTGGCATCGGCTGAGCCACTTGGTAATCGGCAGACGGGGTATAATTCGTCAGTGGACTCAACCAGAATCGTCACCCCCGTGTTGACCACAGGGTGTACAGAAGAGGGTACTACGTCAAACACTGCTGCCACCAATGCATCATTGGCCGAAGATTTAAAGGCGTTGCAATTACGTATGCAAATTACGAATGACATTTACAGGGCGGTAGAAGGGAGTTATTTTGGAGAAGGGGTTAGTGGACGAGAGATGTTAGATTATTCCATGAAGATACGATTGACGAATGATACGCCGGTGTTTACCGCCCCGCGGCGGCTATCGTATAGGGAGAGGGGAGAGGTTCGGAAGACACTTGATGATTTACTACGGCGGGGAATAGTGAGGCCTAGTGATTCGCCCTATGCCTCCCCATTGGTACTGGTTAGGAAGAAGAGCGGGGGTTTACGCATGTGCGTAGATTACCGCGCCCTTAATAGGATAACCTTTCGGGATAATTTCCCCCTGCCGGTGATTGAGGACTGCCTTGAATACTTGGGTGGTAAAAGGTACTTTAGTACCTTGGATCTAAAGGATGGGTTCCATCAGGTTCGAATGCATCCCGACTCGATTAAGTATACCGCGTTTGACACGCCCTTTGGGCAATATGAGTATTGTTTTATGCCTTTCGGGCTACGGAACGCGCCGGCTGTATTTTAGCGATTTGTTAGTATAGTGTTTAGGGAGCTTATTGACACGGGGAGGATCGTCGTATATATTGACGATATCATTATAGCGACGAGGACTATAGAGGTGCATATAGAGGTGCTGCGGTGTGTTTTACTGTTGTTAAGGAGATACGGTTTGGGTTTGAATTTAGGAAAGTGTAAATTTGGGTATAGGGAAATTGACTATCTGGGGTATTGTGTGAATGAGATGGGGGTTCGGTCCAATGGCGATCACGTAATGACGATACGTAACTACCCGGTCCCTTCGAATGCTAGGGAGGTCCATCAGTGTCTTGGTTTATTTTCTTATTTCCGACGTTTCGTGCCGAACTTTGCGAGGATAGCCCGACCACTTAATGACCTCACTAAGCAGACGAGTGTGTTTGAGTGGACTACCTCTTGCATGGAGGCGTTCTGCAGTTTGAGGGACAAGTTGACTGAGGCGCCCATCTTATCGGTATATAGTCCGTTCCGCGAAACTGAGCTGAATACTGATGCCAGTTCTCGCGGATTTGGTGCAGTGCTCTTGCAGAAACAGGACGATGGAAAATTTCATCCGGTGGCTTACTATTCTAAGTCCGCTTCTGGCCCAGAGTCGAGGTATCACAGCTTCGAGCTGGAGACTTTGGCTATTGTGTATGCATTGAGGAAGTTTAGGATGTTTTTGGAGGGCCTGAAATTTACGATCGTCACCGACTGTAATTCACTGGCACTCACCTTGGGGAAGAAACTGATCAATAATAGTATCGCTCGTTGGGCTTTGGATTTTGAAAACTACGATTACGAGATCCGCCACCGGAAGGGGGAACGAATGGCGCACGTCGACGCTCTGAGCCGTGCACCGATTGCCGCTATTGCGGATGGATCCGATGTTGACCTTAATATCCAGATGATTCAGAGTAGGGATCCGGAGGTGCGGAGAATTAGGGAGAGGTTGGAGGAGGGCGAAGTAAAGGGATTTTTCTTGGACAATGGCTTGGTGTTTCGCCAGGGGGTTAAGGGACAAAACCAGTTGTACGTGCCTGTGGAGATGGAGGAGAACATTACGAGGTTGACGCACGAGAAGTACGGGCATGTTGGGATAGAGAAATGCGTTAACCAGATTCAGAAACATTACTGGTTTCCTGATATGAGGGAGAAGCTCAATCGTTTCAAGCGGAATTGCTTAAAATGTATTTTCTACTCCTTGCCAGCTCGTAGCAATGGGAGAAATTTGTATAGTTTGGAGAAAAAGCCGGTGCCATTTGACACATTGCATATCGATCATTTTGGCCCTTTGCCTGCTATCAATTCTAAACGTCGACATGTTTTGGTGGTAGTGGACTCTTTTACGAAATTCGTTAAATTATATGCTGTAAATTCGCCGGGTACTAAGGAGGTGTGCTGCTCCTTGCTGAAATATTTTGAGTATTACAGCAGGCCTAGGCGCATCATTAGTGATCGTGGATCGTGTTTTACCTCCATTGAATTCGCCAGATTTCTATCGGAGCGCAATATTACTCATGTGAAGGTGTCAGTCGCCTCACCCCAATCGAACGGTCAGGTGGAGCGTGTGAATCGTGACTTGAGGGCAATGCTAGCCAAGCTAACGGAGCCGGTTGAGCACGCGGATTGGGTCGGAAAGTTATCACAGGTGGAATTCGCATTAAACAATACTGTACAGTGTACAATAAGACAGACGCCCAGTGTTATGTTATTCGGTGCAGAACAGCGGGGTGAGATTTTGGACGAATTAACGGAATATGTTCAGGGGAGGTTTGATGAGGAAAGGCTTGATCTGGGAAAGGTGAGGGAGTCTGCCTCAGAGGCTATTCGGCGGTCTCAGGAATATAACGCGGAAAATTTTGCTAGACATCATGCTGCACCTAGGAAGTTTGAGGTGGGTGACCTGGTAGTTATAAGGAATGTTGATACCACGGCAGGGGCCAATAAAAAATGTATCCCCAAGTATCGCGGGCCCTACGTCATTCGGAAGTGTATTGGCAACGATCGGTATGAGGTCGGTGATATAGAGAATTGTCAGATAACGCAGATGCCCTACACGGGGATTATTGATTCTACTCGAATGAAAAAATGGCTGGAACCCGTAACCGGTACTAATGCACCACATTCAGAAATGGAAGGCAACGCTGACCATTGCATTAATTATGAATACCTAGACGATGAATGTACTGATTATGAATTTTTAGATGATGAGGGAACTGCATGAGGAGGGCACGGGCCTACAATCGAGGTCGATTGAATAGTCAGGTCGGCAGAGATTGTAGTGATTAGAGAGGTAGCAACTCTTTTTTACTAAATTAGCTACCAAGATAATACAACCGAGCGTACAGAGGAAACTAACAACAGCCAACTTCACGCAGTTCCGGCATTCTATTTTGTGAACATTCTAAAAGTGCACAAGCACATTTTGTAAATTAATAAATGAAGTTGAAAAGTAAATATACCTTACTAAAGTAAAAAGTAAATACTTTTTTTATTTATACTACCCATTGAATTAGCTTAACTTGTGGCGAAAAAAATTATAATTTTTTGTGCAAAAGTATATTTGAAATTAAAGGTATTATAAGAAAAATGTTCTTGCATGTGTGCTTAAGCTCATTACGTTTAATTTTTTAATTTATGCAGATGCCAGGAGTTGATGCAATCAAATCTTCATGGGCCGATGAGGTTGAGCTAGATTACGGCGGCCTGTCACCAACTAAAAACTCTTCATTAAAGTATACATTAGCTTTTAACTGTACACTGTGAAGAAGGGCGTAAGAGTGTTTCTACATACATAAAGTGTCGGTCAAAATAATAGTAGAAATTGAATATATTTCATTCCATCAAGCAAATATAAAACTTAACCATTAATGAGCATATGACTAATAAAAAGTTGGCATGAAATTAGCTTAAATGACGAATAGAACTGGAATATTGGGTTCGGTACATATACATACATTGAGGAGTGTTTTATCACTCTATTGGTGACGTTACAAGAACATCATTCAAAAAGTTGAGTCGGAATAACTAAGAAGATATAAAGTGGAATATTTACCTATTTTTGACACTAAATTTATAAGATTTCATTCATTTCTACTAAAGTGAAGCTTTTTTTGTTTACGGCCGCGTTTCATCAATGATATACACAATAAAGAATTTTTCTCGACGATATTGAAATTATCGTGAAGATTGAAAATGAGCTTTCTTCATATTTTGAAACTATTTTAAAAGAACAAATAATCAATTTCAGTGCAAAAAAATCGATTTATTCAAGTATGTGATGGAAAACGCTCGTTTTCAAAACGATTTCAATACAATTGTTTTGAAAAGGTGTGATGAATTCCGACCGATCTCTTCGGTTAGTTTTGAGCTAATCGCAAATTACTGACTTAAAAGTCTCACTAGAAGATAAAATCTAAATAATGTAACAGAACTGTGAAGAGAAATTGATCAAAAAACAGCTTTGAAAATTATTGACAAAACGACTATAGCAAACACATTACACATCGCTTTCAAATTGTTTTTAGGCCTTAGGCCCTCATTTACACTCATTTGTTAATTATTAGTAAACTAAAATGATAACTATTGTTTAACTAAAACTTCATATTCAGTGTTTAGTTAAGCTAATAATTTTAATATTGGTTAAGAATGGTAACCCTATCAAACATCAATAAACAAGCAAAAATAAAGAAATAAAGGAGCAAATATTATTTTTTCGCTCCTAAAAGTATACCTATGCATATAATAATTTCCAAAGCACGGTAACTATTGTTTAACTAAAACTTCATATTCACAGTGTCTAGTTTAGCTAATAATTTTAATATGGGTTAAGAATGGTAACCCTATCAAATATCAATAAACAAGCAAAAATAAAGAATTAAAGGAGCATACATATATTATTTTTTCGCTCTTAAAAGTATACCAAAGTATTTCCAAAGCATGGTGTAATAAGTATACAGGTTCAACAAATACAACAAAAAACTAGATAATGCTTGTAAAAAAAATGCACGTGCTGGATGTGGCTTATGTACAAAACTTCTAGAGCAAAAAATAATCTGCTGACTACGCTACCACCTGTATACTTATTATACCATGTTCCAAAGCATCTAACTAATTGTTAGCCAATGGCATCTGGCGGTTTAACTAATGGTAAACAAAGAAGTGTGAATAAAATATCATTGGCTAAACTATTGTCACATACCTGATTATAACAAAAAATTAATTTTTTAAAAAGTTTCGGTATTCGGCCAAAAAGTCTGCCTAAACCATATATCAGTCGAAACCACAATTTTTATATTGCAATCTCGCAGTCACATTGTGACAACTGAAAAAATTAAATAAAAAAATGTCTACAAAAATTAAAGATAAGAATTTATTTAAAAAATAAAATTTATAAAAAAATTGAGGAAACATTTTGTATAATGAAAAATTGCCATGAAGTTAGCATAAGTGGCGACATTTAATTTGGTCTTAACGAGTTCCTCCGTACAATTTGGCATTAAAAATAAGCGCATAATGTAGTTTTAACTCAGGATTACATTCTAGGATGACAAAACTGGTTAGGACCATTTTCAATTTTGCCACTTATGCTAACTTCATGCCAATTTTTCCTTATACATATATGACATTTGTTATGATAAAAATAAATCGGGTATAGACGTAGGGTGGTAGTATGTTCCACCAACTTTAAATTACGTAGATTTAAGGAAATAGCTTCGAAGGGTTTACACCGAGCTTGTGAGTGATTTGGTGTTCGAATTTTCGTAGTCAAATGATGCACTAAGTTTATAAGGTGTGCGCAGTAGCTGTAATTAAATTTTTTCCATATATAGTTTGACATTTAAAATTAATTAAATATTCTTTAATGTCATTCAGGTATGTGATGAAAAACGATTTAGACACAAAAACGATTTGAAAGCGATAAAAAGTGTGATGTGTTTGCTATAGTCGTTTTGTCAATCATTTTCAAATCTGTTTTTAATTGTTTTTTCGACCTTTTTTGATAAATTTTTCTTCACAGTTCTGTTACATTCTTAAAAGTCAGTAGATTGAGATTGGCTCAAAACTAACTGAAGAGATCGGTCGGAATGCATCACACCTTTTCAAAACAATCGTATTGAAGTCGTTTTGAAAACGATCGTTTTTCATCACATACCTGATTATTTCGAAATTGTCAATCAGAATTGATGGATGATCAAGGGATGGAGTTTGTAATTTTAAAAGCAAAGCAGGGTTGCGTAGATAAATATAGTTCGAAAAATAGTATTTTCGACGTAATATAATATCAATCACCTACTTTGAGGTAATATAGTGGTATGCAAAATGTATGGTAAATCATGTATAAATCAGCATGATTTGTCGAAATCATGCCGGTGGAAACATACTATAAGTTATTTGAGATAATTTGCCAATGTGAAAAATATATGGGAACTCCGTCGCAAATTACCGCATTTGGGCAAATCAAATATTTTGGCCGAAATTACGTTTATGGAAGCGCACTATTACTTTTCAATATCAATTTTGACATATGTCATGTTAAAAAATTATCAAGTATAGACATAGGAAAAAGCACAAAACACAAAACAATATTTTTACATATGTATTGTTCATATAATTGTCATATAATATGCAATAAATAACACAATATTTTCAAATATTCCTTATTTTTGCTATGCTGCCATCTATAAATTAATTTGACTTAGTTGCAACCCCTTTCATATCCTTGAGCTTCGCTATACATAACCATATTAAGCAAAAGTCATTACAACGTCTGCGAGGTTCGATATATATCATACCAAAGTCATTATAATGTTGGCTCTACTGAACATTATTGTTATGGAAAAATGCAAAAAAGACGGGACAAACTTTCAGCATTTTCGGCCATTTTGGATGAACCCAATTTTTCCCTTAAAGTGTCTACCCATTTTCTTCCTTAAACTATCCATTTTCATGTTCCATTGATAAATAGGTGGTCGGAACTACTCTGCTCCTGGGAAAAATCCAGCAACGATTTTTTTGGCCATTTTGGAAAAATCCACTTTTCTCGGAAACGGCTCTGCGGATTTTTAGCACGAATGGCGCATTTTGTCCATTAAAGTGTCTATTTTCATGTCCTTTTACAAATGGGCTGTCGGAACTACTCTGCTCCTGGGAAAAATCCAGCAACGATTTTTTGGCCATTTTGGAAAAATCCACTTTTCTCGGGAACGGCTCTGCGGATTTTTTGCACGAATGGCGCATTTTGTCCATTAAAGTGTCTATTTTCATGTTCCTTTTACAAATGGGCTGTCGGAACTACTCTGCTCCTGGGAAAAATCCAGCAACGATTTTTTTGGCCATTTTGGAAAAATCCACTTTTCTCGGGAAAGGCTCTGATGATTTTTGGCACGAATGGCGCATTTTGTCCATTAAAGTGTCTATTTTCATGTTCCTTTTACAAATTGGCTGTCGGAACTACTCTGCTCCTGGGAAAAATCCAGCAACGATTTTTTGGCCATTTTGGAAAAACCCACTTTTTTTGGGAACGGCTCTGCAGATTTTTGGCACGAATGGCGCATTTTGTCCATTAAAGTGTCTATTTTCATGTTCATTTTACAAATGGGCTGTCAGAACTATTCGGCTCCTGGGAAATATCCAGCAACGATTTTTTTGGACATTTTGGAAAACCCCACTTTTCTCGGGAACTGTTCTGCGGATTTTTAGCACAAATGTTCCTTTTACAAATGGGCTGTCGGAACTTCTCTGCTCCTGGGAAAAATCCAGCAACGATTTTTTTGGCCATTTTGGAAAAATCCACTTTTCTTGGGAACGGCTCTGCAGATTTTTGGCACGAATGGCGCATTTTGTCCATTAAAGTGTCTATTTTCATGTTCCTTTTGCAAATGGGCTGTCGGAGCTACTCTGCTCCTGGGAAAAATCCAGCAACGATTTTTTTGGCCCTTTTGGAAAAACCCACTTTTCTCGGGAACGGCTCTAAAGAGTCTACTTTCATGTTCCATAGATGAATAGGCGGTCGGAAATACTATGCTCCTGGGAAAAATCCAGCAACGATTTTAGTTCCTTAAATCGAAGTCACATAATGTGAAAATACCCATAAATTTCCCCCATTTTTTCCCGGTTTCTTATTCGCAAAATAAAAACTATTTTTTCGACGCTATCTTGCCGCACTTATAAGTTTTGCAGTGGAAATTTGACAACTCAGATGGAAAATACATGTCGATTAACGTCAGCATTACAGATATATGCCAATATTCTGATGGGCGTAATTTAACCAGCTTTTGTATTGCTATATAAAACAATCAATATTAAGATGTATTCATACAATTTGCTATATTTGGAAAATCTTAAACCGAGTTTCTAGGGTGCGATTTATTCCGCTGAGGGAAATGCTTACCGGACTGATGACGGAGTCCGTATTTATGTCAGACCCCTGCGCCGAACATTTTTATCGGCGGCGGCTAACGAATAAATTGTCGGCGGCGGTTCAAAGCAGACTAAAGCCGATAATCAATCAGCTAGCCGGATTTTGTATGGCTCGTACAAAAATACGGCTGGAATTGCAATCAGGACTGTCACAAATTTGAAAAAAATTACAAGCCATCCAAACTACCTACACATTTGCATCTCCAATTGGAAATTGTAAAACGAAATTAAAACATTATATGTAAAAAGAATAAAATTTATTATTAAAATGTTCTTTTTGGGAAGTATTAAATTACATTAATTTAAATTTTTAATGTGCTTTTTCCCAAATTAATATTTTACTTTTTAAGTAAAATATAAAATTTTTATTAAAATACATTTAAATTGATTATGTAGGGGTATTAGCTAGTTCCTATGGCCATTTCATTGGGGCTAATGCAAATCGTCAGGGAACCTTTACCCAAAAATCTCATATAAAAACTAAAGATATTATATTAAACTCTTATTAAACTCCTAAGTAAAATATTAATTTGGGAAAAAGCCCGTTAAAAATTATAATTAAATAAAATTTATTGCTTAGTTATTAATTTTTTTAGGAAAATAATAGAGGAGTTCACGCTTTTTATTAAATATGATAAGAATATATCAGGTCTGTGCATTAAAACCGGGTTTCCCAAACAAAATTCGTACAGTAAACCAATATTAACTTCTATAAACTAATTTAATTAATTTAATAAATTTTTATGAATATGGGGTTAAGGACTTAGACGCTACTTGGATATTATTTCTTGAACTAAATCGTAATTGTCGTGTATGAAGAGAACTTGTTTAACTGTCAGCGCATTTAAGCTCGACTTTTTGCAGTGATTAGTGAACCAGCACTAGAAAAAGCCTCTTCGGCGGATGCGCTTGTAGGAGGAATACATAGTATGTATGATACAAGCTTTGCAATTCTAAGGTATTCCTAAAAAATAAACCGATAGATCAGTGATGTTAACTATACTTTTCAAATAAAAGCTACTTTACCAAGCATGTCGGCGGCTCTGTTTTAGTCGACTTTAGCTGAAAAATAATCGGCGGCGGCGGCTATGAAAAACTGTCGGCGGCTCGGCTTAGCCTCTTTCGATTGCGGCTAGTGCCATGTGTGCACGAAGTCCAGTTTCGGAGATATTAGTAGAAAACTAAAATTGAATTTTTTACCACTTTTTAATTTTTTAAAAGGTTGCTGTGCCTATAACTTGGTCACAAAAGTGACCCGGGCTATGATGACACCCATTATCTCTTTAGTTTTTTGTCCTCTTTCGATTGCGGATAGCGCCATGTGTGCACGAAGTCTAGTTTCGGAGATATCAGTAGAAAACTAAAATTTAATTTTTTACCACTTTTTAATTTTCAAAAAGGTTGCTGTGCCTATAACTTGGTCACAAAAGTGACCCGGTCTATGGTGACACCCATTGTCTCTTTAGTTTTTTGTCCTCTTTCGATTGCGGCTAGTGCCATGTGTGCACGAAGTCCAGTTTCGGATATATCAATAGAAAACTAAAATTTAATTTTTTACCACTTTTTAATTTTTAAAAAGGTTGCTGTGCCTATAACTTGGTCACAAAAGCGATTCGGTCTATGGTGATACCCATTTTCTCTTTAGTTTTTTTTTCCTCTTTCGATTTCGGGTAGCGGCATGTGTGCACGAAGTCTAGTTTCCGAGATATCAGTAGAAAACTAAAATTTATATTTTTTGCCACTTTTTAATTTTTAAATAGGTTGCTGTGCCTATAATTTGGTCAGAAAAGTGAACCGGTTTATGGCAATACCCGTTATCTCTTTAGTTTTTTGTCCTCTTTCGATTGCGGCTAGTGCCATGTGCGCACGAAGTCTAGTTCCTCAGTTATAGGGGAAAAACTATAAATATTGGCCAATCTGCTTTAATCAAAATATCGCTCATATATTTTAGTGACATTCGTTTAATTAGATTCTAGAGCTTTTATTGTTGTACATTCCGCGTTTATTAATTAAAATTTAATTAAAATTCATTTCTAAATAATTGTTTTAATATGACCAGTTTTTATTCAAAGTTTGTTTACATTTTCTCGCTGTCACGTTGAAAAAGTACCAAAACAAAAAAAAAAAAAAAAAGGTTGTTTTCTTCACAGATATAAAACAAAGCCTATTAATAACAAGTGGCCGCATTAGAGCAACAACAACACGTGAGTCAAGAAAACAAGTTTTGATATTGCAGGTAATTGACAAGTTTTTTTAGGATAATGCAGAGCATTTGTCTTATTTCAGCAAGTTTTTCAACAGTTTTGTATACGTGTGAGCACGTGTTATTTATGGGAATGTATGTGTGACAAGTTTTTCCAATGTTTACAAGCAAATGGTGTGTAGGTGTGAGCAAGTTTTATGTGTGGGTAACAAGTGCTTTCTATATTTTAGTTTTCATTTATAACTCGAAAACTAGATCGCGTGCCGCTATGGCACTACCCGCAAACGATAATTATTAGAAATACACATTGTTTGCTACTGTTGTCAATCTTGGGGAGACTTGCTGAAAAAATTTATAGGGCCGCGAAGTTTGAAAATGCGCAGAATATGTAACTTCAGTTGTCAGCCTATAACTTCGAAACTAGATCGCGTGCCGCTATGGCACCACCCTCAATCGATAGGTATTAAAAATACACATTGTTTGCTATGGTTGTCAATCTTGGCGAGACTATAACTCCGAAACTAGATTGCGTGCCACCATGGCACTACCCTCAATCGATAGGTATTAAAAATACACATTGTTTGCAACGGTTGTCAACCTTGGGGAGACTTGCTGAAAAAAGTTATAGGGCCGCGAAGTTTGAAAAAGCGCAAAATATGTAACTTCAGTTGTCAGCCTATAACTCCTAAACTAGACGGCGTGCCGCCATGGCACTACCCTCAATCAATAGGTATTAAAAATACACATTGTTTGCTACTGTTGTCAATCTTAACGAGACTTGCAGAAAAAAGTTATAGCGCCGCGAAGTTTGAAAAAGCGCAAAATATGTAACATCAGTTGTCAGCCTATAACTCCTAAGCTAGATTGCGTGCCACCATGGCACTACCCTCAATCAATAGGTATTAAAAATACACATTGTTTTCTTACAAAGTTATAGGCGCAGCAACCTCTTTAACAATTAGAAAGCACTAAAAAAAGGCAGCATTAGCTTTCTAATGATAACTCGGAAAGAATACACAAACACTAAAGTGATAATGGGTGTCATGGTATACTGCGTCACTTTTTTGATAAAGTTATAGGCGCAACAATATATTTAAAACTTAAAAAGCGTAAATATGTTTAACTTTAGTTTTTCTTTAATATATTCGCAGTGTATGGTAAAAATATTTGTTTCGATTCGGATCTGTTCCAATGCGCTTACATCTGGCAGCACAAAACTAAAATACAAAACAAGGTAAAATTAAACAGGTACACAGCTGTCTACTTTTCACCGCAAAATAGAGGCTTGCATGTCAAAATTTGTATATATTAACATAGGGGCTGAGATGTCAAATGTTATTGTTGTTTTTATTGTTTAGAATCAACACCTTCTGGCATTTAAGTTAAATTTTTAGCTTCCATATATTCTATAAACTTCTCTGGAAAATATTTTTGTAAAATATATTAACCCTCTAGCTCTTTAATAGATGTGTCTTTTTGCCCATTCCTTTACACGGTGATATTTTGCACTTAAAAAAGGAATGGGCAAAAAAGACCCATAAATTAAAGAGCTAGAGGGTTAATATATTTTACAAAAATATTTTCTAGAGAAATTTACGGTAGGTCTCTGAATATATGGAAGTTAAAAATTTAACTAAAATGCCAAAATGATGCCATTATATAAACATTATAAAACGAACCCATAAATAAATTTGGATTCGACATAATTCTGGCATTTAAGTTAAATTTTTAGCATCCATATATTCAGAGGCCTACCGTAAATTTCTCTAGAAAATATTTTCTAGCTCTTTAATTTATTGGTTTTTTTTGCCCATTCCTTTGCAAGGTGACATTTTGCACTTAAAAAAGGAATATGCAAAAATGACCCAATAAACCAATAAAATAAATTTGTATTATGCATTAAATACAATAAAAAATATTTATCAAATGATGGCTTTAACGATATAAAAAATATCAAACAAAAGATGGCTTTAAAGATATAAAAATATCAAAGATATCAAACAAAAGTTTATAATGATGTACAAATATCATTAACATTTTTTATTATATCCACAAAATGGTGTATGCCTATTGGGGAGCCAGCCATTCAAAATAACTGGTAACGCACTGAGTGTAGTACCTCAACGGTAGTGTGGAAACCTACACGTTTCAGATAACAATTTGCCCATTCCTGTTTTAGGGACAAAATTTTGCCTTTTCAAGGAATGGACAAAAAAGACCCATAAATTGAAGAATTAGAGGGTTAATATATTTTACAAAAAGATTTCTAAGGGAATTCTACTGTAGGTCTCTGAACACATGGAAGCTAAAAATTTAACTTGAAAGCCAGAATTATGTCGAATTTAAATTTATTTAAGGGTTGGTTTTATAATGTTTATATAATGACATAATAAATTTGGATTTGCCATAATTCTGGCTTTCAAGTTAAATTTTTAGCTTCCATATGTGCGGAGACCTACAGTAGAATTCCCTTAGAAATCTTTTTGTAAAATATATTAACCCTCTCACTCTTCAATTTATGCGTCTTTTTTGCCCATTCCTGTTTTAAGGGCAAAATTTTGCCTTTTCAAGGAATGGACACAAAAGACCCATAAATTGAAGAATTAGAGGATTAATATATTTACAAAAATGTTTCTAAGGGAATTCTACTGTAGGTCTCCGAACATATGGAAGCTAAAAAATTAGCTTGAAAGCCAGAATTATGTCGAATTTAAATTTATTTAAGGGTTGGTTTTATAATGTTTTTATAATGACATAATAAATTTGGATTCGACATAATTCTGGCCTTCAAGCTATATTTTTAGCTTCCATGTGTTCAGAGACCTACAGTAGAATTCCCTTAGAAATCTTTTTGTAAAATATATTAACCCTCTAGCTCTTTAATTTATGGGTATTTTTAGCCCATTCCTTTGCAAGGTGACATTTTGCACTTAAAACAGGAATGGGCAAAAAAACGCATAAATTGAAGAGTTAGAGGGTTAATATATTTTACAAAAAGATTTCTAAGGGAATTCTACTATAGGTCTCTGAACACATGGAAGCTAAAAATATAGTGGCACGCAATCTAGTTTAGGAGTTATCGGCTGACAACTGATGTTACATATTTTGCGCTTTTTCAAACTTCGCGGCGCTATAACTTTTTTCAGCAAGTCTCGCCAAGATTGACAACTGTGGCAAACAATGTGTATTTTTTAATACCTATCGATTGAGGGTAGTGACATGGTGGCACGCAATCTAGTTTAGGAGTTATAGGCTGACAACTGATGTTACATATTTTGCGCTTTTTCAAACTTCGCGGCGCTATAACTTTTTTCAGCAAGTCTCGCCAAGATTGACAACTGTGGCAAACAATGTGTATTTTTTAATACCTATCGATTGAGGGTAGTGACATGGTGGCACGCAATCTAGTTTAGGAGTTATAGGCTGACAACTGATGTTACATATTTTACAATTTTCAAAATTCGCGGCGCTATAACTTTTTTCAGCAAGTCTCGCCAAGATTGACAACCACAGCAAACAATGTGTATTTTTAGTACCTATCGATTGAGGGTAGTGCCATGGTGGCACGCAATCTGGTTTAGGAGTTACAGGCTGACAACTGATGTTACATATTTTGCACTTTTCAAAATTCGCGGCGCTATAACTTTTTTCAGCAAGTCTCGCCAAGATTGACAACCGTAGCAAACAATGTGTATTTTTAATACCTATCGATTGAGGGTAGTGCCATGGTGGCACGCAATCTAGTTTAGGAGTTATAGGCTGACAACTGATGTTACATTTTTGCGCTTTTTCAAATTTCGCGGCACTATAAGTTTTTTCAGCAAGTCTCGCCAAGATTGAGAACCATAGGAAACAATGTGTATTTTTAATACCTATCGATTGAGGGTAGTGCCATGGTGGCACGCAATCTAGTTTAGGAGTTATAGGCTGACAACTGAAGTTACATATTTTGCGCTTTTTCAAACTTCGCGGCGCTATAACTT
Organism: Panzeria rudis; assembly: GCA_956483635.1. NCBI lineage: Eukaryota > Metazoa > Arthropoda > Insecta > Diptera > Tachinidae > Panzeria > Panzeria rudis. The sequence continues at coordinate 66,370,992 of OY101450.1, read as the reverse complement.
TTTCCAGCAAGTCTCCCCAAGATTGACAACAGTAGCAAACAATGTGTATTTTTAATACCTATCGATTGAGGGTAGTGCCATGGTGGCACGCAATCTAGTTTCGGAGTTATAGGCTGACAACTGAAGTTACATATTTTGCGCTTTTTCAAACTTCGCGGCGCTATAACTTTTTCCAGCAAGTCTCCCCAAGATTGACAACCGTAGCAAACAATGTGTATTTCTAATACCTATCGTTTGCGGGTAGTGCCATAGCGGCACGCGATCTAGTTTTCGAGTTATAAATGAAAACTAAAATTTACTCTAAAAATATAGAAAGCACATGTTACCCATACATAAAACTTGCTCTTGCCTACACACCATTTGCTTGTAAACATTGGAAAAACTTGTCACACATAATTTCCAATAAATAACACGTGCTCACACGTATACAAAACTGTTGAAAAACTTGCTGAAATAAGACAAATGCTCTGTATTATCCTAAAAAAACTTCTCAATGCATTATATTAAAACTTGTTTTCTTCACTCACGTCAAAAACCCAGCTGTCATGCTAATTGCCAAGGCAACTTCATACTAGGTGGCCGCAAGAGCCCAGCAGTTTACGTTAATGTTTATACATATGGCCTGTCAGCAGTGTTGATGTATCAGCTTTTTTGACAGCCCAAATGTAAACTCTCCATGGCGAACTCTCTCGCGACTACCTGGTGTTGATATATCTTGGTTAAATGCATATATAAAAAGTTGTTGCTTAGTTTTTTTACTTTGAGTTTGACACTTTGATTCAGTCATCTGATGATAATGTTTACTTATAGAGGCACCTGGTATCAATTCGCGATGATGTAAAACAAAATCCATGGTGGAATAAGTATACAGGTGGCAGCATAACGTCAGCTGATTATATTAGCTCTGATAGTTTTGTGCATAATCTACGTCCAGCACGTATAGATTTTTGATAAGAATCATGTACTTTTTTGTTGTATTTGTTACCCTTATGCGGTCACCTGTATACTTATTTTACCATGACAAAATCTATACATATTGCAGAATCAATAAGAAACATATAAATTAAATATGTATGTGAAAGTAGATTTAAAAAATTGTGCATATGAAAGAAATTTTAAGCCATAAAATTGTCAATTCTGTTTATTAAATCGTTCCTCTCATAGATCATGGTTTCTCTACACGTCTTTTGTTTTGATGAATCTGGATGTATACATGTGTGTATATATGTATGTACATTAAACTATGTGTGTTAAATTTGGAAAGTGTAGTTTTCCAGTAAATTGGTAAAAATATAAGTAAAAACGCAAATACGTTAGTTTATGTGAAACTAATAAAATAGTGAAAGAAATACAGTGTGAAACTAATACAGAAAAGTTAAGGAGAAGAAAGAATAGAATTGGATATGGAATGGAATATAAGAAGGTAAAAAGTTAATACATATGTAGTCAATGCAAACGCTTATAAATATACGGAACAAATCTAGTTTATCCAAGAAGGTCCAAATGAAAAACAAAATAGCCTATCTTATTGGAAATTGAAAAATGAGAAGAGTTATAGGCCTCTGAAATTTTCATATCAAACTGTATCCTCTATGTATGGTGGAATAGTGGCTTCCCTGAGAAAAGATTCTCTGCACAGCCGGCCTTCGGCCAGGCTTAAGGATTTTCTCCTTTATGTAAGTCGAATAGCGGCTTCGCAGAGTAAAGCTTTTCTGCACAGCCGGTCTTCCGCCGGGCTTAAAGATTTTCTCTATGTATGTCGAATAGCGGCTTCGCTGAGTAAAGCTTTTCTGCAACGCCGGCCTTCGACCGGGCTTAAGGATTTTCTCCTCTATGTATGTCGAATAGCGGCTTTGCTGAGTAAACTTTTCTGCACAGCCAGGTTTCGTCCGGACTTAAAGATTTTCTCCTATATGTATGTCGAATAGCGTATTCGCTGAGTAAAGCTTTTCTGGATAGCCGGCCTTTGGCCGGTTTTAGGATTTTCTCCTCTATGTATGTCGAATACCGGCTTCACTGAGTAAAGCTTTTCTCCACAGCCGGCTTTCGGCCGGGCTTAAGGATTTTCTCCTTTATGTATGTCGAATAGTGGCTTCGCTGCGTAAAGCATTCCTGCACAGCCGTCGTTCGACCAGAGGAAAAGGTTTTCTCCTCTATGTAGGGCGGCTTCGCTGAGTAAAGATTTTCTGCTTAGCCGGCCTTAAAAGGTTTTCTCATCTATGTATGTCGCCACCAATTTTTTTATTAAAAATCTATTTATATACATAAAAAAGTAGCTGCACACACTTAAAATTTGTGCTTACTTGCACATTAAGGCAGAGAAATACATTTAACCTAACAGCATTTTAGATTTATCTGCACAAAAAATCGTGAAAAGTTGACTGTGCAGCTAATTCAAAATAGATGTATATGAAATTATTTTGGATTGAAGAACGAAGAGAAAAAATGTCTCTTTAATTAATTATTTAAAGGAACCAAATATTTTTAGTAAAAGCAACTGGAATATTTCAATATGCATCAAAATGCACGGTAATTAACGAAGAAAATGGGGAAACAGATATTACTTTAGATGACGGTGATGCAAGATAGGACTTTCGAGCAAACTTTAAACGCTGCTATTAACAAAGCAGCTGAAATTATTTGGAGACAGCGGAAGAAGGATGAAAAATATTGATAATTTATACAACGTCCTCTTAACTATCCGGGCAACTTCTGTAGAGGGCGAAAGTATTTCCTTAACAACAGAAAATTGTATTACTGGAATAAGAAACCGATTGTGAGAGTATATAATTAATACATTAGTGGAGTTCAGTATTTGACGCAAATGGTCTTTAGAAAGTTCAAATGCAAAATATCGTGGCTTTTTTATGAAATCCAACAACAAAAGACATTAAATTTAAAAAAAAGCTACAATATTTTGTATTTGCACTTTCGTAAGACCACTTGCATCAAACAGTGAAATCCGCTATTGACTGTTTTAAAAAGCCATTTGCAACAAATAGTATAAAATTAAAAATTTTCTAAGCGCAGATAATTTTCATTGCATACCAAGAAGTAAAGGACTGAATTTAATATTTTAAGACTGCAACATTTATCATAGATAAATTTTTAATCACTCTTTTGATCACTTTCGCCCTCTGACAACCAAGTGTTAAAATCGTTGACGAATGACCAGAAATAAAACTACTTTGATATCAGTTCATCAAGGATTTTACGAATGATTTGATCGGTCTAAAATAGTTTATAAATACGAAGTTTCCTTAAAATGTCGATAAAAATATTGTTAATCTTTCCTAATTTAATTTAAATCTTTTTCTTTCTGTGATTTGTTAAGGTTTTTGCTTCTTTATCTCATTTCTTTAGAAACTGTTTTGTTTGTGAAATACTTTTAAAATAAAGCTCTGTTTAAAATAAAGAATGATTCAATGATTTAATTTGCTCATATAAACATCAATAGATTTTGGAAATTAAAGTTTTTGGTTAATATATTATTACGTTGTTAAATTCCAGGGATCCCGGGAATTTATTTTTTATTTCCCGCTCTCCCGGGAAACAAAAAGGTCCGGGAATAAAAAAGCCCTAGGTATTAGGGTCAATCAAGAATTTTTTTGTTATTAAAGTATGGCCGAGTCTAAGTTTTATGAATTTCCTACAGTCAGTTATATTAATGATTTTGTTTATATTTGTTTTTAGATAATCGTTATAATATATATAAATTTCTTTTCTTCGACCTTTCTTGGTTTAAAACAATAAAAACTCTTTTTAATTTTAAGCTCAAGGTCATTCGATTATTTTATTAATTTCGATATTTCGCTATCCATTGGATATCATCATCAGAAATCTATGTATGTACATTTATAAATAACATTAAATTAGACCGCAACAGAATATATTTTGTAATCATACCAACAACAATTAACACAATGAGTTACAATAAACAAAATAAAAATAAAAAACACACATCTTTACTTGTTTATGTTAAATATTGCACTAATTGTTTATGTTTTTGTTTTTATGTGTTATATTTCTATGAATCTGAGCGCAGCTTTCTACATCTGTTTTGTAGTTCAGCCTTTCGTCTTTGTGTTGATAATGTGGAGCATTTCCAATATGTATCTTTTGTTGTAGTTGTTCTCTCTTTGTAAAATCTCCACGTCGTCTAAATTTGGTATATGATCCCTCTCAGCACAGTGGGCCGCAAGAGCAGTTTTTTGCATCATATTTTTATTTATGTTTTTTATGTCTGATTTATGGCCAGCAATTCTTGTTTTTAATTTATTTTTGGTAGTTCCAACATATACTTGGAGGCAAATGTCATCTGCTTTACCCATATTTCTTATTTAATATATAACATTTGATTTATAAATTTTTTCAATTTTACTTTTTGTATTGGTGAAAAGTTTCTTCAGGGTATTATCCGATGAGAACGCAATTTTGTAATTTTCTTTGTTGTACATATATGTTCTTTCTACCCTTTCTGATATACCAGGTACATACGTCATGCTTTTTTAAATGGTCGATTTTTGGTCATTTTTTCTTTTTAACATAGTTTAAATAAGCTATTTATGACATTTGTTGGGAATGCGTTCTGCTGCAATATACTTGTAAGTTTTTTTAGATTTTCGCCCTGAAAACTGTCATCGCTTATTCTAAGGACTCTTTTTATTAGGTTGGCTGCCGTATTCATTATTATATGTTTCGGCTGGGCAGAGTAAAAATTTATTATACGTCCCGATGAAGTTGGCTTTTGGTACCAATTGATTTTTAGCTGCTATCCTTTTCTTACAATGAGTGTGTCAAGGTACGGCAAACATCCATTGAGTTCTTTCTCCATTGTAAATTTTATTCTTCTGTGAACATTATTTAGTTCGTCAAGAGTTTTTTCTATTGCAAATATTTTTACAATTCCAAAAAGGTTGTCCACGTATTTCGTAAGTAGCCTGGGTTTTATTTCCAACTTCTCCATTGCTGTTTTTAGTAGTTCCTCCATTACTATGTCGGATATGATGGGTGAAGCCGGGTAGCCCATAGGTAGTCCTCTAAGTTGCGAGTAAGTCTTGTCACCATACTTAACAAATCTATTTTCCTTAATACAAAAATATAGAAGCGTTAAAAATAATTTCTTTGGCATTGCTGTATATTTTTTAATCTCATTCCATTTTCCCTCAATTATGTTTATTGCATAATCACTGGTATGCTCGGGAAAAGGGAGACCACATCAAAGGAAATTACTTTTTCGTCAGCTTCAATTGTCATATTACTAACCTTATCTCTAAATTGCACTGCATCCCTTATGTTGTAAACAGAATCCACTGTAAGTTTTTTTTTAAATATTAGTGAGTAACTTACACAATTGACTAGATGGTGAATTTACTGATGCACAGATTGGTCTTAGTGGAAAATTGTCTTTGTGAGTTTTTGGGAGTCCATATATTCATGGTGCTGCAACAGCGTCTGTTTTTAATCTTTTTTTTCTCTATATTTGATAAAATATTGCACTTAAATAATTCATCCAGTAGTTCACTATATTTCCTTTGTAGTGTGGCCGTTGGATCCTTATTGATCATACGATACGTCATCATGTCACTAAAAATATCATTCATTCGGCTCTCATAGTCTTCCTTTTTCATCGCCACAGTTACATTACCTTTGTCAGCATCTAAAATTAGTATGCTTCGATTTTTTCTTAAAAAAGTTTTAGTTTTTTCCACTGTATTTAGTATAAAACGATCCCTATTTGTTAGACTACGTTTTCTCATATAGTTCTCCAAGATACTAGCAAAATTCATTCTCTCTGTCTCCTGTTTTTCCTTATTCTCCAATGTTTGTATGCAGTTTTCCCCATCAGCGATGAGTTTGCAAAGGGGAAAACTTTTTGTCCATCGGGATCGCATGTCTTTTACCTAGTAATAATAACCACTGTACATCATCTGGTATTGGCACATCGGTCTTATTTATAAAACATTTTTCATTTTTAGTTACATTTAATTTTTGTTTGTTTTCGTCGTTAAGTCTCTCATATTTCTTTATATGTCTAGTCTTGACCACTAGGCGTTTCTTATGCAATAAACACATTCGCCACAGCAGGCTACACGGCTACACGACTACAAATGCTGTTGGCAGCAATCGTCGTCGTGTAGTCAGCTACTTAATTATTTTGAACACGGCAGCTACATCGTAACCAGCTGACATTTTGTTGTTGCAGAATATATTTCAGTGGTGCAACTTTCAAAAGTTTTACTTGTATAAAAAATCACTTATTCAAAATGTTTTTACATCTCGCAAAATGTAAAAACAAGTCAATTTATTTCTTTAAAATTATTGATTGTTATGGCACTTTTAATACTTAAATTTTCTGATGTTTTTTCTGTTTATTAAATAGAATATTGACTTAAGTCAATAATACCAGCATCGTTGAAAATTAAAAAAAAAAACTCATGAGGCAGTAGCTTTTTTAACCTTATAATACGGTAGCATAATATTTTGGAGAATTTCACGCTAGCCAGGTGCGTCCATTATAGTTTCTATACGGTGTATAGGATCAACCCCGTTCCACGAGAAGCATCCCCAAACCATTTTATTTCCGCCTCCGTGTTTTACCAACTTTTTTGTAAATCTAACGTGATATTCTTTACCTTTAGGCCGTCGAACATTTCTCTGATAGTCGTTACCGAATAAATTAATCTTTGTTTCATCACTCCACAAAATATTATGCCACCTTTTTTCATTATTGCTTCCGCACCATGTCAAATGTTCCCTTGCGAAATTTATCCGCATTGCAAAATTTTTTTTACGCATGAGAGGAACTTTTCTAGCTATTCGGCCGTGTAAGTTTGCTGCTTGAAGACGTCTGGGGATGGTTGGAGCGCTAATAATGTTGCCGATTTCCGTGGAAATCGCTTTTGAAGACTTAAAAGGATATTTTTTAGATATTAATGCTATGTGACGATCCATTGAAGGGCATGTTTTGCGCGTTCTTCCGCGGGTTTCAGCCAATTTTTTCCATTTTAATGCATTTTGTACAAAGTGCAAGGATCTTCCCAAGGTTTTTGAAATATCTCTCAAAGACTTACCTTGATTTCTTTAGTTCTGGACCATTTTTCGCTCGTCAACAGAGCAATGCTTACTTCTGCTCATTTTGTATAATAATTTGTTTTTGTGTGCAAATATTTTAGTTCTTTTTTTATAAACAGTAATTTTTGTTGTTGTTTCATTTTAAAATTGCAAGAAAATAACAAACACATTGCATGTATCTATTACTATGATCACCTTCTTTAAGCACTTTTGAAATGTTACCAACTGTTACTTAAAAAGTTGCGATAAGGATGCCATATTGGCATATATATATATATATATATATATATATATATATATATATATATATATATATATATATATATATATATATATATATATATATATATATATATATATATATATATATATATATATATATATATATATATATATATATATATATATATATATATATATATATATATATATATATATATATATATATATATATATATATATATATATATATATATATATATATATATATATATATATATATATATATATATATATATATATATATATATATATATATATATATATATATATATATATATATATATATATATATATATATATATATATATATATATATATATATATATATATATATATATATATATATATATATATATATATATATATATATATATATATATATATATATATATATATATATATATATATATATATATATATATATATATATATATATATATATATATATATATATATATATATATATATATATATATATATATATATATATATATATATATATATATATATATATATATATATATATATATATATATATATATATATATATATATATATATATATATATATATATATATATATATATATATATATATATATATATATATATATATATATATATATATATATATATATATATATATATATATATATATATATATATATATATATATATATATATATATATATATATATATATATATATATATATATATATATATATATATATATATATATATATATATATATATATATATATATATATATATATATATATATATATATATATATATATATATATATATATATATATATATATATATATATATATATATATATATATATATATATATATATATATATATATATATATATATATATATA
>OY101450.1:66283121-66362551 GCA_956483635.1 Panzeria rudis | reverse complement strand
TATAGATCCACTAAGAAGGGAATTTTGGAAATTCAAATGCTAAAGGGGTTAAAACAGGGTAAAAACGGGTAAATTCAGTAATTTTATATCTTTGGATCTAATTAAGGTAGGCAAAAAATTCAAAAAGCATCATAATAAGATCGAAAAATGAGCGGACGGGTGTTTGGTCCTTTTTTGAAATTTTTGCATTTAGGGACGAAAAAGGCCAAAAATATAATTTTGGTACTTTTTTGGTAACCCATTTATCTTCTAAAGGAATAAAGATAGAAATAAAATTTAAATTGTCATCTTCTTTTTTTAAGAAGCCCTCAAACGGATTTCGGTACTTTTTGGAAATTCGATCATATAAGGGCAGAAAATCGTACCTCATTTTGGCACTTTCACTGACCGGAGCTAGAGACTTAAAAATTTTTATTTGGATTCTCCTCCGGGTGTATAGATCGAATAAGAAGGGATTTTTAAAAATTCAAAAGCTAAAGGGGTAAAAAACGGGTAAATTCAGTAATTTTATATCTCCGGATCTATTTAAGGTAGACAAAAAATGTAACAAGCGTCACAATAAGGTTAAAAAGTAAGCAGACAGATGTTTGGTACTCTTTTGAAATTTGTGGATTTAAGGACAAAAAAGGCTAAAAATATAATTTTGGTACTTTTTTGGTAACCCATTTATCTTCTAGAGTAATTAAGTTAGAAATAAAACTTAAATTGTCATCTTCTCTCCTTAAGAAGCTTTCAGACAGATTTTGGTACTTTTTGAAAATTCAAGCATATAAGGGACAAAAATCGTACATTCAGTAATATTATATCTCCGGATCTAATTAAGGTAGCCTAAAAATTCAAAAAGCATCGCAATTAGATCGAAATTAGCAGACAGGTGCTTAGTACTTTTTTGAAATTTTCGCATTTAGGGACGAAAAAGGCTAAAAATAGTATTTTGGTACTTTTTTTGGTAGCCAATTTATCTTCTAAAATAATACAGGTAGAAATAAAATTTAAGTCTTTTCTCGCTAAGCCCTCGAATACATTTTTTGAAAAATTAATTTTTTGGAATAAATATTTTTTTTTTAATTTTACTTTTTTTTCGAAAATATGCGTTTGGGAAATGGTAATTTTTGAAAAATATACTTTTTGATTTAGTTACTTTTTAGAGAAGGTACTTATTTTAGAAAGGTACTTTTTTAAAAAGGTACTTCTTTTCAGAAGGTACTTATTTTAAAAAGTTTCCTTTTTTAAAAAGCTATTCTTTTTTTAAATGTACTTTTTTCAGAAAGGTACTTTCTGTAAAAAGTACTTTTTAAAAAGGTATCTTTTTAAATATACTTTTTAATCAGGCACTTTTTTAAAGGTACTCTTTTCAAAGGTACTTATTCTAAAAGGTATTTTTTGAAAGGTACATTTTCTAAAAGATACTTTTTTAAAGGTACTTTTTTTAAAAGGTTCTTTTTTTAAAGGGTACTTTTTTAAAAGGTACTTTTTTTAAAGGTACTTTTTTTAAAGATACTTAAAAAAGCACCTTTTAAAAAAGTACCCTTTAAAAAAGTAGCTTTTAAAGGTACTTTTTGTAAATCGCTATTATTGTTCAGGAAAGTTAGATTTTATTTTGTAACGATGAATGTTGGTGAAATACATCGGAGTTTATCAAAAAGTCGTTACGAATTTTTAGTTAGCTAGGACGTTTCGCGTTCTAGGTAACGATGGAATATGCGTTCATATATGAACTGTTATACGAGTATGTTTAAATTTCAAATAATTGGCAATACCTATAAAAATTGAAGAAGTTGGCAAACTTTAAAAAAAAGTATATACACCTAATTATACGCGCCATATTTTATTCAGAAGTTTGCTTTTAAAGTGTCCACGCCAAAATTTTGTGTAAGTAAAAAAAGTGAAAGAATTTAAAATAAAAGAAAAGTAAAAGTTAAGTTATATTTTTATTTATTTTCAAATTAAATTTGTTTAATATATACATACATATGTACATTAGGTGTAAAAAAAAGAAAATAATTTTTTTTAAAGCTCTTGAAATTTCGTTAAGGTGAACCAAAATACATATTAGTATACATACATATGTACATTAGGGTGTCAAAAAAGAAACAAAAAATTTTTATTTAAAAAGTTGTTGAATTTTCGTTAGACCATATCAAAATACAAATTCAGTTAAAATTTCAGCCCTTAATATTAATATTTAGAGATCGCGAGTCGAATTTTTCGATTTTCAATTTTAATAACACGGGAAAAAAATTTCTATAAAAACAGTTAAAAAGTAGTTAATCGCAAAACATACATGGAAAGGTCAAATTTAAAATGATACTGAAATGTCGAGGACAAAAGACGAAAGAAAGAAAGGCTTAACTGGCAAAAGATTAGTTTCTCTATTCTGTTTTAATAATATTCTGTTACAAATACATTTTTTAAAATTTGAAGAATGATAAGTTAAAAATTTTCTTTAATTTTTTCTGTAACACAAATTAATTATACATATGTATATTCCAAAATCTTCGGGCGAGAAATGTTAATGATTTAGATACATACTAAAATGATCGATGTCGCAGTTTTTCAATCACTTTAAATCCAAAGTTTTTGGCTTAAAACATTGATGGTTTCTTTAATGTTAAAAATTGCAAAAGTGGCCTAACCCAGAAAACATGAAAATACCGCGGCTTATTTAACTTAACAATTTATATATAGCATAACGTATTTAAAACAATTTGGGTATAAAAGGGTTCATTGCTCATAAAATGTTTTGGTTAGGTTGGCAACAATAAGTTTAGAAATAAGGTCTCTTTCAATTTTAGTTTTTCGCTTCGAATTCATAATGGACATTGAAATTCTTAACATTAATGGAACCAATCAGGCTCATTACGTAGTAGAAATCAACAAGGATCGTGCCTGCCTCTTTGGAGCGATTTGTCATATGATATACGGTCACCAAATATTCGTTCAGGAAATTCGAGACGAAATTGTAAGACATGTGGTTAATAATTGGGAAGATTTTAAAATAATGACTTACAATAATTATGGGAATAATTATTTAAATGAAAGTGACTACATCATAGAAATGTCACTTCGCACTACATATGGGAGTTTATGTGAATTGATTGCCGCCGGACAAATTTATCCATACTATTTTGAAGTATATCGCGAAAGAAAACTTTACGTTAGATATGGCACGGAGGGAAATCCCGTAAAGAGGCTTCGGTTTACGGGAAATCTTTCCGGAGGCCATTTTGACGTGTACGAACAATGTAATTTTCAAAAAGCTATTCCAGTATCAAATAATTCAAAGCCTTCTCGGAAACGACGTGCAAGATTTACAAACAATGTAAAAAGAAAGCAAATCAATATTGCTAGCAAGAAATATACAACAACTCATCCAGAAATTCAAAGAGCTGCTGTCTCCTCCTACCAAAAAAAAAACTCTCCTGAAGTGCACAGAGCCGCAGTAGCTGCCTATTTGCGGTAGCCGCCTATCAGAAAAGTACTCCAGAAGTGCACAGAGCCGCAGTAGCCGCCTACCAGAAAGGAACTCCAGAAGTACACAGAGCTGCGGTAGCCGCCTATCAAAAAAGCACTCCAGAAGTTCACAGAGCCGCAGTAGCCGCCTACCAGAAAGGAACTCCAGAAGTACACAGAGCTGCTGTTTCTCTATATCAACGAAATAATCCAGAGCTCCATGTAGGATCACAGCTCCAATATAGAGAAAGACTCCCTCTTCCTTGGAGGAACAAGGAAAATTCAGGCTTGGAATACAATGCAGACATTATTTATGAAAACGATAAAGTGGTAGAATTTGGAAAAATGATCAATAAATGCACCTACTGCAATGCTTTATATATATATATATATATATATATATATATATATATATATAAAATAATAAAATAATATATATATATATATATATATATATATATATATATATATATATATATATATATATATATATATATATATATATATATATATATATATATATATATATATATATATATATATATATATATATATATATATATATATATATATATATATATATATATATATATATATATATATATATATATATATATATATATATATATATATATATATATATATATATATATATATATATATATATATATATATATATATATATATATATATATATATATATATATATATATATATATATATATATATATATATATATATATATATATATATATATATATATATATATATATATATATATATATATATATATAATATATATATATATATATAAAAGGAATTTCAACCGATCCAAATCGAATCCAAGCAATCGTTAACTATCCTCGACCTGAAAAAAAAACGGAAGTCCAGCGTTTTCTCGGTATGGTGAACTTTATCGCTAAGTTCAATCGTAATCGTTCTCAAATATCGGGACCTATAAATGTACTAACGGGCAAGGTGGACTTCGTCTGGGACAAAATTCAAGAAAAAGCTTTCTTAAGTTAGGTTACGTTATGTACACGAACATGTAATATGAGGTTGCCATATATGATGACGACTATCAAGACTTACAATGGGTCTGTTCGTGCATACACTACAGGATATACCACATATTCAAAGTATTCCATCCTATATTTGTAATCTATTTTGAAATCATGGAAAAAATAGTGCGGTATATTTTTAAATGATTTTTTACTTTTTTGTGGATACCGGTACTGTTTCTCTAGAGGATTTCGTAAATTCAGGAACAACTAAGATATATTACGGGTTAGGATATACCACATTTTGATGGTAACATCCTAGATTTGTAATCCATTTTAAAATAACGGAGAAAATAGTGCGGTATATTTTTAAATAATTGTTTACTTTTCCGTGGATACCGGTACTGTTTCTCTAGAGGATTTTGTAAAACCTGGAAGAACTAAGATAGATTACACATTGGGATATACCACATATTCAAAGTATTCCATCCTATATTTGTAATCCGTTTTGAAATCATGGAGAAAATAGTGCGGTATATTTTTAAATGATGTTTTACTTTTTTGTGGATATCGGTACTCTAGAGGATTTTGTAAATTCGGGAACACTTAAGTTAGATTACGGGTTGGAATATACCACATTTTGAAGGTATTCCATCCTATATTTGTAATGCGTTTTAAAGTAACGGCGAAAATAGTGCGGTATATTTTCACATAATTTTTTACTTTTGCGTGGATACAGGTACTGTTTCTCTAGATTTTGTAAATCATGAAAGAACTAAGATAGATTACGGGTTGGAATATACTACATTTTCATGGTACATATTCCATCCTATATTTGTTATCAATTTTGAAATAATGGAGAAAATAGTTTGGTATATTTAAAAAAAATTTTTTTACTTTTCCGTGGATACCGATAGTGTTTCTCTAGAGGATTTTGTAAATTCTGGAAGAACTAAGATAGATTACGGGTTGAGATATAGCACCTTTTTAAGGTATTCTATCCTATATTTATAATCCATATTGAAATAATGGATAAAATAGTACGGTATATTTTAAAATAATTTTTTACTTTTCCGTGGATACCGGTACTGTTTCTCTTGAAGATTTTGTAAATCCTGGAAGAATTAATATTGATTACGGGGTTAGATATACCACATTTTGAAGGTATTCCATCCTATCTTTGTAATCTATTTTGAAATAACGGAGAAAATAGTGCGGTATATTTTTAAATATTTTTTTACTTTTCCGTGGATACTGGTACTGTTTCTCTAGAGGATTTTGTAAATTCTGGAACAACTAAGATATATTAAGGGTTAGGATATACTACATTTTTAAGGTAACATCCTAGATTTGTAATCCATTTTAAAATAACGGAGAAAATAGTGCGGTATAATTTTAAATAATTGTTTACTTTTGCGTGGATACCGGTACTGTTTCTCTAGAGGATTTTGTAAATTCGGGAACAATTAAGTTAGATTACGGGTTGGGATATACCTCATTTTTAAGGTATTCCATCCTATATTTGTAATCCATTTTGAAATAACGAAGAAAATAGTGCTGTATATTATTAATTATTTTTTTTACTTTTCCGTGGATACCGGTACTGTTTCTGTAGAGGATTTTATAAATCCTGGAAGAACTAAGACAGATTACGGGTTGGGATATACCACGTTTTGAAGGTATTCCATCCTATATTTGTAATCCATTTTGAAATAACGGAGAAAATATTGCGGTATAGTTTTAAATAATTTTTTACTTTTCCGTGGATACCGATACTGTTTCTCTTGAAGATTTTGTAAATCCTGGAAGAATTAATATTGATTACGGGGTTGGATATACCACATTTTGAAGGTATTCCATCCTATCTTTGTAATCTATTTTGAAATAACGGAGAAAATAGTGCGGTATATTTTTAAATATTTTTTTACTTTTCCGTGGATACTGGTACTGTTTCTCTAGAGGATTTTGTAAATTCTGGAACAACTAAGATATATTAAGGGTTAGGATATACTACATTTTTAAGGTAACATCCTAGATTTGTAATCCATTTTAAAATAACGGAGAAAATAGTGCGGTATAATTTTAAATAATTGTTTACTTTTGCGTGGATACCGGTACTGTTCCTCTAGAGGATTTTGTAAATTCGGGAACAATTAAGTTAGATTACGGGTTGGGATATACCTCATTTTTAAGGTATTCCATCCTATATTTGTAATCCATTTTAAAATAACCGCGAAAATTGTGCGGTATATTTTCACATAATTTTTTACTTTTCCGTGGATACAGGTACTGTTTCTCTACATTTTGTAAATCATGAAAGAACTAAGATAGATTACAGGTTGGGATATACCACATTTTCATGGTATTCCATCCTATATTTGTAATCCATTTTGAAATAATGGAGCAAATAGTTTGGAATATTTTTAAAAAAATTTTTACTTTTCCCTCGATACCGGTACTGTTTCTGTAGAGGATTTTGTTAATTCTGGAAGAACTAAGATAGATTACGGGTTAAGATATACCACATTTTGAAGGTATTCCATTCTATATTTGTAATCCATTTTTAAATAACGAAGAAAATAGTGCGGTATATTTTAAAACAATTTTTTACTTTTCCATGGATACCGTACTGTTTCTCTAGAGGATTTTTTAAATTCTGGAAGAACTAAGATAGATTACGGGTTGGGATATAGCACGTTTTTAAGGTATTCTATCCTATATTTGTAATCCATTTTGAAATAATGGAGAAAATAGTACGGTATAGTTTTAAATAATTTTTTACTTTTTTGTGGATACCGGTACTGTTTCTCTCGAAGATTTTGTAAATCCTGGAAGAACTAATATCGATTACGGGGTGGGATATACCACATTTTGAAGGCATTCCATCCTATATTTGAATCCATTTTGAAAGAACGGAGAAAATAGTGCGGTATATTTTAAAATAATTTTTTACTTTTCCGTGGATACTGGTACTGTTTCTCTAGAGGATTTTGTAAATTCTGGAACAACTAAGATATATTACGGGTTGGGATATACTACGATTTGAAGTTATTGTTAATCCTGGAATACCACATTTTCAAGGTATTCCATCCTATATTTGTAATCCATTTTGAAATAATGGGGAAAATAATGCGGTATATTTTTAAATAATTTTTTAGTTTTCTGTGGATACCGGTACTGTTTCTCTAGAATATTTTGTAAATCCGTGCAGAACTAAGATAGATTACGGGTTGGGATATACCTCATTTTTAAGGTATTCCATCCTATATTTGTAATCCATTTTAAAATAACGGCGAAAATTGTGCGGTATATTTTCACATATTTTTTACTTTTCCGTGGATAACGGTACTGTTTCTCTAGAGGATTTTGTAAATTCTGGAACAACTAAAATAGATTACGGGTTGGGATATACCACATTTTGAAGGTATTCCATTCTATATTTGTAATCCATTTTGAAATAACGGAGAAAATAGTGCGGTATATTTTTAAATACTTTTTTGCTTTTCTGTGGATACCGGTACTGTTTCTCTAGAGGATTTTGTAGATTCTTGAAGAACTAAGACCAGTGTGGCCATATTAGCTCTATTGGAGCTAATTTTAGCTTTATTTTTTAATGTTTAGCTCGAAATATTTCATTTAGCTCTTAGCTTTTTTTCAACTTTTTTCAACAACGCATTTAGCTTTTTCTAGCTTTTTCTTTAATTTCAATTTCGTGTAGTTAATTTCTATTTTAAATTAAATAAAACATTTTATCAAAATAAATTTATGTGCCGTAACCATATAAAGTAGTTAAAAAATAATAATAATAATCTGGCAGTGCAGAAACATTCATTGCGGCAGATTTGATCGACATCATGGTGTAATAAGTATACAATGGTTGAAATTAAAAGTCACTTTCAACTTGCAGCTATTTTGGAATCCTGCCATTAAGCTAAAGTCTTGAAAAATTTGTATAGTGAAAAATATTTACTCTATTTGAAATTTTTAAAGCCATTACTTTCTGATGTTCAAAAAGTAAATAAAATGTTCGAAAGAAACGACGTGGACCCCATGCTGTTGTTTTCAGAACTTCACTTGCTTTTGAAAAATCTTTGTAATCAAATCGTTTTGAAGTCCGAAATTTTTGGCCGTTTAAAATCAAATTTAGACGGTTTTCTAATTCCAACTCCGTATTTTAACTATAAGTTTGAACAATATCTGATTTCAAAAAAAGACATAATAGATTCTGAAACAAAAAAAGAAGTTAGATACACTTGCCGAAATTTTATTATACAATTAATATACCAACTACGACAACGTTTGCCAAATAACTTTTAAATTTTATAAATCACAAACATCTTTTCATTAGAAAACAGTCTAAGCAATACAAAAGTAAATTGTATGAAAATTTTAAAGAAGAAATGTCAAATTCTAGCTTAGGTGATATTACTATTTTGGAATTACAATGGCAAAAATCACTTGTGAGTTTAAAATCGCAAATCTCACTTTTGCATGTGCTAACTTGATGTCTACACGTCACATAATATGTAAGATGAGATTGTCAAATTCAATCGCAGAGCGAATTATGTTACGTGTAGACTTCAAATTAGTGTTATCTCAATGTGATACAAATTTTTATGAGAGCGTTGTTATAAGAATTCTTATAACAACAATCTTATGATGTGTTTATTAAAATAAATGAAAAGCGATGTTATTGATAAAATTTCTGTGTTAAATAAATGAATAAATGTGTTTAATTGATTTATAAATTTAAATTTGTGTGAAAAATTAAAAATAAAGTAACTGATTATGTAAAAGTAGTACATGTTAGCTCGATGAACATTTGCATAAAATGAAATCTTATCGGAAAAGTAAAATTACGCCTTTCCCTAATATGAGATTAAGAGAAAATTTGACATTTTGTTTTTAGTATTCTGCCGACGTTTTTTCTCATGTTATCTCAAAGTTAATGTCTCGTGAAGACGCTGTGTAAGGGTCGCGCGTTCTGTTTATTTTTCGAAATAATCTTCGAAAAAGATTCTTATCAATGCTCTATGTTTTTAAAACCATAGAATTCAACACAGAATTTTTCAACTATTTTTAGATTTTTCCCTTATTGTTTTTGCAGCATATTATATGTTTTTTGCATCGGTTTTTAAAGTAAACAAAAGTAAAACAATAGTTGAAATAAAGCAACATACTTTTTAATTTAGTATTTAGTATTAAAATGTATAAACATTTTATTTTTATAAATGATATTAAATAGAAAGAGTTTAAATTTTACTGGAATGCTTTTATTTTTGCAATTTGATACCAAATTTTTTTAAAGAGGAAAGTTCACTTAGATTTCTCTATCCTCTTTGCATGCGAATTGAAATAGCTAAGTTTTTTGTGATTGCGATTTCCAACACACCAGTTTAGTGACTTCGAGTCGAAATCGTATTTATTTTGCGAAATGCTATTTTCAGTTGTTGCTATTGATTGATTGTTTTTCATTTAAATGAGCCAAAAATATATTTTCATATTATTTATACCTACATAAACATCATTTAAACTATAAAAAATTTAAAAATAATGAAAGTTACTATTGCAAAGCTGTAAACAAATTTAGCTTAATTTTTTTGGCTTTAAAATTCCTTCTTTAGCTCTTTTTAGCCCTATTTAAAACCTGATTTAACTTTCTTTTATTTAAAAATCTGGTCACACTGACTAAGACAGATTACGGGTTGGGATATACTACGTTTTGAAGGTATATTTGTTCCAAACATTATTGTCATATATGCAAATTTTTCACATTTTTAATAACCGCACAGAAATTGGCAATACTGACTCGCTGTAGTTCGATTCAGTAATTTTTAGCGCTTTTATAAGAGCTTAAATTGACGCCTATGTTTGCGGCTTGTAATAAGGTTTATGTTATTCACTAGCTTCTTCTTAACACCTGTGTTTGTCAGTTTATTTAATTTGAAATTATGCGGCAGCTTTGTTAAAAATTACGAAAAGCACAAAGAAGAGTGTAAAAAACATCAAATTTCTTTTATTCTGCATGCACAAGGTAAGTCAAAACAAGTTTTAATTATTATTTAATGTTATTTAAGTTATTATTTTTATAGAATGTCGACTAACGATGTTGCGCAAAGAACCCGAGCAACTAATGAGCAGCTATACCATATGCTTGATTTTATGCTCGATAACAAAGGGCTCACAGGAGGGAAGTTTCAAAAGCTCCATGGGAAACTGGAGCATGACAAAAAGTGGAGTGAGCTAGCAGCCATTTTAAACACTCTTGCCGGATCAGTGAAGACTGTCGACCAAAGGTACACGGTAAGTAGATATGTACTGACATACTTACATATGTATGTATCAAAAATGTTTGTTTTATACTAAAGGTATGGAAGGATTTAAAAAGCCGCACAAGTTTGAAGGTGCGCGAGAGGAAAAAGCAGCAGGCATTAACAGGAAATAAGCCGATCTGCCATGAAGCCATCACGGAGCTTGAAAAGCGTGTAGTTGCTATTATCGGTAGCGACTAAATCGAGGGCCACAGCTTCGTGCGTGAAAATGTGCCGCTGCAAGAAGCAAGTTATATATAATTAAATAAGCCTTGCAGCGTCTTAAAAATGTTTCTTTTATCAGGAACACCAACTTCTGCTTGAAGATGGAGAAGAGTTCAATTTAGAACTGCCTCCATCCCTCACTACGACGGAAAAGGGATTTGAGTGCAATACTCCCAGTATTGCAAACAGAACGCCGCGGCGAAATTTGAAAAGGAAGCGTACGGAAGAGGACAGCGACGCTCAGAAGCGCTTTTTAGAAATTGCTAACAAGCAAGCAGATAGTTTAAAGCAGGGATGTAACGAATACCGATACCGATATATCGGCGATACTTCTGGCTTGCTGATATATCGCTATCGGCGATATTTTACTGTCGATACGACGATACTTCTTAATTTTTTTTTCGAGTTTTGTTTTGAACAATCAATTAAATTTTCAAAGTTTTTTTGCATAACAACTAAGAAAAATAACATATTAAAAGCAGAACATAAAGCCAAAACAGAATAATGAAATTGTTTCTTTTAATTCTTCGCCGTTTTACTTTGCTCCATAGTAGTGAAATGTTCTCTCAATGCCAAATCTTGTATGTGTTTGTACGTTTTAAGGTTTTTTTCAAAGCGCATTAATATAAGTGGTGGTAATTCTACAACAATTACAACTTAATATAACAGTTGACATCTCAGGCCTTATGTCAACATGTACAAATTTTGACATAAGAACCTCTAATTTGCGAAAAAAAATATGAAAAACTGGGCTTATAATATCACCTATGTGAATACGCCTTGATTTTTCTTTTACTCGTTTTGCTTTTATTCATTATGCATTTAGTACAGGGATGTACAAGTTGGTACAATTGTTCTTGTTTTACAATTGTACTTTTGTACATTTTGTTTACACTACGTCTTGACGAGCAAATTTTTTTGTTATAACAATAAACAAAACGTCGGCAGAGCTGTTAACAAAAATTTGTTAAGGTCCTTATTGTGGAGAGTACGTACAATGTTTTTGTTAGGCCTAGTCATATAATTTTAGGGTGGTGCGGTAGAGATAGCAAATTTCTTTTGTTTGCTGTCTCTTTTTTTTCGTATTGAAAACAATACTTGTTGTTAAGACATCGTTGTTATAACAATTGCTTTAACAACGATGTTATAACAATGACAAAACAGTAACAACAGCGGTCCAGACGTGACAAATTCTTGTGCTAACAATTGTTATAACAAATAATTTGCTCGTCAAGACGCTATGTATTGAAACTAATATTAATTGTTGAGCTTATCTACATATCTTCATAGAAAATGCATAAAGCCCTGTCCAACATTTTACAGGGGAAGCATAAAACTTGTTTCAATGAAATATATATTGACAATTAGTGCAACGCTTTATAATTAAAGTTAAAAGGGCGAACCAGTTTATATATGTATTTATTATAACATTTTTTACTAATTGTCAATATATGTATAATTTCATTTAAACAAGTTTTATGCTTTCCTGTAAATATTTTAGAGAGGACTTTTTGCATTTTCTGTGATGATATACTTAATAGTGATGTTACGAATATCAATTTTTAATATTCGCGAATACGAATATCTAAAACAATATTCGCCGAATTCGAATACGAATATTCAATCTAAATAGTTAGTACAACTTAATATTTCAAATTTAATTGAAAAAAAAAATCTACCCTTTGCGTCAATAACAATAAAATAAGAAAAAACTATCACAATACTATAGGTATTTATCATTATTATGATATTCCGATGACGGAATTTGAAATTATTAACTTAGCACCTGAATGCCACTTTTTTAAATTTTTGGTGGAAAGTAAATAAGGGAAAATACGAGCTTCTTTTACCTATACCCAGGCAATATTTAGTGACACCAGCGGAGAGTGTTCCGAGCGAGCGAGTGGTGCGGAGCTTATTTACACACCGCGCAATAGACTTGATGGAAAAAGACTTCAAAACTTTTATTTTTGAAGTTCAACATTCCTCTACTGAGCTTTGAGTATTACTTTAACATGATTAATCAATTAATTTAACAGGACTTTACTTTTAAAATACCATGTCGTTGTGAAATATATTTTGTTTCTTTATTATTTACTAAAAGAAGATTATTGTTTTGCGTTATAGACAAATTTTTTTTTAGTAAAAATTAATATTTTTGTTTAATTTTCAGTATTTCTTATGTAATATTTTTTGGAACGTATTCACAAAATGTTCGTGAAATATTCGCTTGAATTTGGCGAATACGAATACGAATATCATGAAAGAGGCGAATACTTAAGTACATACTCAATAAAAATGTGCCTGTATGTAAATTGATATTTTTTTAATATTACCGCTATTTTTGTTCGAGTAAGATGGATTTTTATATTATCTATGTATGTTCGTGAAATAAATCAGAATATACTAAAAATCGGATTAGACTTTTTAGATAGGGCTCATGGCGTCTTATTTACCGATATACATAAATACAAATGTGAGTTTTTATTAAATTTTATTTAAATAAAAAAATTTTCAAATAAATAAAAGCAATCGGAACTAATAAGTACATTTTTCTTGAAAATTGGTACAATTTGTAAAATCTCATTTTGCATCCCTGGTTTAGTTTCTTCATTCTTATACTGTCACGATTCCAACCTCTATCAGTAATAAAGGCAAGAACTCACACTTACCGACTGTCTCACTGGTAACTGACAACATTATGTGCGGCTAAGCTCGTCGGACTTGGGCGGGTGTTCTTCACAGTCGACAGTATGATACTCACAGCTACATTCGTGTACCAGTGTGTTGATCCAAGTCAAACCTGATTTGGGATTTGGGGCAACCGACAATATTATTTAGGTGGAAATGAACCGTTGAACAAATGTTTGCGCTTGAATAGGGTAAAACTGTTGTTAACCCTTGGGCGTCCCTCCCTCAGTATTCACATGGAATACCATCCTTGGTAGTTTATTGGCCTTTTATCCAAACTACCCCAAAGTTGACAGATTCACCACCAAATACCTACCTCAGATTTATCTTAAACCTTCATGATAAAAAGTCTCACCAGTTTTCAAAATTCAAATGACATTTTTATTCTTAGCTCGATAAAGATTGCGGTCTTAACTATCTAGCTAGTATGTGACTTATAATATTCACGTGATATAAGCACACTATACAAACAGCATAAACTGATACCGATATTTAAGAGTGTGTTTCAACAAAAGTTACTAGATTACTTCTTGTTCTACAAAAACGCAAAAACGAATATAGGACTACCTGAATTAGCGCTAATTAAAGTGGTACCCTTCGCTACTGGATCACTAAGGCCTACCCAAATATCGGTTTACAATACTATTATAAATCTTACTTAAAATATTAATATAAAAAACTTAAGCAATAATCAAAAAAAATTAATTTTAGACCTGAAAGAGAACGGGTTAAACGTCAATAGTATAATTTAGGATTCCAAAGCAATGATTCAAATCGAAATATTACGGTTTGCTCGGTATTTAGGGCCTGCGAATTTTCCTTAATTGTGAGCAGAACACTTTATTTAGCAAGAAGCACACGAGCATATCCCATACTAACTCGCAACTACTTATAGCTATAGTACAGATTTGTTATGGTTAATACTTCTGATGGTTTTCTTCAATTCTCTCAACGACCGATAAACTTTAAGTATTATATCCGCATCGCGTAATTACATGGCACTGTTAATGCAGATCTTGATACTTTGTTCTATGTGAGTTATTTGAGATTCACAGCTCGAAAAGGTATTGTTGACGACAAGCAGATGTCTGTTCATCAACATGCCTAGTATGACACCTATTTTTTTTCTTTTATTCTATTACTCAACGTGTTTAGTTAAACTTTTACTTCTATTTCTCTAGTGGAAGCTGCTCTTAATTTTGAGTGTGCAATAGCAATCGATTTTTGTTTCGAGTCTGCTGCTGGTGTTATTTACGACTTTTTATGTATATATCCACCTATATCTACGACTATTTTTATATATTCTTGGTTTTCATATTTATTTTAGTCAATTTTGGCGTGAGACCAACACGTCATATAGAATCTCAAAATTTTTAAAATACAAAAACATAACTTTGGTTTTGAGTACTTATCTGGTTTCTTCCTGTAACTGCTTGCTGGGCTGTGCGGTGTTATTGCTTGACTGATTCGAGATGATGACTGCTGACTTTACCGTTGAGACGATGAATTTACATTTATCCACTAAATCAGACCCTGCCGCGTGTGTATGTGATGGAGTGGAACCTATGCTAGCTGCAGCTGCGATGGTAAAATGATGTTTGGTTGGTGGATGGCGCTAATGTGATGTTTGCCAACTCTGCGGCGCAGGTAAAATGATGTGGTATCGGAGGGTTGTTCCAATGTAATGTTGGCTAGCTCGGCCGATGGCCAAAATGGTGCAATGGCTTACGAGGCCTAGGTGATGGTGATGACAACTGGCTTACTTTTAGCTTTTCGCTGTTTTTGGAACTTTTTTTTGGTCGCGCCCCTTCCTCACCCTAGCTGCTGGCGATAGCTGTCGGTTAATGATGGTCCCAAATGATAACTCCCACGGTTTTGGTGCTTTTCCTACAGGGTAAATTTTACATTCGCTGGGGCCGAGCTCCCTTGCAGACCCCAATGCATATAGGGAAATTCGAGTGGGATGTTATTCGATGTACCGTCTGTTAGCACTTACACTTTTGTCGCAGCTACTAGTGATGTATTGCGCGGTGTGGCTCATCCGCCAAAGCTGGCAAAATCCGGTTTTTCGGCAGTGATGCACTTGTTTTATCTGTGGGCTATATAAATGTGACTTTAAAATACCTGTGCACTCGCTGTCATACCACGTGTCTGCCTGGTGTACGCTTGTTTTTATTGAAACTTACCTTCAAATTGTTGAAATTTTCTGCTAGTCTTACACATCCACGCGTGCCTATCCCAACGGAGGTGGTATTTTGCCCAATACTCCTGCGCACGTGCCGTAGATCCTTTGGCTCGGTATCCAATTAGTGCCTGGGGAATAAAAGTAACAGCCACAACCACGCTTGTGCAATACTCAAAACGAAAAAAAAGGAAACTCGTGGTTTTCGTCTTTTATCGTTTTTGCTGATGACGTGGCGAAATGTAGTTTGTTCAGTAAATGCAACTGTTACAATCTCATGCACAATTTACGCAGAGTTGCATTTAGTGCACTGCGGCTTATTTTACAGGGTTGCCATCTAATGACGAAAATAGCTAAATCCCGCGGCCAAAATTTATGTCAAACGAAATGGCACACCACCTTCCTTCGTGGGGTTTCTTCTTTTATCATATTCGCAAGCATAGTTGCGAATATGATAAAAGGATGATTGGCTAACGAAGCCTTTAAATCTTTCGCATGGAAGACTCCTAGCGGTTTTCCTTCTAACGTTTCGATATCATATAAACTGTGTCCGACAACTCGGGCAATTCGGAATTTGAGGAATTTTCGGCAAAGTTTGGCGGATACTTGCTTAGCAAAGTCGGATAACTGGAAGTTCCGGCGGAACACTTCCTGCCCCACTTTAAACTTAGTTGCTCTAGTGCGCTGATTGTATCTCTTCGCGTTTCTTTCAGAACTTTGGTGCAAACTGGCTTTTAGTTTATCTCGTACCACTTCCAAGAATTCATGTCGATTTTCAAATCTAATATCTGGTTCTTCCATAACGTTCAGTTTTCTGGCTATTTTGTAGGTGGACGCATGCGTAATCATGTTCGTACCGAAGAGCGCAAAATAAGGTGTAGTTCCTATGGCTGAGTGTACCGCTGAGCGGAGCGCGCACTCTATTTCGCAAATATGCAGGTCCCATTCATTATGGTTGTTACCTAGATATGAACGAATAGCAGCTAGTATCAATTGATTAACTCGTTCGGACGCGTTGGCTTGCGGCGCGTATACTCCGGTCTTGCAATGATCAATCCCAAACGCTTTCATCAAATCCGCAAATTCCTTACTAATGAATTGTGGCCCGTTGTCTGACACTATCGTTTCGGGGCATCCGAATTTAAAGAAAACTTCTTTAACCAGAAAATCAACGACGCTTCTCGAATTGGCTTTCGACATTGCTTTTAGTAGCACGAACTTTGTTAGGTAATCTAACACAATAAAAATGTAACAGTTTCCACGTTTCGATCTTACGTAAGGTCCCAAGAAATCAATGAAAATCCGCTGGAATGGTCTGGAAGCATCAGATTCCTTTCCCATTGGTGGTTTCAAAACTATGTTTGATGGTTTGCATTCCTTGCATACGTCGCATCTGTTGATAAAATCTCTAACTTGTGCATTCAAATGTGGCCAATAGAAATACTGCCGAATCCTCTTGATCGTTTTGACTATACCGCCATGTGCGGTGTTTGGTGGGCTGTACGCGTTTTCAATTACGTTGTTGGTTAATGCAGCTGGTACCCACAGTTTCCATGTGTAGTCCTCTAAAGCTACATCATCATTATAATCGTTTATCCTTTTGTATACAAAATTATTTACCACCCGTAGGTCTGGCAAACTCGCTCTCTCTTCCTCAATGGCTTTAATCAATTCCAAGTAGTCATCGGACTTAAACTCAGGCGAGGATAAATCTAGTAAAGGTTGGTCAATTTTCTCAAAAGCTTCTACTGTATATCTAGACAAAGCGTCTGGTACTATATTTTGGGAACCTTTACGATGCCTAATCTCAAAGGTGAAGGTCTGTAATTTTAAACTCCAGCGGGCTAGCCTGCCGCTCAAGTCTTGCGTCATTAGCCACTTAAGACTTGAGTGGTCCGTTATAACTACAAATGGCATCAGCTCGATGTATGGACGAAATCGGAGAACCGCAGACACTACCGCCAGACACTCTCTCGGTTACTGAGTAGTTCTTCTGTGCAGCTGTTAATTTTTTGGAATAGTAAGCAATTGGATGCTCTTCACTATTGTCATCTTCCTGGAACAAGACAGCTCCTATCCCTACATCCGATGCATCGCATTGTACGTAAAATATTTTTGTAAAATCAGGTTGAATTAACACAGGACTACAGTTTAGGCAATCTTTTAGTTGGTCAAAGGCAGTCTTGGCTGCGGGAGTAAAAATAAAGCATTTCCCTTTCTTGAGGGTTTCGCAGATAGGTGCAGTTATCGTGGCATAATCGTTGAGAAACCTGCGATACCAACCAGTGGCACCCATAAAACTGCGTACTTGTTTTAACGTCGTCGGATATTTAAAGTTCTGGATTGAGTTTTCCTTCGCCTACTATGTATCCTAAATATTTCAATTCCTTACAACAAAATTTTGATTTAGAGACGTTTATGGTTAGGCCGGCCTTGTCCAAACATTCGGCCACTTGTTCTAAAAGCTCCATGTGTTCAGCAAACTGAGAAGATACCACTAGCAAATCATCCAGGTAGACGAAAACACGCTCGCGAAGGCGGGCTGGAATGACTGGCCATCAACCGACATAACCGCTGGGCTGCATTACATAGCCCAAACAGCATGACGGTAAAATGATACAAAGGCCTTCCAGGTACCGTGAACGCCGTCTTTTCCCTACTGGACTCTGCTAGCGGTATCTGCCAGAAAGCGTCCTTTAAGTCGATACTGGAAATGTATTGTGTGTCCCCAAGTCTGCTCAAAAGTCCCTCTATATGTGGTAGCGGGTAGGCGTCTTTCACTGTGACGTCATTAAGCCTGCGAGCATCTAAACATATACGCACCTTCTCTTCCTTCTGAACGAAGGTGACCCTGTTGTTCCAGGGACTTTCGCTAGGCTCAATGACGCCCAGAGAAAGCATCCTGTCCAGCTCCGCATACATGAGCCTTTGAACAGCTGGAGAAACAGGGTAATGTCTTTCTTTCACTGGCACGGCCGCCCC
The DNA here is from genome assembly GCA_956483635.1 of Panzeria rudis. Classification (NCBI taxonomy): domain Eukaryota; kingdom Metazoa; phylum Arthropoda; class Insecta; order Diptera; family Tachinidae; genus Panzeria; species Panzeria rudis. Next base: position 66,343,706 of record OY101450.1, on the reverse strand, counting down.
TGTGTCGATGACATGTGTCTCTAGTGTAGTTTTCCCTAGGCCTTTCTGCACAAACGATGGGAATTTTTCAACGATCTCCTTTAAGCACTGCTCTTGTTTCTTATCTAACTCGTGCATCCGAGGAAAAACTGGTGTATTCTCAGCATCTTCAAGGTTTTCTTTTGTCACATCTGTAGATAAGCCGTTGATTTCAAAACGCATTAAACCAAAAAGTTTGATAAAATCGATTCCTAGAAAAAGTTCATGTTGAAGTGACGGAACTAAATAAAAGTCAACTAGATTTGATCGACCGTTAAAATCTATGCGCGGCCTAACGACTCCGATTATGGGATTGGCCCTACCGTCCGCTGTGAGTATGCTTGCCCTATGTGGGTAAATTATTAACTTCGCTTTTTCAGCAAATTCGAGGCATCCTTCCCCCAGGCACGATACTGTCGCTCCACTATCTACTAAACCGTGTATTGGCATTCCATTTATTTCAATTGTAGTATATAACCGACTATCTTTCCCTTCCGTCAATCTTGCTGAGGCTATTTCTTTACGACGTTGTTTCCTTAGCTCATATCGTTTCCTCGTTTCTTTGATCCTTTTAGTTAAGTCCCCGAAAATTCTTTTTCTCGCCTCTTTATATTCTTCCCACCTTTGGTGATATGGTTTGTGTATCGGAATTTCATAATTTGTTGTTTCACTTGGCGTACGCTGCTGTTCTCGTTGTAGTATTTTCACGTTATCATCAGCAAATGCAGGTGTTGTTGTTGGTTGTTGCGGCCTTGCTTCTTCTGAGGCGGAGCTGTTGTTGTTTTCCTCAGAATTTATTTGTATTGGGTTTGTTGATGTGGGGTTGGTGGATTTCTCGAACAGGTCTCCACCCCTACACGAGAGTTGTTCGGCCTCTTGTTTCCCTGGCAAACTGGACATTTTGGTGTTACGGTATTAGCATGTCCACACTTAAAGCAAAATAGACTTCTTCTTTCTGAAGGGCAGTCTCTGAAGGTATGACCCTCTGCTTTACAGTTCCAGCATTCTAGTACACGATCTTCGATCAAAGCGTTGATAGTCGCATCGGTGTTATCGTCAGGCATCTCCCACTGCAATTCATTCACTTGCCTTTGTGGATATCTAGCGCTGAAAGTCCGCTGATTGTTAAGTAAATTCTCTGCTCTTCTACCTTCGGTCCTAAATTGGCTTAAACCGTATGGCCGCACTGCGAAGAGTAATTGTGACATGGCTGGTTTGAGGTTGTTTCTCATTATGTCTACTAAATCTTGTTCTCCTATGGGATTAGTCTGCTGGTTCCTCAGATGAATTACCGCATTGCAAAAATCGTCAAATGACTCCTGGTGCTGTTGTCGTCTATTTAAAATTTTTCTTTGGATATCAAAATCGCTTTCAAACCTGTGAAAATGTCTAACCAGAGCATTCTTAAAAGTGGTCCAGTCATTCAAATTATTATTCATCCTCCTGTGATCCCAAAGCCAGTCTAAAGCAGGTCCGCTAAGAAAATGGTGAAAATTTCGAAGAACGTCTATCCAAGCACACGCATAATCGGACTGCAAAGTTTCAACTCTAAAAACGAAGTCTTCCACACTAGGTGTTTTTGTTGTCCCGTCAAATCTCAATCCCCACTTGTCTATTCGCTGAGCTGCGTCGCCATAATGGTTTCGACTATTCCATGGTCCATTTATTTGGTAATCCCATTGTGGTGGTGGCATCGCGAACGGTGGCATTGGTGGAGGTGGGTTACTAAACCGCGGCGGTAGTTGGTTTTGATATTCGGGAAAATTTTCTTGACGCCTAGGTGGCGATCTAAGTCTGGGAATTGGATTCGGATTATTATTTCGCTGTTGTTGATAGTTATTTCCTTGAAAAGTATGACGTAGTGGTCTTGTGGGTGTTGGTTGTAGCTGAGCGTGATTAAAATCCTGCTCGGTACAATCGATCGGGGTTCGCTGCGGCTGGTGGATTCGCTGGCCTTGGTTGCCTAAATCATTTTCATTTTGTTGCGACAATGCACTTATTGTTGCTTGTACTATCCCCGGTACTAGTTCCTCGATCCTCGCATCCACTGAACGCCGTATCTCCACTTCCCTTAACCCAGCTGCTGCTGCTGCTTGATGAGCCTCTCTCTGCTGTCTCCTATTTTGATTTGTAGTATCCGTGTTCCTAAATTCTGACCTTATGCCTATTGCTGTTACACTACTGAACTCAGGAGAAGGTATCGTCGACGTGTTCGAAGATGTATTAGTTGAATTGGTTGATTCTCCCCGTTGGCGGGTGTTGAAATCTAGTTGACTATCGTCATGCCCTAATGCTGTGGTAGCTTCCTGTTGTATCTGTAATGATAATGTTGTTGGCGGTGGTGCCTGTGTAACCGAAGTCGTAGCGGTGATCGCGGTTGTTGTAGCTACTGGATTCGACATTTTTCTGGTTTGCAAACCGCTTCAGGTTTCTACCATACCAGCTTAAAAAAATTAATCCAAAAAAAAATAATGCAGCCAATTGATATACCAACGACAACGACCTTCTATCGCCGATTATTAAAAAAATTTTACCGAATAGCAAAACCTATTGAACACCCTTTCCCGTCAATGTATCTACCAAAAACACTTCAAAAAAAATTTTCCAATGGAAAAGCAATCGCCGTCTCAGAAAAATTTCCTATTGACAGCAAATATCACAAACAATCAGAATTTAAATGTGACGAATTAATTTTTACACCAATTCAAAAAAACTCAAACATAGAAGCAAAGGCAAGGTATTGCTGAAATATTGCCAAATGGATTGAGCAAAAGTGCTTTACTTCCAAATCTGAAGCTAGTAGTTTATTCTACAAAAACGTATGTGTGTCTGGGTGCAATCAAATCAAAAATAATTATCTTTTGGCCACAAAAATGTTCAATTCACAAACTCTACAGCTAAAGCAAAAATATATCTATATGAATGAAATTAGTAAAAATAATAATAAAAATAAAAAGTAACAAAAATTTGCAATACTAAATTTGGATCGCCGCAAAAATATCAATGGAGTTATGGAAAAATAGTAATACAAATAAAAAGGTATAAAAAAAATACAATTATAACTTTGTGTTGTAAAGCTACAGTACTGTTAGTTCGCAACAAAGTTGCCAATTTACTACCAGGTGCAAAATTATAAAAACTAAAAATAAAATTAGAGAAATTGTGCCAAAAATGGTAAATTAATATCTTAAATTGCCAGAACCCAAATAAAAACAAAAATAATAAAAATCAAATCAAAAACAAAAACGAAAACTGAAAAATTTTGGAGTTTTACCTCGATCTGGAAACTGCAACTGACCAAACATATGCTTGGTTCAGCGTATTGTGTTGAGAAAATCTGCAAAAAGAAATACTGTAAGAGTCAGGAAGGTATTTGGTTGGTGAATGTTCCCAATAAAGAAATTAATCGTCCATATTGTAGCTACACTTGCATGTAGCCTATAGACTGTATTCAAGCGCAAAGATTGTTCACCGGAGTAAATTGCCTCTGTGACGTTTGGGTTTGTACTATCTTTGATTTAAATCGAGCGTGGCTACGCGGTTTGTTTGCACTAAACTCCCGGGACTTACGCGGTTCTAAACCTGAGCAAATTCCCTTAAACTATGTCGCTGTCAGTAGTCCTGCTTATTGCTAGCTACTGAGTCCTACAATATTTAAAAAAATCCGTTCATACGAACTATTGTCGCCAATAATCTGATAAATCATCAGGCATGTCTTACACAAATCCGTTGAACACCGCTAGATAGCTAAAATTCTCCCTAACTGTCCAACCGTCATTCTAATAAAAGCCCAAAATACTTCGGACTATTGTAAAGCAAAAAAAATATTTAATTTGTTCTTCGGGCCCCACGTTGGGTGCCATTAAATATAACTGTCACGATTCCAACCTCTATCAGTAATAAAGGCAAGAACTCACACTTACCGACTGTCTCACTGGTAACTAACAACATTATGTGCGGCTAAGCTCGTCGGACTTGGGCGGGTGTTCTTCACAGTCGACAGTATGATACTCACAGCTACATTCGTGTACCAGTGTGTTGATCCAAGTCAAACCTGATTTGGGATTTGGGGCAACCGACAATATTATTTAGGTGGAAATGAACCGTTGAACAAATGTTTGCGCTTGAATAGGGTAAAACTGTTGTTAACCCTTGGGCGTCCCTCCCTCAGTATTCACATGGAATACCATCCTTGGTAGTTTATTGGCCTTTTATCCAAACTACCCCAAAGTTGACAGATTCACCACCAAATACCTACCTTAGATTTATCTTAAACCTTCATGATAAAAAGTCTCACCAGTTTTCAAAATTCAAATGACATTTTTATTCTTAGCTCGATAAAGATTGCGGTCTTAACTATCTAGCTAGTATGTGACTTATAATATTCACGTGATATAAGCACACTATACAAACAGCATAAACTGATACCGATATTTAAGAGTGTGTTTCAACAAAAGTTACTAGATTACTTCTTGTTCTACAAAAACGCAAAAACGAATATAGGACTACCTGAATTAGCGCTAATTAAAGTGGTACCCTTCGCTACTGGATCACTAAGGCCTACCCAAATATCGGTTTACAATACTATTATAAATCTTACTTAAAATATTAATATAAAAAACTTAAGCAATAATCAAAAAAAATTTAATTTTAGACCTGAAAGAGAACGGGTTAAACGTCAATAGTATAATTTAGGATTCCAAAGCAATGATTCAAATCGAAATATTACGGTTTGCTCGGTATTTAGGGCCTGCGAATTTTCCTTAATTGTGAGCAGAACACTTTATTTAGCAAGAAGCACACGAGCATATCCCATACTAACTCGCAACTACTTATAGCTATAGTACAGATTTGTTATGGTTAATACTTCTGATGGTTTTCTTCAATTCTCTCAACGACCGATAAACTTTAAGTATTATATCCGCATCGCGTAATTACATGGCACTGTTAATGCAGATCTTGATACTTTGTTCTATGTGAGTTATTTGAGATTCACAGCTCGAAAAGGTATTGTTGACGACAAGCAGATGTCTGTTCATCAACATGCCTAGTATGACACCTATTTTTTTTCTTTTATTCTATTACTCAACGTGTTTAGTTAAACTTTTACTTCTATTTCTCTAGTGGAAGCTGCTCTTAATTTTGAGTGTGCAATAGCAATCGATTTTTGTTTCGAGTCTGCTGCTGGTGTTATTTACGACTTTTTATGTATATATCCACCTATATCTACGACTATTTTTATATATTCTTGGTTTTCATATTTATTTTAGTCAATTTTGGCGTGAGACCAACACGTCATATAGAATCTCAAAATTTTTAAAATACAAAAACATAACTTTGGTTTTGAGTACTTATCTGGTTTCTTCCTGTAACTGCTTGCTGGGCTGTGCGGTGTTATTGCTTGACTGATTCGAGATGATGACTGCTGACTTTACCGTTGAGACGATGAATTTACATTTATCCACTAAATCAGACCCTGCCGCGTGTGTATGTGATGGAGTGGAACCTATGCTAGCTGCAGCTGCGATGGTAAAATGATGTTTGGTTGGTGGATGGCGCTAATGTGATGTTTGCCAACTCTGCGGCGCAGGTAAAATGATGTGGTATCGGAGGGTTGTTCCAATGTAATGTTGGCTAGCTCGGCCGATGGCCAAAATGGTGCAATGGCTTACGAGGCCTAGGTGATGGTGATGACAACTGGCTTACTTTTAGCTTTTCGCTGTTTTTGGAACTTTTTTTTGGTCGCGCCCCTTCCTCACCCTAGCTGCTGGCGATAGCTGTCGGTTAATGATGGTCCCAAATGATAACTCCCACGGTTTTGGTGCTTTTCCTACAGGGTAAATTTTACATTCGCTGGGGCCGAGCTCCCTTGCAGACCCCAATGCATATAGGGAAATTCGAGTGGGATGTTATTCGATGTACCGTCTGTTAGCACTTACACTTTTGTCGCAGCTACTAGTGATGTATTGCGCGGTGTGGCTCATCCGCCAAAGCTGGCAAAATCCGGTTTTTCGGCAGTGATGCACTTGTTTTATCTGTGGGCTATATAAATGTGACTTTAAAATACCTGTGCACTCGCTGTCATACCACGTGTCTGCCTGGTGTACGCTTGTTTTTATTGAAACTTACCTTCAAATTGTTGAAATTTTCTGCTAGTCTTACACATCCACGCGTGCCTATCCCAACGGAGGTGGTATTTTGCCCAATACTCCTGCGCACGTGCCGTAGATCCTTTGGCTCGGTATCCAATTAGTGCCTGGGGAATAAAAGTAACAGCCACAACCACGATTGTGCAATACTCAAAACGAAAAAAAAGGAAACTCGTGTTTTTCGTCTTTTATCATTTTTGCTGATGACGTGGCGAAATGTAGTTTGTTCAGTAAATGCAACTGTTACAATCTCATGCACTATTTACGCAGAGTTGCATTTAGTGCACTGCGGCTTATTTTACAGGGTTGCCATCTAATGACGAAAATCGCTAAATCCCGCGGCCAAAATTTATGTCTAACGAAATGGCACAATACAAAAATGAGAAAACTTTTTTTCACTGAATTTGTCACAGGGATGGCAAATGAGATTTTAAAATTGTACCATATGTGGTGTAAAAGTGTACTTTTTTGAACTTAATTGCATCAAAACATATTTTTAATACCAAAAAGATTATTAAGTACATATAATATATAACTTTTGTAAACAGATATCTGTGGCGGAAAGGAAAGTATGCTTAAGTCGAGCTCCTCCTTTTAAGTCGAACTTTAATCGCAATACTTCGCAAAATATATATTAAATTCACATGTCGTCGCACATGTCAGAACTGTAATAAAGAGATTTTCTAAGAAATAGAAAAATTAATTGTACTTAATAAGTCATTGGTGTATGTTGCTTTTTATTTTGTTTATTTGCAGGTGTTCTTTTTCAATTGTAAACTTTACAAGCAAAAGAAAAGAACAAAACTTAATGCTTAAAGAAGTAGTTACTTTTCAAAATGTTGCGTGGTTATTAAAAACGAATTTTCTTAGTGTACTCATTAAAAAAATAAACTACAGCATAAATATTGTTTGTTTTTACCTAATAGTTGTTGAATATAAAATAAACATTGCAATAATGTCAATTTCACAGCACAAAAGTGCTATATGGGAACATTTTGAATTTTCGAAAGCAATATCTTTGTATTGTGGAGAAAAAGTTTCCCGTGGCATCAATTCTAAAAATTACAATACATCAAGCTTGTGGACTCACATGAAGAGACACCATTCAAATGAATTAAATACCGTTTCAGGAACGAAAAGGGCTATTCAGGATCCAAAATGTTCCGATGACAACGATACACAGCCTAAGAGACAAGCAACTCTTGCGGAAATAATTGTGAAGAAATCTGTTTATAGCAATGATGATATTCGGGCAAAAGAAATAACTCGCATTATTGCTGAGGAAATTTGTGTTGATATGCAACCGTTTGATTTAGTGAATCAAATAGGCTTCCAACGGTTAGTGAAAAAACTAAATCCAAATTGCAAAATGGTGTCAAGGGCTCATTTGAGTGAAAAAGTCATACCAGATATGTATCAGCGAGTAAAATCCAAGGTACTGGAGTTACTAAAAAATCTGCCACATATTGTGATAACCACCGATATATGGACGAGTGACTGCTCTTCACAATCCAATGATTTTTTTAGCTTGACAGCTCATGGCATCGATGTAGACTTTGTGTACAAAAATTACTGCCTTGAGGTCATGCCATTTGATGGAGCTCAGCATTGTGGTACCAACATAGCATCTAATCTAAAGAAAGCTTTAGAAGATTGGGAAATACAAGGTAGAGTGCGAGCAATAGTCACTGACAATGCAGCCAACATGGGTGTCGCTATTAGACAGATTCAGCTCTCATACCATGTAATGCCAGTGAAGTGTTTAGCGCATTCTTTGCAATTGACAATCAAATCCAGCCTTTTTAAGGACGATAAAGTAAATCAAATGATTACTAAATCAACGTCTATTATAGGACATTTTAGCCATTCCATAAGCAGCACTAAAATTTTAAAAGAAATGCAAGATGCACACTATATTCCGCATCATGTCCTTATACAGGACATATCTTCACGTTGGGATTCAACAATTCAGGCTTTAAGGCGTTTGCTACAGCAAAGGGTTGCGGTACAAGCTTGTTTACCTCGTATAAAATGCAAGGTAGAACTTACAATAGACGAATGGATAATGATGGAAAAGGTGGTAAAAATTTTGGCTACAAAATCCATAAGCAAAGCCACTTTTACATTGTCTGACGCTATTCCGCTAGTCAACAGTCTTCGAACATTATTAGAAAATATAATACATAAATCAACGGAGATGGAGAGTAGTTCGGAGTCCCAACAATTTGCGACTAACTTAGCATCAGCTCTGAATGAAAAATTTGAGGGTTTAGAGAATAAAGAAATCTATTATTTATCTACAGTTCTTGACCCTCGATTCAAAGTTCGAATATTTCAAAGACATCGACTTCAATCCTATCGAAAAAACGTCTTATTGAGCTCCTTAACATGACTCTCGATTCCGAAATTGTTGAAGACACAGTCCTCCCTACACCACGTAAAAGTTCTGATAAGTCCATGAGAACTACACGCCTTTGGAGCATTTGTGAAAAAATTATTAGAGAATCCGAGGAGGATGAGCCTCTATCCATCCTAAGCTGCTAAAGAAGAAGTCGAGAGATACCTTAGATCAGAGATCGTCAAAACACCGCACATGTGTGAATGCTCTCACACTAATGAAGAGAGCATGAGAAGATAATTTGTAGTTTTATTTAATAACAACCATGAAACAGAGAATAAAAACATTTAGTCTTGTTTGATTATTCATGTGGGTAGGTTGTGTACTCGCTTGTGACTGCGTTATTACATCCAGGGCTGTCACTTTGATCTTATAATCTAAGACTTAGATATTCATATGAACAGGTTGTGTAGTCGCTTGTTACTAGACAACACTGAACAATATGTTTAATATAGAATGGGAGAATGATTTTTTATTTGCCGAAAATTACTTCGGTAAAGCAGAGTGCTTAGTATGCCAACGCACTGTGATGCGCGCTTATAAATTTCATATAGAAAGGCATTATCGCTTATGTCATGGTGAATACGATAAATTATCATATAATGATAGGGAGGAATTAGTTTTAAAACTTAAAAAACATTTTTTTGAAAAAATAATTTATGATTGCCAAGAATCTCAGGTTGAAAATTTACCTGATCGTATATTAAAAAGAAAGGCATCATTTGTTATTGCCGCTGCACTTGCTAAACGTTGCCGTCCATTTGAAGATGGTATGTTTTACAAGGAGCTGAGCAATTCTGTTTTGGAATGCTTCGGCGAAAAAGGCACAGAAATGCGGAAAATTATTAATGATATTCCATTGTCCTCTAAAACAATTACCCGTCGTACGGAAAATATTAGCGCATTCATTTATTCCAATATTAAAGACAGAATAATTAATTGCAAATATTTTTCTATTTGTTTAGATGAGTGCACTGATGTTAATGATATATGCCAGTTGATCATATGTGTAAGAACTATTGACAATAATTTCGAAATCCATGAAGAAATGTTGACAGTGGTTGCTTTGCATGGAAATGTTAAGGGTAGCACCATTTTCGATGTAGTAAATTGGCATCATCAGTGCATACTTAACTTATTATAATGCAAAACAACCATATTTCTTTCTGGATTTCGAAGTTTTTTTTTCAACATATAATCAACCGGCATATGTATGTCATTAACATCAGTTATCAGTGCGGTTATCCAAGCAAATAAAAATATATTCCAGTAATGTATGTTCAATTAAACATATGAATAGCTGGTAATTTCCTTATGTCGGGAAATCGTACTGCAGAATATGGAATTATCATTATTTATTATGTGATACATTTCCGACGCCTTTTTCTAAACTATTTGAAAAATAATATGTTCAACTTCTTTTAAAACATATAATCTCAATTAGAATGGATTGCAATGTTTTGTAAATGCAAAAGTTTTTCTTTTCTAAAAAATCTTGCTAATCAATAATAATTATTTTCATAAAAAATTATTTATTTATTTTTTGTTCTAAGCCAGTACTTTTTCATAATTATGGATTCTTTTAAAAACTAGTTTAATTTCAGGGTTATCTATTTTTTAGACCTTAGAATAATACATCTGAAATGAATTTATTATATACGATTTAAAATACATCAATGTTTATTGATGTATTATTCATTTTTTGAAAACGAGAAATTTACTCGGACTCGGTTTACAGAGAAGGGCCGATAATTTTGTTGTATCTATTCACGTACCTTAATGTACATATGCGTACTAATTACATAATTAGTACTGCATGAAAATTACTAAAATTCGAATTAAGAGTTTTACAAAAATGATCTAATATATAATTACCCAATTTAAAATTTGTTTCATATTGGTGCGGTTCACACTTCATTCGGTAACTGTTTAATGGTTAAATTGGTATAAATTTCCTATAAATTTTGCTGTCAAAAAAATTTTAAATAAATTTTACAGCAACAAAATATATGGAAATATAACCAATTGTTCCTATAGGTTTTGCCGCTCACTGATCACTCCCGCCTACATCAGACAGCGTCTTTCGTGCTGCTTCTTCGCCATTCACTCCGGTGTCAGCGAGCTTGTTGGACCTGTATGGGAGCTTGTTCCTATAGGTTCTGCCGCTCACTGACCACCTCATCTTACGACAGGCGACACCTTTAGTTGTAGCTCCACCACCGCCCGCGATAGTGTCAGCGGGTTTACTAGACCTGTTCCTACAGGCCAGCCGCCCACTGACCACTCCATCCTACGTCAGGTGATGTCTCTACTCTAAATCTTGGACTGCCAGCGTCGTGCCCACAACAGCCTTTGGCCACAATACCTGCATAGGCGGCGTTACCGCGTAGCCAATAGCACATAGCTGTAGAAAACCAAATAAAGGATTATTGTAAAACATAAAAAAGAATTTATTCACTGTGTCTCATTTCTTTCAACTCTGGAATGACACTGGACCCCGCTGAGACTATCCCAGCAACCAGCGAGGAAACGTGTCGTTACAGCAGTTTTGTTGTTGTTTGTATTTATAGTTCTTACTAGTTGTTGATGTTTTTAAAGATTTGGGGTTTTTGTTTATACAAGAGTGAGAGATAATTTATTTGTTTTTATTTTGTTTATTTAAGAGTTTTATTTGCTTTGTTTGCAATGCAAATATGTACATATCTTTGGATTTTTTATTTCTGTATTATATTTACAATTTTTGTTTATCTTGAAATCATGCACAACCAATATTGTTAATTTTTTTTATTGTTATATAAATCACTGGGTATCAATTTTCAATTTATTTATCAGTTATTTGTATTCGAGACCTAGTTAAAGACATCCGAACAGTTCAACAATTCAACACATAATTACATAAGAAATCACTTTCAGTTGCTCCATTCCAAAACCTTGCAATTTTTTTTCTACATACATACAGTGTCAGTCAAAATAATAGTAGAAATTTAATATATTTCATTCCATCGAGCAAATATTTTTTTTTTCTTTTTTTTTCGTTTATATGTATTTATTTATTGTATCTTCAATAAAATTGAACTAACAATAAGTAATCAAATCTTAACTCTAAAATTTTAATTTTTAAGTCCAGCCAGTGCCAGACAAAAATATTTGTTTCACCGGTTGGTTGTTTGGTTGTTTACGTCTCTCGTGTTCGGCTGAGAGCAAGAGTGCCCCTCCTTCTCAGCCGAGTGTGGCCTCTAAAGTTAATGATGTTTCGGGCTAGGGGATTTGGGTGCAACTCAAGTCTTTTTATGTAGCTTGTCACGTGTTTAGAAAACACTGTCTTAACCGGCGGCACATCTAGGTCTTTATGAATTCGCTTGTTTCTGACATACCATGGGGCTGCTGTAATCGTACGGAGTATTTTATTTTGTTGCCTTTGAATTTTTTCTACATTTGATGCCGAGGCAGTGCCCCATAACTGGATTCCGTAGGACCATATTGGTTTTATAATGGAGTTGTATAGAAGAAGTTTACAATCTAGGCTTAGAGTAGAGTTCCTTCCAATGAGCCAATTCATTTGAGCTGCTTTTAGTTTCATTTGGGTCACCTTTGCATTTATGTGTGACTTCCATGTTAGACGACGATCAAGATGAACACCGAGCTATTTTACTTCAGTGTGTTGAGGTATAGTTTGGTTATTTATTTGTGTAGGTGGACAGGTTTCTTTGCACAATGTAAAAGTAATGTGTAGACATTTTTGTTCGTTAATTTTTATCCGCCATTGTTTTAGCCATTGTTCCAACTGGGGTATATAATCTAGCAAATTGCGGGTGGCTTCTTGATGGCTTTTGTGAACACTTCGAAAAGCTGTATCATCAGCGAATGTTGATATGTGTATGTTACTGCTTACCGGCAAGTCAGAGGCATATATCAGATATAATACAGGACCGAGGATGCTGCCTTGAGGAACTCCGGCTTCAATGGGTTGCGGAGGGCTTTGAAAATTACCTTCTTTAACAACAAATTTTCGCTCAGCTGAGTAGCTTTCTAAAAGTTTAAGGATGTTTTCGGGTAGGTTTTGCTTTAGTTTATGTATTAAACCTGCGTGCCATACTTTATCAAATGCCTGAGAAACATCGATGAAGAGCGCAGAACAATATTTCTTTTCTTCGAAGGTTTTTCTAACCACGTTCACGAGTCTATGTGTTTGTTCAATCGTACTATGTTGTCTCCTAAAACCGAATTGGTGGTCTGGAATGCATCCAGTACGATTCAGTATGGGTGTTAGCTTACTCATAAGTAGCTTTTCAAATAGTTTTGACATGTTAGACAACAGGCTTATAGGCCTATAGGACTCCACCTTCGTATGATCTTTGCCTGGTTTAGGTATCATGGTAATCAGCGAAACCTTCCATTCTGCGGGATAGCATTTGAGGCGCAAAATACTGTTAAAAATAAATAGAATTATCCGTTTTGCAGTATAGGGTAGCTCTAAGAGCATTTTATTGCTTATTTTATCAGCGCCTGGAGCTTTTTTCGAGTTTAAGCCCGCAATATAGTGTTCAATCTCACGAATGTTGAACCTCAAAGTAACATCTGGTATAGCGAGGACTGGTGGCAGCTCAACTATAGTATCAGACGTATTTGGAGTAAATACTTTCTGCAAGTGGTTTACAAACAGAGTACCTTTTTCAGCGTCAGTTCTTGCCCAGTCTCCATTCGAAGCTCGCAATGGAGGCTTATATATCACTGGTGTTGCGTCGAGCCCATTTAGAAAGTTTTGAAGAGAAGCGGTTTTTTGATATTCTAGTAGAGTTTTCAGCTGTTTAGTACATTCCTTCAGCCTAGATTTTAACTGAGGGGATCTGTAGCGTTGCCATTCTCTACGAACTCTTCTTTTTTCGGATAAAAGCCGTTCTACATCTGCTGAAAAAATTTTATTATATCTCACCTGACGATTTGTAGTAGTAGCATTTAGAGCAGCTTGCTTAAGGTTTGCCTCAAACATTCTAATAGAGTCATCTATGTCAGCAGGCGTTTTTAATGGAATATTTTCTGGGCAATGAGCACTCAAATATTTTTTGTATTTCAACCAATTTATACGTGTGGTTGTCATCGTTAAATCACAAGTGGGTGAATATGTTGTATGTGAATATATAGTGACAATAGTTGGTGAGTGATCTGAAGACAAATCTAAAGATGCTTCAACTTGGATCATTTCGCTGGGCACACCCTTTACTACTCCAAAATCAATAACATCAGGTATTTTTCGGCGATCTGTTGGCCAGTAAGTTGGCTGCCCACTTGATATAACATATAACCGCATTTTTGAAATTGTGTCAAACAAAACGCGACCCTTTGGCGTGATGAGGCGTGTGCTTAGCGTTGTAATCACCGGCGGCCAAAAAGCGTGGACCTAGTGAATTAAAAAATCTACTATACTGATTTTCTATAATAGAGTACCTGGGAGGAGAGTAAATTGATGAAATCACCAGGTTTTGATGAAAAGCTTCAATGCCGATGTTAGTTGCTTGAAGATAGTCTTCACAATGATCACTCATTAAGTAGTGTTTTAATCGCGAGTTTATTAGTATACCCGAGCCACCACAAGCTCTACCTTGGGGGTCCTTTGTGTCGTAGAGAGTATATCCGTTGATTTTAAAAAAACTTGTAGCAGTCAAGTGCGTCTCAGAGATAAGCATAACATCAATTTGTTTATCCATCATGAAGTATTCTAGTTCGTTTTTATGTTGGCGGATGCCGTTTGCGTTCCAGAAACAGATTTTTAAGTTCATGGTTTGTTTAATGCAGCCTGCAATAATGTAGACTGCATTTTCAACACTTCCTGCATCATGCAGGTCATGTTGGTTGTAAAAAAATTTACGGTTTGTATTAAATTTTCTATTGAAGCCTCAAGTCGATCAAAATTGAAACCACTGTTTTCGTTGGCAAGAGGCCGTTTTTGAGCTGGGGGCTGGTTAGACTTCAAAGCATTAGCGTACGAGAACTGGCTGTTTGGTATGTTTTGCGCTATGGGCTGGTTAGCCTTAAAGATGTTGGCGTATGAAGGCCGGCTGGTAGCTGGTTGGCGCAACTGGGGATAATTTGTATTGTCGAAATTAGGTTAAGCATAGGTGTGATTACGTCTGTTAGACACAGACTGCTTAACATGTACATAGACAAGGCAGCCCCTGTAGTTTGCAGTGTGATTTTGATGGCAATTGCTACACTTTTTCATTTTGGAATCATCTTTTTGCTTATCACAATTGGCAGTGCTGTGTAGTTCACCACAGACGACACAAACGGTGCGCAACTTGCAATATGTTTTGGTGTGGCCATATTCTTGGCAATTTAGACATTGAATGGGCCCTGCTCGCTTGTGTGGTTCCTCTACGGTAACTCGTCGGTGCAGCAAATATCTTAAGCTGTAAATGGGGTGTACTTCATTCCTTTTTAATTTTATATCACCTGGTTCCATTTCCACACGAAATAGTGGTTGGGGAACTCGCTCTCTATTTTTAATGTTAGTAACATTTTTTACTTTAAAATTATTATTTATTAGACCCTCTTTTACTTCTTCTGGATGCACGTATGAATCGATGCCTTTTATCACTACCTGGAGGCCTTTTGCACTTTTCAATTGGTAGGTGTAAACATTTTTATTTTGTGTTTCAAACTCCGAAACTACTGAGCGGTAATGATTTTCTTCATTTACTTGAATTTTTGTTTCATTAATCGCACCACGTTTTATCGGGATCACGTAAAACGCCTCTTCACCGATTAATTGTACTAGCCTTTTAATTAGCTCATTTGAGTTTTTCTCTCTTAAGTATATTGGGGGCGGCTTGCTTGACCTGACAATGGTGATTTCGTCGTTTTGTAGAAGTGAAAACCGGTTTTCAGAGAGCGCCGCATCAGATTTACCATCTTTGGCCATTTTCGCCAATGGAGCGAGGTTTTTCGATCTTGGACTTCTTTGTCTTTTTTATTATTTATCACTTTAAAATAGCGATCAATACCCAGTTGGATTTTTGGATTTTCTGAATCAGTTTCTAGGGGGACACTTTCTGTCGTTTTTTTCATTTTCAGCTTGATGTTGGCTCATATTGTTGGCACTTGTGCTTTGCTGTGAAGCTTGTATCAAAAAATTTACTTTTATATTATGGTCCGTCATAGACATTGAATTTGAGCGTACCCGTGTACGCAAGTGTAAATTTTTGTTTACTGGGTTATCACATTCTGCAGCAACACAGTAACGTAGGCATTTCTGTTGTTTGTTGTTGTATTCGTACTCATTTGGTACGAATACCAAATATATTTGTTGTTTGTGTGCCTACCTACTTGCTTATAATTATAATTTACTTTACAAAAAGAAATGAAAAAATGTATAGGTACGTAAAATATTAAACAAAACGGTGTTTGTTAATACTTTGTTGTTGCGAATATTTTTCTTTTTTTTTATAAATATTGTATGTATATTTTTATATTGTTTATTTTGTTCGCCGACGGCAAATTAATGCTTGTTTCTTCTTCGCGAGTAAGCTGCGAGCAAATATAAAACTTAAACATTTACGAGCACATGACTAATAAAAACTTGCCATGAAATTAGCTTAAATGATGAATAGAACTGGAATATTGGGTTCGGTACACATACATTGAGAAGTGTTTTTCACTCTATTGATGACGTTACATGAGCACAAATCAAAAATTTGAGTCGGAATAACTAAAAAATTATAAAGTGGAATATTTACCTATTTTTGACACTAAATTTATACGATTTCATTCATTTTTACTAAAGTGAAGTTTTTTTCTTTACGCCCGTGTTTCATCGATGATACACACAATACAGATTTTTCTCGACGGTATTGAATTTATCGTGAAGATTGAAAATGAGCTTTCTTTATATTTTGAAATTATTAAAAAAATTCCATTTTAAAAAACAAATAATCAATTTCAGTGAAAAATTGCAGAAGTAAATTCGATTGCGAAAAATCGACTTATTATTACAAACAGTTGAATACTTATGTTACTATATATATCTTTTGGTTGCGCTTTATATAACTAAGTAAAATGTTCATTAAATTTGAAAAGATATCGGACTCGAAAGAACAGATTCATGACGGTGACATATTTTAAATTTAGAAAAATACTATTTCGATTAACTTCCTCATTTATAGAAAATAAAAAAGTTTCGGTATTCGGCCAAAAAGTTGGCCTAAACCGAATATCAGCCGAAACCCGAATTTTGGCCGAACCCGAAACCGAATATTCGGTCGGACTCTAAAAATCATAAATATTGCAGACATTTTGTTGTTTGAAAATTTGAAGTTTAGAAACTGAAATGTATTGAAAATTTTTATGATTTTAGAAAATAAAAAGTATGACATTCAGTTTGCATGGGCTCATTAATAATATCTTAAGCTGTGTTCTCACTATGTGTATTTGCCTTATGGAACGTCACTTTTTTATACACATGTGATTTCATGTGTATGTCAAAATTTGCGGTTTACATAAGGTTTATAATTTTTGTGTTCACCTGTTGGTATGTTACGTACATTTGACATAACCTATAAAGCAAAACAATCATAAAACAACCGAGTGGTTATACATATTTTATTGTTATATATACTTCTTTTATTTAATTTTACACTTATTTTATTTAATTTAATACTTTATTAATTTAATAATTATTTTATTTCATTTTCCCGTCCGTAAACAATTGCCTTTATTAAAAACCAGCTGATGTCAGATGCTTTGTCACTTCAAAATAGAACTCGTTCTAAATCATGTGTACTGTACACAGAGAAATAACACAGGCTATTGTTTGAAGGGATACAGACTATATGTACAAATTTACCATGTGAAAATGTGACATTCCATATGGCAAATACACATAGTGAGAACACAGCTTTACACTGTTATTTTATAAAAAAAATAGTTAATTTTTTGTTAATTTTAGAATGAATTCAAATATCAATTTTAAATATTAATAATCTCTCACACTGTAATTTTGTGTAATAAAAGAATTACTCTACTTGAGTTTTGTTAATTTTAACTTGAGTTCAATTTCAATATGCGTATGGGTATCGGAATCGGTATCGGCGATATTTCTTTATGCGTATCGGTATCGGATCGGCAAAACGGCGTATCGTTACATCCCTAGTTTAAAGGTAATTTTTATCTTTATATGCAATTTTATAAAACTGTATACTTATTAGTATGTATGTGCATATGCCCATTTCGAAATTTTTCGATAGATGTTGGCTGAATCAAGTGCTGCCAATGTGGACGTGGCAAAAACGCAAGCAGAAGCTTTAAAGGTATGTATGTATTTTCTTAGGAAAGTGGAATATTTTATCTTTATATGCAATTTTTGTCTTTATTTGCAATTTTATAAAACCATATAATTTATAAGTATGTACATATTAAAAATTTTCGAAATATTTGATAGATGCTAGCTGAATCAAGTGCTGCAAATGTGGAAGTGGCAAAAACACAAGCAGAAGCTTTAAAGGTATGTATGTATTTTTTTAAGAAAGTAGAATATTTTTTATAATATCTTGTATTTTTATTCAATAGGTGCTGGGAGAATGTACTGCTGCTAATTCAAAAGCAAGCAAAATGATTTCAGAGGCAGTCTCAAAAATGGCGGAGGCACTAATGGCAACCGCAGATGCATTTAATAATTTTGCAAATGCATTAAATCGATTGTAGGTAGACGCACATGTCGTATACACACAATTGACTGACAATCGGGTATGTATGTGATAGAAATCGATTTTGAAAATGAAGCGATTTTAAAAGCTTTTTTAGCACTTCATTAGGGGCCTAATTTTCTAAAACACGTTACGAAAGTGAAATTTATATAGGAAACAAAAACAAAATTATTAAAATTCTATAAATTTGTTTAGAAAATTTTAATAATTTTGTTTTTGTTTTTCCTGTATAAATTTCACTTTCGTGATTTCTTTTAGAAAATTAGGCAATTAATTTTTGAGATAAAGTTCATTATAGTAGCGAAATGCTTTTATATTTGCAAAAAACTGAATTTAATAAAGAAATATGTATGTGCATATTATTAAAAAACCTTTGTTTTCAAAACTATTTCCATCGCATACATAGCTTTATTTTAAATAAATTTTATTAAATTATTTTATTTTTATATAAGACTGAAAGTAGGGAAGTGCAATTAATCGATTAATGAAATTTTTTATTAATCAAAATTGTGATTAATCAATTAATCAAGAATCCTGATTAATCAAATAATTTCATTATTCAAAAAATGAGGATTATTGGATTAATCATGATTTTGAAAGATTAATATTTTGAACACTTGAATAAATTGTATTTTTAATTTTTGTCTTGTTTTTTTGTTGTTTTACTATTTTAATAAATTAATAAAATTTAATAATCAAAATTATTTGATTAATCAGTATTTTGTTTAATCAATAAATTTTATTAATCGATTAATCGAGCATCCCTAACTGAAACATGTAAGACTGAAGCAAATAGAATATATGTATGTATATATAATTTTGTTTTTTGTTATTGGAAAATAAAAGATTTTGAATTGAATGTATATTTCATTATTTTATTTCAATATATTAAAAATATTAAACAGTAAGGGCCCTATTTATAATGAATTAACAAATGTTTATGAAAAGTCTATGGATCATATTTCTATAAAAAATTTTTTCATAAAGCTTTGATAAGTACATACATATTTTGAACAAGGGGGTAAATATTTAAATACTACACAGTTTACAAATTCGGGTTAACTTTTGGACTGTAGCAGATGAAAATTGTTTTTTTATGTAATTTAGGGTGCTGAATTCGAATCTGCAGTCGGTTTATTTTTGAGGCTTTTCGTTTTCGAGATGTGTATTTATTTAAAACTGAAGTTTTTGAACTACAAATGTTAACATAACTGGAGAACGGTTTGCCCTATTCAATTAAAAAGAAAAACCAAAATTCGACAAAATTATCTTTAAGCCGTGCTAAAAATGTTTTTTAATTTTCTCAGTAGGTTGAGAGATATCAGGGAAGTTTTTAATATATTTGAATGTCCTAAAAACAGAATGTTTTGTAATTTTTGCTACAAGTTCAACGATATTACATTAAAAAACAATGTTAGCACAGCTTACAGATAATATTGTTGCCGAATTTTGGTTTATCTTTTTAATTGAATAGGGCAAACCTTTCTCCAGTTATGTTAATATTTGTAGTTCAAAAGCTTCATTTTTAAATACACATCTCAAAAACTAAAAGCATCAAAAATAAACCGACTGTAGATTCGAATTCAGTACCCTAAATTACATTAAAAAACAACTTTCAGCTGCTCCAGTCCAAAACTTTGTAGACTACTACTATTATTAGCTCTATGTGCACATGCGTCTTACGTACACACATATATTGAACGCGTTTGGCTACTGACGATGGCGTATTTTGAGTTAACTCATCGCTACCCGTTAGAGGTTCAGAGAACTAATCATACGTTTCATTTATTCTATGAGTTAAATTAATATTATGCAAAACGGCGTATGCAATAACTATTTGTCCTGCAAATCCGGGATCATACAAAAGGTATCTTTGCTTTGATAAGCATCGCCAAGTTCCTTTAAGGGCCCCAAAAATTCTTTCAACTATATTGCTTTGCACAGTGCCTCGTTGTAGCGAAATTTAGGACTGCCCTCTGGATGGTTTGATAGAGGAGTCATCAGCCACGGTTCTAGTGGATATCCGGAATCACCTGTATATATTTGTATGTAAATGTATATCTTAAGTAAAATTATTTTTAGTAATTTATTTTGAATTGAAAACAAATCAACATATTAGTGTTTCCATTTTCGAAATTTCGCTGCATAACCCTACGTACTGCAGACGAACTCCAAATGTATGAATCGTGCCTTGCTCCCGGATATTTAGCATTTACATTCAAGATTTTTAGATTTGGGTCACATATCTACAAATTAAATAAAAGTAATTTTATTGCCAATTGTACGATAAATGAACATAAGTATTCCTTTTACCATTTGTACATTGATGGAGTGGTAGCCATGGTGGTTGACATAAGCCTCCTCATGAGTTTTTGGCCCCAAAATCGAAACATGTGTGCAACCGATAGCCCCGATAGTGCCTCCGACAAAAGGAGAGGGGGCTAAAGAAAAAATTGTTTTTGCAGCTTGACGCTCTATATGCGTCATTGGAAACTTCACCTTTGCACAAAACATGGTTTCATTGATTGCTTTTGTTACAGGTTGCAAGCAACGACTTATTGAAGGTTGACTCATGGATATTCCCCATTGTTCTCCTACAGGACGTTGGTAACATCTGGTCGCGAAGAAATGAAAAGCAGCGAGTAGCTATGAAAGTAAAAGACTATTAATGCCTTTCGGTGACTCACTTTACCTGTTTTTCACTCGATATTGCTGTTATTCTGGAACCTTTCAGCTGTCCTAACTGAAAAATTAAATCTTCAGCCAAATCTAGCGTTAACTAATCCCTCAAAAAATCGTACGCTAAATATTCGAAAGCCATTGCAAGGAAATTTTAATAGTTTTTGTTAAAATAAACACCACACAAATGTTTGGCGCTTAGTTAACACTAATCTGTACGACAACAAAAACAGCTGATTTCAAACAGTTGCAAATAGTGTTTAAAAGTGTTACCGAATAGTAAAAGCGATTATTTTGGTGTCAACTTCTTTAAACGTCCTGATTGGCGTGACAACAAGTTTGTGAATTGCACTACTGGCCTTTATTTTCTGAAAATATCAGATTTTTTACTATATTCCCACATGGCCTTTTTAAAGCTCAAATTTGAGCATTTTTTAAAATTTTAAGGTGCGAAAATTACCTTAATTTTTGCAGAAGATAATATTTTAGCACAGCGAAACTTATGTCATGGTACACAGAAAGAAAAACGCCGTACTAAATTCAAGTATTTTCTACTTACTTTGAGTATTCTTAAATTGTGTACCAAAATTGTTATTTTATGTACTACTATTAGTATAAACTTTTTACACAGTCGTATTGTGTTGGTATTTGTTTGCTTGTTGATAGCTTCAGTCGCATGTTGTGCTTATGTTGTTGTCTTGTTGTTGGTTATTCTGTTTGTTCGTGCTTTGTCGAGTAATAGACTACAAACGTCGTATTATATTCTGCTGGCTTATACTGGATTTTAATTGCCGTTTTTTTGTATACTGGGTTAACTGAGTGGTCTAAGGCGTTGGTTTACAAACATAGTGAGCTAAGTTCAATACTAGGAATGAACAAAAATAAATTTTAAATTAAAACAAGTAAGTAAACCTATTAAATTTATATACATAAGTAGTGAAGTCTGTTCTGTTCCAGGATTACATAAGTAAAAGTTAGCATGATTCGGGCTTGATTCAAGTACGCGGCGGGATTGATTAAAGTACGCAGCTAGCATTGATACAAGTACGCGGCGGGATTAATTCAAGTATACAGCGGGCTTGAATCTACGTGTAATATGACGTTTGTCAGCTACTTGTCGGCTATGCCCGAACAATGAAAATAAACAACAACAAGAGCAGAACAATGATATTTGGCTATCATCAAGCAAACAAACACAAACACAGTACGAGTACGACTGTGTATAAAGTTTATAAGCATATTCGTACTTAAAATAAAATTTTTTTACATGAATAAAGCCCGGGCCACATAGAATCCGTCATACGTTGCAACTGACATTAACGTAACGACGGAGGAGGTTGACACAATGATTTTATTTATTTATTTTATTTGTTTTCATTGTTTTATTTAATTTTTGGTGCCAAAAGCAGAAAAAACTAAATCGAAACAAAGCAAAAAACCAACTGATAGCTGTCAAAGTACTCGACGTACGTTAAAAGTTGGCCAACTTTAGTACTTTGCGTTGACGGAAACATACCGAATGTGACTAAGCTCACAAGAAAACATGTATTTCAGCTTAGTTGTTAGTTGAAAAAGGCGACGTATAACGTACGACGGATTCTATGTGCCCCGGCCTAGATTATATACAGTACAAAAAATACATAAAGAACAAAAATACATAAAGAACAATATCCCTTAAGACCAATATGTTCATTTGTAAATTCCCCATCATATGAGCTTTGTAAATATATTACTAATATTCTTAAAAGAGTAACTGAAAACTCTAAATATAATGTAAAGGATTCTTTACAATTTAGAGAAAATATGAGAGACTTAGGCTGGGTTTTTGAGATATCAGTTAAACTAGGTTTAGTTAATCTGAAAACAGATTTGTGCCGCCATTACCAAGTTTGTATACAAATTTTCGACGGAACAGCTTAGTTTTGCTTAAAATGTTGGTCTTTAATGAAATAATAAAAAGAAAATCACATTTCGCCGGTAAAATCAGAGTTTCAGACCACGTTAAACTAAGTTTAGACTTAATCCACATCTCAAAAACGAAGCCTTAAAGATAAAAAATGATGAAAAGTTACTTTCTTTAGACGTTATATCTTTGTTCACAAGTATACAAACTGATATTGTTGAGGAAAAATGGGATATAATAAAAGAATATACAAAAATTGATAAAAACCGTTTTATGCGTATTCTAAATATTCGTATAACAGACGTTTTTAATGGAATATTTTCTGGACAATGAGCACTCAAATATTTTTTTTGTATTTCAACCAATTTATACGTGTGGTTGTCATTGTTAAATCACAAGTGGGTGAATATGTTGTATGTGAATATATAGTGACAATAGTTGGTGAGTGATCTGAAGACAAATCTAAAGATGCTTCAACTTGGATCATTTCGATGGGCACACCCTTTACTACTCAATAACATCAGGTATATTTCGGCGATCTGTTGGCCAGTAAGTTGGCTGCCCACTTGAGATAACATCTAACCGCATTTTTGAAATTGTGTCAAACAAAACGCGACCCTTTGGCGTGATGAGGCGAGATCCCCAGAACGTGTGCTTAGCGTTGTAACCACCGGCGCCCAAAAAGCGTGGCCCTAGTGAATTAAAAAATCTACTATACTGATTTTCTGTAATACAGTACCTGGGAGGAGAGTAAATTGATGAAATCACCAGGTTTTGATGAAAAGCTTCAATGCAGATGTTAGTTGCTTGAAGATAGTCTTCACAATGATCACTCATTAAGTAGTGTTTTAATCGCGATTTTATTAGTATACCCGAGCCACCACAAGCTATACCTTGGGGGTCCTTTGTGACGTAGAGAGTATATCCGTTGATTTTAAAAAAAAACTTCTAGCAGTCAAGTGCGTCTCAGAGATAAGCATAACATCAATTTGTTTATCCATCATGAAGTATTCTAGTTCGTTTTTATGTTGGCGGATGCCGTTTGCGTTCCAGAAACAGATTTTTAAGTTCATGGTTTGTTTAATGCTTCCTGCATCATGCAGGACATGTTGGTTGTAAAAAAATTTACGGTTTGTATTAAATTGTCTATTGAAGCCTCGAGTCGATCAAAATTGAAACCACTGTTTTCGTTGGCAAGAGGCCGTTTTTGAGCTGTGGGCTGGTTAGACTTCAAAGCATTAGCGTACGAGAACTGGCTGTTTGTTATGTTTTGCGCAAATATCTTTAGCTGTACATGGGGTGTACTTTATTCCTTTTTAATTTCATATCACCTGGTTCCATTTCCACACGAAATAGTGGTTGGGGAACTCGCTCTCTATTTTTAATGTTAGGAACATTTTTTACTTTAAAATTATTATTTATTAGACCCGCTTTTACCTCTTCTGGATCCACGTATGAATCGATGCCTTTTATCACTACCTGGAGGCCATTTGCACTTTTCAATTGGTAGGTGTAAAAATTTTTATTTTGTGTTTCAAACTCCGAAACTACTGAGCGGTAATGATTTTCTTCATTTTCTTGAATTTTGTTTCAAGCTGGTATCAAAAAATTTACTTTTATATTATGGTCCGTCATAGTCATTGAATTTGAGCGTACCCGTGTACGCAAGTGTAAATTTTTGTTTACTGGGTTATCACATTCTGCAGCAACAACAGTAACGTAGGCTTTTCTGTTGTTTGTTGTTGTATTCGTACTCATTTGGTACGAATACCAAATATATTTGTTGTCTGTGTGCCTACTTGCTTATAATTTACTTTACAAAAATAATTGAAAAAATGTATAGGTATGTAAAATATTAAACAAAACGGTGTTTGTTAATACTTTGTTGTTGCAAATATTTTTCTTTTTTTTATAAATATTATATGTATATTTTTATATTGTGTATTTTGTTTACCGACGGCAAATTAATGCTCGTTTCTACTTCGAGAGTAAGTTGCGAACTTAATTTAATAATATTCAAAAAGATATCGAGTAATAATACTCCGAAATATATCTACAATTAAATTGAATTGTCAAGGATATGTGTAGTAATATGAGTTTTAAAAATAGTACGTATTTGTATATTCAGTTTCGGTATGGAATTAGTCAACAGATTTTACAGAATCTCATTCATAATAATAATTTGAATTTACATTAATTCAAATAATTAAACTAGAAAGTCTAAATAATTACTTTCATCTTAGATTTTGCATTTATATGTATCAAACTTTCTCAAACATGTAATCATCACAATCTCTATAATAAAAACTTGCTTCTTTCATATTTTTATAATGTTTTATTAAACGCTGGTGTTTTAAAACAACCAGCTTTACTCTGCACATCAAAATGAAAAAATAAAAGAAACTAACCTTGTTTAGCAAATCAGTATAAGAAAATGTATGTATTATTAAGTAATATACATACATATGTACGTTCAATGACACGCTTCGGAATAATAAAACAAAACTCAAACAATAGAACACATCAATACAAAGATTATCTATCGATCACAGCATACTAATACCATCTAATACTTTCCAGCGGTCAAGAGAAAAGTTAACTTATAAAAACCCTACTTTATAAAATATTTAATGTAAAGAAATATCTTTGTATATCAAATAAACTCATTAAAAATATTAAAAATATCGGATGTGAAAGTGATAGAAATATGTAATGTCCCTGTCTTCAATGTATAGAAGCATTCAAATTAAACAACAACAACCATGTAATAAGTATATTGATAGACCTTTCGCCCTCAAAAATATAACCGCCGAATACTAAAATAAATTTCCTGAGTCTTGAAAACCTCCATTGACTTCCTCCCAAAAAAATTAATCTTCTGGTCCTCGTGTAGAGCTCATTGTAAAACAATCACACAAAGTGATAAAAAATAGTGATGTACATGCACAGCAACTACCACTACAAGCTCAAGACTATACAATCTTTATCTGTACAGTTCAAATGATAAACAAAAATATCCAAGTCAGCAGAATTAAGAATATGTAAAATTTTAAAAGAAAAATTAATATGTACAACCACAAAAAGAAATTTATATACATACATACATAAACAACAACCTACAAAATAGCAAAATTTTTATAGATATTAGATCGATCACAACAGACATATATCCTATACACACACTCAACCGAACACAGACCTACAAAAAGTGATGACGTACACAAACATAACGTATAATGAAATTTCATAATATGTATTGTGAAATTCAAATTCCTTTATCTAGCAATACGAAACACTGTTTCTTAAATAAATAAACGAAGGTGCCATAACGACACCTTCGTCTCACCAACGAAGCAATAGTCGGACAGCGCGTGCGAAGTGCTATTGTATCAAAAATATTCATATAAACAATGGTTCGGGATACATTGTAGATCATGATGAGCCTCAAATTTAACTGAATTATGTGCTTATATATGTAAATAGGCGCTAATAGCTAATATGTACGAGTATCTATAATATTTGATTTATGTGCTTATTGCACTATAAGATCACACATTCTAATTAAGATATTATTATTATCTTGCAGTATGTAGTATATCAAATATATAAGTAAATGAACGAGAAGATATGAACAGATTTAATAAGATTTATTTGTAGAGTAAAATTATTGAAATTTAATCAGTATTGATCATAATGATTTATCCTTTTGTATCCAAAATATATGTAAATACCTTTAACACACACTTTAATAAGAAAAACCTTTATCATCAATATACACTTCAGTCCAACAACTACAAACAAATTTTATCTGAATGCTGTATCTGTTCTTCATACAGAAAATCATTTCAATGATTATCGTTATTCCTAATACTAAACGAGTTAATAGAGATTATGGTAAGTCTAATTACCAATCAGTAAATTTTATTACAATATTCTCCAAAAGTTATGTATTTATCTCCTATTCTTCTTATTATAAAATTATATTATTAGATTATGTACTAAATATGATTTTATATTGTTTCTGTTTCAACTACAATATTTCATCTATGTATTCTTATACAAGAATTCTGTTAAATAGACAATCCCAGCTCCTTTAGCTTTAAGAACCTTTTGAAGTGCATATATATATATATATATATATATATATATATATATATATATATATATATATATATATATATATATATATATATATATATATATATATATATATATATATATATATATATATATATATATATATATATATATATATATATATATATATATATATATATATATATATATATATATATATATATATATATATATATATATATATATATATATATATATATGTATATATATATATATATATATATATATATATATATATATATATATATATATATATATATATATATATATATATATATATATATATATATATATATATATATATATATATATATATATATATATATATATATATGTATATATATATATATATATATATATATATATATATATATATATATATATATATACATATATATATATATATATATATATATATATATATATATATACATATATATATATATATATATATATATATATATATATATATATATATATATATATATATATATATATATATATATATATATATATATATATATATATATATATATATATATATATATATATATATATATATATATATATATATATATATATATATAGAGTGGACGTCCAATAGTACGAATTATATAATGTCAGGCCTTTTCGTAATGTTGGAAAATTCGTATTATTGGACTACAAATTTTCCTCCTTTTACATAAAAAATTAGCTTCTTTTTGAATTTTTTACTTTAACGCAGAAAAAAAACAAGTAAAGAACTTCAAAGCAAAACTAAAATTTCACTTATATATATAAAAACGTACATGTTCTTTTAAAAAATACATTTATTCGTATTATCGAATAGCAAAAAACTCTTTTTATTCGTACTATAGAACAGCCAATGCAAAAAATTAGCCTTTTGTACCTTTCGTACTATTGGAAATTCGTGGAAACGGAAGTACGTACTATTGGACGACCACTGTATATAGTTTTAGTATTAAAACGACCAGTTGTTGTTGAGTTCTTTCTTTTTACTGACTTTAAAATTTTACAAACTAAACTTAAAGCTAAAATTCACCAAAATAAAATTTGCTTACTAAGAGAATTACACTAAAACTAAAATTCATATCATGAGATTTACCTGCATAGCAAATTCACACGTTAAACTTAAGTTGAAATTCAAATTGTGTGAATTTGCATGCAAGGCAAATTCACGTACGTTATGAAATCTTAGACAACTATTAGGGTGGTTCGCATTGAAAACAGTTATACGTGACTCTTCCACCCTCAGTTTCAGCAGTCCCTGCTGAAACAGTATAATTTTATACATAACTATTTGATTAAAGATAAAATTTAAAGTTAATTACATTTTATTTTGAAGATAAAGAAATAAATTTATATATTTTTTCATAGTTTTTGATTTGAGGATGTTTCACAATTAATAGTTAAATATGGATTTTTTTTTTCTTAATAATTTTATCATTATTAATACATATTATATTTAATTGCTTATATTAGCATAACAAGACTTTTAAATTCGTATCTTATTTGATTTTTAAAGGCCCCTGTACTGCTCCATCACCTTCGACTTTGGCAATGTCAGCAGTGGAAGACATTTCGATTTTAATTCCAACATCCCGTTTAGTTTTCCTATACTTGCATCCCAGGCAAAACGCTATCGAAAGTCCGAGGAGAAATGAAAACAAACCCATACTGATACCATATGATACATTCCTATGATACTTCAATTCCCTGAAACTTGACATTCAAGAAAGGATATAAAACATGTTCTGCCTATTTCTCGTCTAGTGATTTTGATATTTTTGTCGCCTTTTCACTTGAGTTTTATAAATCTTTTTAAATTTATTATCGTTCGAAAATAAATAATTTCCTTGTGTGCTAAAGTTTTGAATTATTTTATATTTAGGTCGAGATTTACTCACTCTGTTATTGTCTACAAATTTATTTGAAAAATCACCCACTTGAGCTCTTCCTTGGTTTAATACTTCAATCTTTTTTCTTTTTGCTTCGTGTTGTTCCCTAGCAAAAACCTCCAAGTCGTCCCTCGAAATCAAGTTATTAAGGAAGTCAACTGGTTTACGTTTTGTCGTTGAATGGATAGTGTTATTATAAGCCGCTATTGCTTTAAATACGTTGCCGTGCAAGTCACTCTCGTTATTAGGATCAGCGTTGAGCAATCGAATATGTTCGTTTAATGTAGAGTGCAGTCTTTCAACGTCCGCATTCCCAGTTTTCAAATAAGTAGTTGTTAAGTGAAAGTCTATTCCATTATCGTTAAGAAACCGTTTTGTATTTAACGTGTCGAACTCATTATCCATTATGATTAGCCTTGGTCTTCCCAAGTATTGAATTCGCTTTTGCAATCCGTTAATAATAGAAGGCCAGGATCTGTCTTTTAGCTTTTCAGCCGTGGCGTATTTGGTAAGTTTATCTATACTTGTAAGGTACATTACGTTCCTTTGCGGATACCAAAGGTCTATGTGTACTATATCATTTTGTCTGTTAGGGGTGTCTGTAACGTTAAAAGCATGTTTTAGTGGGCTTCTATCGAACTTTGCAAGATTACATACCTCGCAGTTATTTATAAATTTTTGAATCTCTTTTTGCAGGTTTGGGTAAAAACAAACGTTTTTTAAATTTGTGAATACTTCGTTTATTCCACGATGATTGTTTTTAAGGTGTTCAGTTTCAATTTTCTTTAGAATAATTTCTTTGTCTGTAATATCTTCCAACAACAATTTAGACCTCAAAATTCTCAGATTTTTGTTATTTGCAAAGTACATCCTATAAATATCCTGAAATTTCAGAAAAGGTTGTCATTCGCACAAAAAATGGCTACTAATCCTTTTTCTGGGAGGTATTGTAGCATTATATTTCTTAAATCAGTTTCCCTTGTTACCATTATAAGGTTTCTTAATTTTTTCCTATGTATTATCTTCAACTTCGATGATTCTCTGGTTCCGTAGTCGAGAATAATCTGATTCCTAAACAAATTCAAAGGTTTTTCCGTAACATATATAAAATTGGTATCATCAGTTTCTGCACTGTGAACCGTTTCAATGTCGTTCTCAGCATTGTCCTCCAATGGGTCAAATAACTCATTCAAATTAATACAGATAGTTGATTCCGCGGTTGTCTCATCCGATCTGTCATTCTCTCTAGGGTCGTACACTATTCTACTCAAACCGTCTGCGACTACATTTTCTCTTCCCTTTATGTATTCGACTTGAAAGTCAAATTCGTTTAACCTAATCTTCCAGCGTTGCAACTTAGAGTTCGGTTCCTTCATATTAGTTAGCCATACAAGGGGTCTGTGATCAGTTCTCACTGTAAATCTGCGACCGTACAAATATGGACGAAAGTGTTTCGTCGCCCATACAATGGCGAGAAGCTCTTTCTCAATAGTACTATATCTTTGTTCGTGTCCATTAAGGGAACGGCTAGCATATGAGAGTGGTTTGTTGTCCTGCATAAGGACAGCGCCTAAGGCGTAGTTACTGGCATCGGTTACCAAAGTAAAGTGTTTTTTAAAATCGGGGTGAGCCAATACAGGATCGTTTTTTAGTAATAGCTTCAATTTATTAAATGCATCCACATAGTCAATGTCCCTAACGTTAATCTTCGAATTCTTCTTTAAACATTTTACGAGGGGATGAGCTATCTTGGAATAATCTTTAATGAAGCGCCTATAATAACCGGTTATCCCTAAAAATGATTTTATTTGTTTTCGTGTTTTAGGCAGTTGGATCTTGTCAATAGCCTCAACTTTCTTTCCGTTTGTTCTAATTCCCTCAGCAGTAACAATGTGGCCTAAGAACTCAGTTTCCTTTGATAGAAAGAGACATTTATCTGGTTGAATTCTCAAATTAGCCTTCTGTAGACGATTAAGGATTTTATTCAACGACTCCATATGTTCTTCTAAACTAGTGGAAAATACAAGGATATCATCCATATAAACTATACATATTTTGTTTATATAATCTCCCAAAATTTTGTTAACTAACCGTTGGAACGTCGCTGGTGCATTACGAAGGCCGAAAGGCATTCGCAGAAATTCATAGTGACCGTTTGCGGTCGAAAACGCAGTTTTGTGAATGTCGCCAGGATCCATTTCCACCTGATGGAATCCTTTAGCGAGATCTATTGTGGAGAAATATTGACAATTTCCCAATTTGTCAAATATATCTTCAACATTAGGCATAGGGAATCAATCGGTCCTCAATTGTTATGTCATTCAATTTCCTATAGTCGATAACAATTCTCCATTGTTGTACATTGTCTGAATTTAGCTTCTTTGGTACAACCCAAATAGGACTGTTATACGGGCTATTTGATTCCCTAATTATGCCGTCTTTAAGCATTTCTTCGATCTGCCGATTCACCTCCTCCCTATGAATCTCCGGGTAGCGGTACATTTTAGAATATATTGGCATGTCATGTCTGGTATTTATTTTATGTTTTATATCATTCGTGAACGGCAGTTTTTGTTCTGCTTTATAAAATATTTTTTTATGCTTTAGCACGATAGGCCTCAACTTGGACACTTCTAGCTCATTTAAGTGGTCTGTTTTGATGAATGCAAGAAACTTTTCCCTAACAATTTGATTATTCCCCACATCCATAACGTTTTCTTTATAAGATATGGTGTGGTAAGTTTCCTCATATTTACTCATGTACAACGGCAAAGTCGCATTTCTGGTGATTAGCTGTCGATTCGGGAAGTCGATTATACTATTTAAATTTTTTAAAATATTGTTGCCTATTAATCCATCGTACCCATTGCTTAACTCACACTCCAAAAATTCACAATAACAATTTTCCATTTTAAATTCATTGAAAAGAGGGAATCTACAAAGTGATCGCAAAAGGAATGTTTTCCCCAAGGCCTTAGCCTGCAGAGATATTGGTGTTTTCCACTTTGGAGAGCATACTCCCTTATCTATAATACTAAATTCTGCCCCACTGTCAACGACAAAACACAATTTCCTGACTGGGGTGTCAATAATTATATAGGGTAGTTGTTTAAGGCTTCTCTCGAAAAATTTATATTGGATGAACCAATCTCCATGGGAACTATATCCTGAGATCTGTTCCTATTCCTGCTCTGATTTGAACCATTATAATTTCCTAATTGGTCATTGTTGTACCTGTGGTAATTTCCTGATTGGTCGTTGTGACCCCTGTAAAAGTTTCCTGATTGTTTGTTATTTTGTCTGTAAAAATTTCCTGATCGGTTATTTTTTTGTCTGGAAAAATTTCCTGGTTGGTTATTATTTTGTCTATAAAAATTTCCTGAAGGGTGTCGTTGAGCTTGTATTTCTTAAGTTGCGCTACAAGGTTCTTTGGTACTAGTCCTGTGGCAGATATGACAATTGGCGATATATCTACTCTTTCCACATGATACATAGCTTTGAGTTCATCGGCAAGGTTAGTATATTTTTCAATTTTCGTGCTATATGTTGACTGGATATTATTGTTTAGGGGGACAGCGATATCAAACAAGATGATTTTCTTTTCCGCCTTGTCAAACAGAACGATATCCGGCTTGTTAGCTCGTATGGTGCGATCTGTAACTATCGATCTGTCCCAATATAGCTTGGCGCCCCTGTGTGACAGGTGGAGGTTCGTACTTATAGTTGATGCCATAGGCATTTCATATGGCAATGTGGTTTCGATTTTAAGTGATCAGCTGGGTTTAAGAAAGTTGTCTGCAAGATGGGTGCCGCGTTGGCTCTCAATTGCCCATAAACGTAAACGTAAAACGTGTGCAGTCTCAATGGCAAAACTCTATGAATTGGGCTACGATTGGTACCTCATCCGCCATATTCTCCGCATTTAGCCCCTAGTGACTACTTCCTATTTCCAAACGTAAATAAATGGCTCGGTGGAAAGAGATTTAGCTCCAACGATGACCAAACAAATGTCTATTTTAAGGACCTCGAAAAATCCTATTTTTTGGAAGGGATACAAAAACTGCAGAAACGTTGGACTAAGTGTATTGATTTAAAAGTAGGTTACGTTGAAAAATAAATTTCTGTTTTGCAAAAAGAGGTGTGTTTCATTCAAAAAGTCACGGACTTAGTAATTCTGCCCTCGTAGATTTAAGTGCCACTTATAGCTGTTTTGTACTATAAAAAATATATAGTAAAATTAGTTTATATTCTTACATTGACATTCTTGACGCACAAACCGTTCGTGAGTTATG
Source organism: Panzeria rudis (assembly GCA_956483635.1). Taxonomy (NCBI): domain Eukaryota; kingdom Metazoa; phylum Arthropoda; class Insecta; order Diptera; family Tachinidae; genus Panzeria; species Panzeria rudis. The sequence goes on along the minus strand of OY101450.1, from coordinate 66,310,534 downwards.
ATGAAATATGTTAGCGTGATCGCCCAGTGTTATTAGTACTAAGTACTCTTACATAAAAAACAGATGGTATAATTACGATGAATACATTTTTATTATGAAAAGCATGCATAAAAGTACTGTATAGAAATATAGTTTTGTTGCTTTTATGAGGTTTAGGTACAATTTTAAAAATTATAACAATTGTGTGAATAAAAAAAAGAAGCTAAGAGAATTCTTTATATTCTTTGAATTGCATACCCTCCAATCAAAATATCTCGAGATCAGTGAAAGATATTCGTATACTTTTTTCAGGCGTAGTAAAGAGATTCATATAGAAGTCAAAGATGTCAATTTTACAAAATAAATTAACACATGTTTACAGTACATCGCGTTCCGGAAACATTTTAGCCGTTACCGACACATACATAATACAGATTTAAAATATATAATTAAAATTATTTTATTGGCTCTAGTTTTCGAGATTACCGTTATGACAAAAATAAAGGCACTTGCAGGACATATATAAGTAAAAAACTCAAAATTCGAAAACACAATCATCTTTAAGCCATACAAACATTATTTCTAAACCTGCACAATAGTATTGGCGATATCGTAAAAGTTTGAGCAAAAAATTATTTCTTACATTTTTAGTTTTAAAAATTTATAACAAAATAAAGATACAACAATGGGCCAGTTTTTGGTCCAGTAGCATGTAGCTAAACATATTCCAAAATAACTGAGCTTTTTCGTTATTGTAATTGGTGTAGAAGTTTTGATTTTATCCACAATTCAGTGACAGAACTGAAATGATAAAATTTTAATTTCCATACAACTGTAGCAAACACAAAGTCCGAAATTGGTGTTGTATGAAAATTTAATTTTTATCAATTCAGTTCTCTCACTAAGTTATGAATACAATCAAAAGCATTACACACACCAATTTCAATAAAAAATGGCACAATTCTTTTACTGAATAGGGAAACCCTTTCTCAAGTTATGCTACTATATGTGGAAAAATTGCCTTTATTTTTTACTTAACGCTATATCGCGAAAACTAGAGCTGATGGAAAAATTGGAAGGCAGATTCGCGTTCAGCGTTCCATATAACTAAAGACTCAACTTTAATTTTTAACGAACGAAAAAGTTTTTCGAAATTTGTAAACATGTCTTATTTTACTATAAATTTTTAATGGTACAAAACTTTTTGTTTCCTAATTTTTTAATTTTTATAGAAAATATGCGCATTTTAATTCAATTTTTGCCTCAACTATCTACATTATAAAACGTTATAGTTGGAATTTTCAAAACCACCATCACAATTTCTTATAGACCTTTAAACAAAAAATTATATTCCAATTTTTTTATTTTTATCGTTTTTCCGACTTTAAGAATGCAGATATTAAAAAAAATGTTTTCCAGGTTTTCTTACAATTCTGTCGAGAATCGAATGCTTACCCTTAATTTAAAATCCAACAGTAAACTAAAAAGTATTAGGCGAAATACTGAAAAAGTTAAGGGAAAAAATTTTTTTCTTTGTATTTTTTAGCTTAACGTGCTTTAAATTTTTTAAATCGGATAACAATTAAAAAAGTTACAAGGCTCAGAAGTTTTTGTGAGTTCTGTAAGTCCTCTCGCGCTTAAGCCAGAAGGCCACCGAGACTACCGATGTAAAGCCTGGCTCCTCCTTCAAAGATCTCCGAAATTTCAGATAAATGTAATCAGCAGTTTAGAAGTTGCAGATTTATTACTATTTATTTTGCAAAAGTACCCTCTGTGGAAAGTGCTCTTATATATTTCCATAAAGTTATATACGTATTTTATTAATAATTCTGACAAAATACGTTTTTCGATTTTTTTCTAGGTGGAGAAAGGCACTAGGAGAGAAGAAACCAGACAAAGAAATAATTTGTTAAAGGAAAGAAGCGATAAATGTAATATATTCAAAACAGCAGATTCAAAAATTTTTTCAATACTAGAACGCACAAATACTGTAAACTTTGAATCCCGAAGAGAAATAATAATTAATAAAGAAGGTATAAATAATTATTATTTAATGTTACTTTTACGCTAATAACCTGAAGATAATAAGATAATTAAGTATTAATTGAGAAAGTATAATAAATTTAAGTTTAATGATGTGGACTATTATTATATTATTTAAGAAATTTATTATTTGACATATTCTCATAATAATTTGATTTTAAATGAAATTTATTTGCCAGAAATAAATTTGATTTAAAATCAAATTATGACAATATGTCAAATAATAAATTTCTTAAAGATTTAATTTGGATTTTATTTTTCATTTGCCTTATAAATACTTTTATTGTTATCCAATGAATTTCGAATTGTACAAAGGTATACAAAAGTAAAATAGATTCATATCGAATATAAATTATTTGGTGGGTTTTGTATAATTTTCAAAGCCTACTATGCCTTTTTTTGAATATCATTTACAAATTTGTGAATTCTCAAATGATTTTTGAAAGTTTGTACCTAAGATAAAGTGTTTGTAACATAGTGTTTGAAGTCTGACGATTTGGCAAAGCACCAATGAAATGCATATAGACAATGCTTAAACGCCAGCAAATAAATTTTATAGTACATTTACATCAGCAGTGCTGAAACTGGTTTAAAGCTTTAAGCGGTTTTCAAAAACTATACCATTTACATTGGCATTTTTATCAATATTTATAAGTTCAATATTTTATAAGTTCATAGAATGTTGTTTCAAACTCAGTATACAAATTTATTTTCTTTTTTAGTGCTGCCAGTCAAATGTGAAAAAACTGGTTTGTGAATAGGACAAAACCTGATTGTAACAACTGGTTTTTCTGATAAACAGGATACAAACTAGTTTATGATTTGTATGGGAAAACAGGTTATAAACAAGAAAATAAACCTGTTTATCGACATAAACCACTTATAACTTGTTTATGGCGTAGATGTAAATGTACTAGTATTTAATATTATTTTTATTCACCCGTATTCTGCGTTACGATTCGAATCGACACTCTCCGTTTGGCAACTTTGGTATTCTGCGTTCCGTTCCGTCGTGTCATTTCGATTTCTTTTTCGATTGTATGTATTCTGCATTACGATCGTAGCTACGTTGTTGCAAGTTGTTTATTTACTGACGGAAAGTTTTTCGATTTTTGTTTGTGTGGTTAAAAAGTGTCCAATTAAATAAAACGTAAGTTTATTTTGTAAAAAATTTTGTATTCTTTTTTAGAATTTTTAAGGTTTATTTAATTTATTGTTGGTCGCAAAACACAAAACCTCAGCAATATGAAACGCTGGCGAATTTAACCGCAACGAAGGATGATATTGCGTTTGGATATCATAAGCGTCCCAAGAAAGAAGTGCAGTATGTTTATTTAATAAATGTTTTCACAGTATTGAAGTTTTATATATTTTATTTATCACCTTCGCCGCGACAGGACTCCTCACAATTATATAGATTGGCCACAAGCACTGCTTACTTATATTCTGGCTATTTTCTTTCTTTTTGCACGTAACTGATGTGTTTATTTAGTTATAGCTATCACAATATTTAGTTTTTATATATTTATCATTGTTTTTTCACTAAATTAAATTTTTTACAATTTAACAATTACAAAGTTTACAAAATTACTTATTTGTTCTGTTTCTATTTCATACGTTTCATAGCAAAGCAGCTGGTTTGCCAAACGGAGAAAGTTTCGATTCGAATCTTAACGCAGAATAGGGGTGATTAAACCAGCTTCTCTTCTTTTTCTTCGATTAGGTTTTTCTTTGGAATACCATTTTTCGATTCGACCGTAACTGAATCCGAGAACGTAATCGAAACGCAGAATAGGAGTGCTTAAACATTTTATTATTGTGTATAAAAGAAAAACTTATATGAATATATAACAAAATTAATAAAGCACAAACTGCTCGCGGCGGCGCACAATGTAACTACTTAGTGTGTTTTTAAACAAAAATAGCAAACTACTCCGATGTGGACCAAGTTTTGCAGAGAGATGTTCATCATCATCAGCGCAAGTTTAAAATGGCACGAAAATTTGTTAAAGAAGTATGCAAAATTGCACGAAAAAGCTTTACAAATGGTGCAAAAAAGGCATAAAATAAAACTTAAAAAATAGGGCTCATATTCATAGTCGCTTTTAGTTCCAACTTAAGTCTGATCTATATTTAGTTGCTGCTAAAGCTATTCATAATCTGTTTAGTTTCGACTTATCTGCTTAGTTGCAACTTAAAAATTGGTTTCAGCTAAAACTGAAATTATATTGAAACTCATGTAATTTTTTATTTTTTTTTAAATTTTAAAATTATTTATAGCCATTTGAAATGTATTACGATGAATTTTAGACTTGTGCCAAATAGTTCATTTGAATGTTCGGTCATTCTAGTTCATGTTTCCTCAATGAACTAGGTCGGTTTTCTAGTTCAATCGCTCCTTTTGAACTATGTATGAATGGTGAAGTACAAGAATGATAGAAAACATTCTATTCTATCTGCCTTGCATTCTATTATTCTTTTGTTTATATGTTCGTTATATTATTGGGCCATGTGTTGTAATTGTTGTAGAATTAGCGCCATGCACAAAAATATCTTCAAAACAGTAACTAAACAAAAGCAAAAATAATAAATAAAAATTGTGTGGGCGTGAATATTAGTAAAAATTAAAATTGGCCTAGTAATCGTATTCTGTGCTAGTAATGCCCCCTATATAGTATGTTTATTATTTCATCATTTTGTTTCAAAGTTCAAATGAACTAGCGAATAGTGAAAACTTGAACTTGTTTCCTTAGTTCAATTGACCGAATAGCTCAATTGAACTAGTTCGTTCGTACGCTACACAAGTAGCAATTGTAGCATACGTCGTACACGACAAAAACTTCATGGCATGTAAGCATGTTCATATATGTACATCCATTTGAATGTGAAATACCATATGTGTGGTAAATTGAAAAATAAGTGCACGGCACCGAATAGTGGTTTTGCTGAGTGAAGAGTTTCTCCCTATCCAACTTTTGATTATTAGTTTGTTCATTTGATTTACGAGTGTTCGTGCCCTTTATACCACTATTGAAATACAACACTGATTTCTTTTTATACCCTTCACCAAAAATGGTAGGGGTATATATTAGGGTATTCATTTAATCGGGTTTCTGCTTTAATCGGTTAATCGCTCGATTAATTAATCGATGTTTTGGCTTAATCGGTTAATAATCGGTTAATTGCGGTATTAACCGGTTAACCGATTAATGAAGTTTTTTCATAAATCAAGTAATTTCAGCAAATAAAATTGCAAATTATAAATATGTATTCATTAAAAAATTAACAAGTTTGTGAGATCATTATATCAGTTATTTCAATAGTTTAAGGAGATCTTCTAAAACAATCTTTTAGAAAAATAATTTCTTTAGTTTTGAAATCGAAAGCAATCCATAATAAGAAACATATACTTTCTTAGTTCTTTTTCTGGATTTCTCTAAAATTTAAAATTTTTCATAATGCCGTTAGAGTCCTGTTTTTTTTTTTTTAAATTCTTACTTCTAATTGTTTCGGTTAATTCTGTTAAAACATTTCTTGTATTACTATCGATAGTTTTTTCTGTTGTAGAGTCATCATCTAATTCATGCTGGCAGAGCGAAAAAAAGTTCATTTCCGAATTCCTTAGTTTCCGTTTTTGTACTGTATTTTAAAACACTGTTGCTAGAAGGAAATATTCCTGAGTGGAGGTTTAAAAAATTTAATTCGTCTCTCATTAAATCTAATCCTTAGACTTTTAATTAAATCGTTGGCAACAGTATTATTAGATTTTATTAAACTATTAAACAAAAACTTAATACATGATTCCGTCAAGTTCAATTAGAGTAGCAGAGTCTTTACTAAATTCTTTTATAGGCACGTCCAAAGATTTTAATGTTTTACTTAAGTTAAAATCACTGAACACACTTATTTTTTGTATGAAAAGTAATTTCTAAACACATACATTTTGTATATGAGACGAAAGAAATAACTAAACACAAAATAATACGTTATAAACTACAAAATACAAAAAAATTTGTTTCGTTGGTTAATCGGTTAATCGACTGAAATTAACCGGTTTAACCGTTAATCGAAAAAAAGCCAATTTTAAGTTAATCGGTCAGTTAATCGGGTAGTAATTAACCGGCTAACCGATTAACGGTTAACCGAATGAATACCCTAGTATATATAGGTTTGTCATTCCGTTTGTAATTTCTAAAGTAATCACTTGCGACCCCATAAAGTATATATATTCGTAATCCTTATAAAAATCTTAGTCGATTTAACGGTGACCTTCTGTCCGTCTGTCCGTTCTGACCGATGCTGAAAGGTATAATTCAGAGGTCCTAGAAGACTTATGGACCTAAATGTTGAAGTCGCGTGCCTGGCTTTTCCTGAAGATTTCTGCATGTGAAATTCCGGAAAATCGGTTCATATGTAACAGAGATATATCCAAATAGCTACTTTGTTCCGATTTTCATGTGAATTTCTATGACCCTATACGTCTGGCAGTACTCTACACTGAATTTACCTGTCAAATTCAGCTCTGAGAAGCTTATTGTAAAGAATCATCGAAATCGGCCCATAAATGGCTGAGATATGGACAAAATAAAAATATGTAAGTAGTAGGGAACGATTAGTCTGGGAGCAATTAAAATTTTAATTTGGGTAATTAAAATTTGAAATTTTGAAATTTTAATTGTTAAATAAACAAATGTGTAATTTGATACCCGTGGGAAAAAAAATGAAAGTGCCCTGTAGGCAAAATGTGTATAGTGAAGATTGTAAAAAATTATAGTGTGGGTAATGCTTTTTGGTGTTATAGAAATTTAGGGTGTTGTTCTAATGGGGTGATATTGAGACATTGGGTAGTGAGTTTGGAGCTTGAAAGTATTGGCTTAGTATAGACAATGTGGCTCTAATGGGGTGATATTGAGACATTGGGTAGTGAGTTTGGAGCTTGAAAGTATCGGCTTACTATAGACAATGTGGTTCTTATGGGGTCATATTGAGAGATTGGGTAGTGTTTTAGATTATTTGTGGAAATAAAGAGTGTAGACAAGTTTGGTGACAACGTCGCCAAACTTGTAGATAAAAAAGTCGACTTGGGTTCCTACGGGGTTCATTCTGTGGCTATTATTATTTTTTGTTTTTGATAATTGTTTGTGGTGCTTGTGTTTACATTTACTTTGTGCGTGGCTGTGGGTGCGTGGATTTGTGGGGGGTGGGGGTGTGGATGTGTGCAGCTGTGGGTGCGTGGCTGTTTGTTTGTGTGTGTGTGTGTTTCTTTTTTCTTATCTTTAGATTTGTTAAGAATGTGTGTATGTCGATTCAAATGTCCGTCTTGTTTATTTCTTAGTTAAGTTCCAATTAATATGTATGCATATAAGCGTTTGCTTTTTGTTTATAAAACTTTTTTTTATGTCAAGTGGAGGTATTTGTTTTTTGCATAAAATAATCGCATGATCGTTTGGATTTGTAGCTGTGTTGCTTAGTATGACAGATGGTCTGAAATGTTTGGTTACGTTAAATATGCATGCTTAATCTTGTTGGTATTTTTTGTTTATTCAGGTGGATGTGTTGGAGAATGAGTCATCATCCTAATTTTTGTTTGTTGGTGGAGTTTGGTTAGAGGTTGTGTTTACATTAAGAGTCTGTACATGTGGATTGATGTCTGTCTGTCCATATTAAAATGTTGCTTAATCTTGTTTATTTTTTGATAAGGGAATTTGATTTTCACAGCATTATGAAATTGTAGTGTGTGTGTGTGTGTATGTGTATGTGTGTGTACATATAGTTGTGTATGGCTACATCTACATACATTGTATGTGTTCTGCTTGATTTTGTGCTGATCGTGCGAATTCTTGCTGTTGCTATGTATATGAATTTCATCATATTTCTACATGTGGATTGATGTCTGTCCGTGAGAATATATGTATATTGGTGAGTAGATATGAACTGGGCTCACGAGCGCAATTAAAATTTTAAAATTTGGGTAATTAAAATTTGAAATTTTGAAATTTTAATTGTTAAATAAACAAATGTGTAATTTGATACCCGTGGGAAAAAAAAGATGAAAGTGCCCTGTAGGCAAAATGTGTATAGTGAAGATTGTGAAAAATTATAGTGTGGGTAATGCTTTTCGGCGTTATAGAAATTTAGGGTGTTGTTCTAATGGGGTGATATTGAGACATTGGGTAGTGAGTTTGGAGCTTGAAAGTATTGGCTTAGTATAGACAATGTGGTTCTTATGGGGTGATATTGAGACATTGGATAGTGAGTTTGGAGCTTGGAAGTATTGGCTTACTATAGACTGTGTGGTTCTTATGGGGTCATATTTAGAGATTGAGTAGTGTTTTAGATTATATGTGGAAATAAAGAGTGTAGAGAAGTTTGGTGACAACGCACAGTGGTTTCCCCCATAGGCCAAAAATCAAAAAAGTTATTGTTTTTTTTAAAGCTTTATTGCACAAAATTTATTGATAACACTCTAAATTTTATGAATCTAAAAAATTTTGTTGTTTTTTTGGCGAGATTTATTGTTTGTGTCCGTTGAAAGTGGAGGTATGTTTATATTGCATATATTGTGGTTGCATAGTCATAAAAGAAAACTTAAGTTTATCCAAAAAGTTATTCGCGATATTGGGGCAGAAGTTTCCAAAAACCCTACAGACGTTAAATTTTAACTTATTTTCTATCAAATTAAATAACAAAAGCTGCAAAAATATGAGCCCATAAAAAATCGCTGAAGAATACTTTTTTGACCTTTTTAAAACACACGTTTTTCAAAAACTTCTTTTTCACGTAGACTTTTAGTGATATGGGCCTCATCTGCCCACAACGCCTTATGCATCAAATTGTAGGTTTTTTATCCCTCTTTAAATTAAAAAATATTGTGGCCGCGGGTTTTTGCATATTTTTGCATATGGGTGTGATTTACATAGTCATCCGACAAAAAATAGTGAATCGCATTTTGTTTTGAACTATTTCTTTTTAAGAATAAGTAAAGCGAAATTAATTTTTTTTAATTCTTGTTATTTTAAACTTTATATTGCAATTTTATGGTATTGGATTTGCAGTTATGAATAGAGAAAAACATTTTTTTAAGAAATTGTTTTAAACTTTATATTGCAATTTTAAGGTATTTGACTTTCAGTTTAAGTGAAACTTACTGATTGCATTTGAAAAATGTCAAAAGAAAGGTCAAATTTTAATTCTTATAATTAATTGTTTTCGCGATGGTGATAAAAGTTTCAAAAATATCAATATGGAAATTAAAATAGAAGGTTTATTCTGTCAGTGCCAATTTTCTAGAATGTATGTGCTTGATATTTGGAGTTCTACAGTCGAATAGGCTTATGGATGACAGTTCCCTCTTTGTGACATCATATGTTCCTCTTCAACTTGTCACGGAAAACAAAACTATAATTTGGAAAAACCCGCGCCCGTCATCCACTCGTTATTGTAGTTTAAGTCAAGGAGTTTTAAATTTGCTTAATATTTGATATATATTACTACTATTTTACTTTATTACCTTATATTACATAATAATACCCTATATTGCATTATTTAACTTTGTTTAACTTTTTAATTTAGTTTTTTTAAGTGTATATTTCGAATGAATTAAAATGAAATAAAAATTTACAAAACTTGTTTAAAACAACCAAATTTTCATATTAAAATACTTTATTTCAAACATTTTTAAAACAGATCTATAAGCCAATTAACCCTTAAAAGATCAAATGGTTACTGTGGCTACAGTTGTTAATATTTTTTCTCAGAGTTCGCAACTTACTCTCGAAGTAGAAACAAGCATTAATTTGCCGTCGGTGAACAAAATAAACAATATAAAAATATACATATAATATTGTGATAATCCAGTAAACAAAAATTTACACTTGCGTACACGGGTACGCTCAAATTCAATGTCTATGACGGACCATAATATAAAAATTAAATTTTTTGATACCAGCTTCAGGTCAAGCAAGCCGCCCCCAATATACTTAAGAGAGAAAAACTCAAAAGAGATAATTAAAAGGCTAGAACAATTAATCGGTGAAGAGCGTTTTACGTGATCCCGATAAAACGCGGTGTGATTAATGAAACAAAAAGTCAAGTAAATGAAGAAAATCATTACCGCTCAGTAGTTTCGGAGTTTGAAACACAAAATAAAAATTTTTACACTTACCAATTGAAAAGTGCAAAAGGCCTCCAGGTAGTGATAAAAGGCATCGATTCATACGTGGATCCAGAAGAGGTAAAAGCGGGTCTACTAAATAATAATTTTAAAGTAAAAAATGTTACTAACATTAAAAATAGAGAGCGAGTTCCCCAACCACTATTTCGTGTGGAAATGGAACCAGGTGATATGAAATTAAAAAAGAATGAAGTACACCCCATTTACAGCTTAAGATATTTGCTGCACCGACGAGTTACCGTAGAGGAACCACACAAGCGAGCAGGGCCCATTCAATGTCTAAATTGCCAAGAATATGGCCACACCAAAACATATTGCAAGTTGCGCACCGTTTGTGTCGTCTGTGGTGAACTACACAGCACTGCCAATTGTGATAAGCAAAAAGATGATTCCAAAATGAAAAAGTGTAGCAATTGCCATCAAAATCACACTGCAAACTACAGGGGCTGCGCTGTCTATATACATGTTAAGAAGTCTTTGTCTAACAGACGTAATCACACCTATGCTCAACCTAATACTTTCGACAATACAAATTATCCCCAGTTGCGCCAACCAGCTACCAGCCGGCCTTCATACGCCAAAATTTTTAAGGCTAACCAGCCCATAGCGCAAAACATACCAAACAGCCAGTTCTCGTACGCTAATGCTTTGAAGTCTAACCAGCCCACAGCTCAAAAACGGAATCTTGCCAACGAAAACAGTGGTTTCAATTTTGATCGACTTGAGGCTTCAATAGAAAATTTAATACAAACCGTAAATTTTTTTACAACCAACATGACCTGCATGATGCAGGAAGTGTTGAAAATGCAGTCTACATTATTGCAGGCTGCATTAAACAAACCATGAACTTAAAAATCTGTTTCTGGAACGCAAACGGCATTCGCCAACATAAAATCGAACTAGAATACTTCATGATGGATAAACAAATTGATGTTATGCTTATCTCTGAGACGCACTTGACTGCTAGAAGTTTTTTTAAAATCAACGGATATACTCTCTACGACACAAAGGACCCCCAAGATAGAGCTTGTGGTGGCTCGGGTATACTAATAAAATCGCGATTAAAACACTACTTAATGAGTGATCATTGTGAAGAATATCTTCAAGCAACTAACATCTGCATTGAAGCTTTTCATCAAAACCTGGTGATTTTATCAATTTACTCTCCTCCCAGGTACTCTATTATAGAAAATCAGTATAGTAGATTTTTTAATTCACTAGGTCCACGCTTTTTGGCCGCCGGTGATTACAACGCTAAGCACACGTTCTGGGGATCTCGCCTCATCACGCCAAAGGGTCGCGTTTTGTTTGACACAATTGCAAAAATGCGGTTAGATGTTATATCAAGTGGGCAGCCAACTTACTGGCCAACAGATCGCCGAAAAATACCTGATGTTATTGATTTTGGAGTAGTAAAGGGTGTGCCATCGAAATGATCCAAGTTGAAGCATCTTTAGATTTGTCTTCAGATCACTCACCAACTATTGTCACTATATATTCACATACAACATATTCACCCACCTGTGATTTAACAATGACAACCACACGTATAAATTGGTTGAAATACAAAAAATATTTGAGTGCTCATTGCACAGAAAATATTCCATTAAAAACGCCTGCTGACATAGATGACTCTATTAGAATGTTTGAGGCAAACCTTAAGCAAGCTGCTCTAAATGCTACTACTACGAATCTTCAGGTGAGATATAATAAAATTTTTTTCAGCAGATGTAGAACGGCTTTATCCGAAAAAAGAAGAGTTCGTAGAGAATGGCAACGCTACAGATCCCCTCTACTAAAATCTAGGCTGAAGGAATGTACTAAACAGCTGAAAACTCTACTAGAATATCAAAAAACCGCTTCTCTTCAAAACTTTCTAAATGGGCTCGACGCAACACCCCAAACAGACTATTCGCTATGGAGAGCAGCCCCAGCCTCAAAAGACCAGTGATTGCGAGCTTCGAATGGAGACTGGGCAAGAACTGACGCTGAAAAAGGTACTCTGTTTGTAAACCACTTGCAGAAAGTACTTACTCCAAATAAGTCTGATACTATAGTTGAGCTGCCACCAGTCCTCGCTATACCAGATGTTACTTTGAGGTTCAACATTCGTGAGATTGAACACTATATTGCGGGCTTAAACTCGAAAAAAGCCCCAGGCGCTGATAAAATAAGCAATAAAATGCTCTTAGAGCTACCTATACTGCAAAACCGGATAATTCTATTTATTTTTAACAGTATTTTGCGCCTCAAATGCTATCCCGCAGAATGGAAGGTTTCGCTGATTACCATGATTCCGTGATAAATCAGGCAAAGATCATACGAAGGTGGAGTCCTATAGGCCTATAAGCCTGTTGTCTAACATGTCAAAACTATTTGAAAAGCTACTTATGAGTAAGCTAACACCCATACTGAATCGTACTGGATGCATTTCAGACCACCAATTCGGTTTTAGGAGACAACATAGTACGATTGAACAAACACATAGACTCGTGAACGTGGTTAGAAAAACCTTCGAAGAAAAGAAATATTGTTCTGCGCTCTTCATCGATGTTTCTCAGGTATTTGATAAAGGTATGGCACGCAGGTTTAATACAGAAACTACAGCAACACCTACCCGAAAACATCCTTAAACTTTCAGAAAGCTACTTAACTGAGCGAAAACTTGTTGTTAAAGAAGGTCAAATTTTAATTCCTATAATGAATTGTTTTCACGATAGTGATAAAAATTTCGAAACATTGATGATTCATCGAACACCAGTTCAAAAATAAAACATAGTTCACTCTTACCAAATTCTATTCGTGCTCTAATAGTGGGACCATCAAATTGTGGAAAGGTTAATGTTATGATTGGCTTACTAGAAAGTCCTAATGGACTAAAGTTTGAAAACATCTATTTATACTCAAAATCGCTATATCAGCTGAAATATGAATACTTGAAGAGATTAATTGCACATATTAAAGGAATGGGATATTACACATTCACCGAAAATGAATCAGTTATTCCCCCTGACAAAGCTAAAACTAATTCAATTATGATATTTGATGATGTTGCATGTGAGAAGCAGAATAATATACGAGCTTATTTTTGTATGGGACGACATAAGGATGTTGATTCATTCTACTTGTGCCAAACTTATACCAGAATTCCCAAGCATTTAATAAGAGACAATGCGAATATGATTATAATGTTTAAACAAGATGAGACAAATATACGCGAACAACTAAGAGATACATTTAAACCTATAACAGATCCTTTAAACAAATTTATAAATAATTCTAATAATATCAATGGAATTATCAAAAAAGAAAAGAATGAGATGAAAACAGAAATTGAATCAATTAAGTTGGAGACAAGTACACCAAAGAAACTTGTAGAAGAATCAATATTTGATACCAGCAATTCACTTGCTGATCCTAATGGTGAAAGTACTATTGATAATGATGATAATGATGATGACGATTTTTACTCTCAAAATTCAAATGCTGAAGAGAGTTACACTGACTTATCTGTTTTGGATGGAAGAAATGAATTAGATACTAACTATGGTTCACATAAAGATTTCAATAATGAATTGAAATTTGGTGATAGTAAGCTCAAATTAAATGAAAAGAAAATACATGTTGGTAGTCAAATATGGGCTCTAACACCAGTAGTGAAATTCACTAACTTTTAACGCTTAAATAAAATGTAATGTTGTCTCCAAGAATTACTGTTTGAATTAACGCTTACTTCATTCATTAACTTCATGTTAAGGCCTTTGTTAAAATTTTATATCACTTTCCAACACTATTAAAATAGACGAAAAGCACAAAGTGGAATAGAGAAAAAACAAATGAATTTATGCTTGCACACGAACATATTTTCATGAATTTGTTTAATTTTGAGAAATAAAAGTTAAATTAATTGTTTATAGAATATAAATATTGTTATTTATATATAAAAGATTTCATATGTGTGTATATTGTTGTCGAATAATTATTTCAGTTTTGCCAAAAGACGACGTGCTTTAAGTGAACAGCTGACTGTTGTCTATTCAATAACACCACAAAAATTATTGCCGTTTAGTTAACGCAGCTAGTAGTGCTTAAAAGTTTAATGAATAGTAAGAGCAATAATTTTGGTGTTAACTTCTTTAAACGCCTGGTTTAGCGTTAAAATAAGTTTGTGAATTGCATTACAGGACTATTTTCTCTAATGTTTCATAAAATACTAAAAAACTATGATAAATATGAACTAGAACTCTACAAAAAAATTTTAATTAATACAAATGCGTACAGAAGAGACTATAAACCTGATGGACAAATCAAGGGAACGAAAGCCTATATTATCAAAAAGATGTTTAAAGAGAGAAACCAACAGACTTTATCAAAATCAATACCAAATAAGACAATATCTAATTATAAAGGTGATGGATTGATGCAGTTTAACCCTCATAAGCCAAACTATATATACTGGGATGATCCAAATGAGATGGTAGATCGACTTCGACTACTGGTATCATCACAAGCTGCAGGTCATACTAATCATAATAACGAAATTGAATCAATTATTGAAGAACTTCGCGACGCTAATATAATAGAATAATCTATATAAAGTATGTCTGTTGATAAGTTTTGACATTATCTCAACGATACAAGCAATATAATTTCATTGAAAAATGCCCCTAGAATGTTGGGGTTCTTTATGGATACGAACAACAACATCGATGTCCAAAATAAAAGAATCAAAAATGTGGCAAAAGCTGTGGAAGAAAACGATGTTATCAATAAATTGTTTCTGCAAACTCAAATCGAAGAAATAGAACACAAGCTATTAAAATACTTTAAGGAAGATAACAACAATATTCATGATACTCTTAAGAACTCAAATCGAAATGCTACAACATGCAATAATATTACAGTTGGAAGCGAATAAGAAATGCAAGAAACTATTTCCAAAATCAAACAATTTTTGGAAGACGGATATTTACAAAAATTTGTTGAAAGTATACAAACGAAAAGTTAATGAGAAGATTTATAGATTTGAAAATTACATGTTTATGTCAATAGCTAAAAGTGTATCAAATAGATCACAACACATCGAAAATAATTCTCAATACTAAACAATTACTTCAAAAAGAATTTTAGTAAATGAACTCCATAAACAAGCTCGAAAATCTTTTTTACGTCGTAGAGTTGTGATGAAAGGAATAGATAGTCTTTGGCAAGCTGATTTAGTTGAAATGGGAAATTATTCTATGGACAATAAAAATTATAGATTTTTGTTAACTGTAATTGACACATTCTCCAAATTTGCATGGGCAGTACCACTTAAAACAAAAACTGCACTTGAAACAACCCAAGCCATGTCACATATTTTTCAATTGGGACGAGTACCAAAAAACCTACAAACAGATGATGGTAAAGAATTTTTCAATAAACACTTCAGAAAATTGATGGATACGTACAACATTAATCACTATTCAACATATAGCAGAATGAAAGCATCAATAGTAGAACGATTTAATAGAACACTAAAAGGGATGATGTGGAAAGAATTTAGTTTTAATGGTACATACAATTGGCTTGATATCTATAAAGATCTATTAGAAGCATATAACAGCAAAGTTCACCGTACCATTAAAACGGCTCCAATTAAAGTCAACTCGTCAAATGAGAAAAAATTATTGAATACAGTATACAGTCATTTGAAAATGTATAAAATATCGAAATTTAATGTTGGTGATCATGTGCGCATAAGCAAATATAAGCATATTTTTGAAAAAGGTTATACTCCAAATTGGACAACAGAAATTTTCACAATTAAATATATTCAAAATACATATCCCACAATATACATATTAGAAGATTATCGTGAAAATCCTATTAAAGATGGCTTTTATGATGAAGAACTTTTAAAAAGAATAAATATCTAGTTGAAAAGATTATTAAAATCAGAGGAGCCAAAGCATTTGTTAAATGGTTAGGATTTAGTAACGATCACAATTCTTGGATAAGTAAAGATGAAATATTATAGTTTAAACAATATCAGCAATTATTATACATACATACTTAGTACTTAAGATTATAATGTAAATTTAAAATAAAAAAGATGAAATAAATATGTAAATCCTTTTTATAAACAATTTTGTGTTGAAGTTATTTATTAGTAATCAGACAGTCATAATATCAATAACACTTACTCTAAGTAGATGTCAGCCATCAAAACGAATCGCTCAATAACGGCCCAATTGATATAAAAATTGAATTTGAAACAGCTACAAATATTGCCTCAAAGACATCAGCTTACTGCATTCTTATTCATGATCGCATAATTGAATATGTACCCATAAAAGGACAAGTCCGAAAATTCTTATAAATTAAACAATATGGAAGATAATATAGTTTGTATAGATATGCAAGGATTCAAAAGCGATTCAAATGATTTCATCGCAAAAGAAGTAGCGATCGTTTTCAACAACAACAATGAAGCCATAAATTTCATTATAGAACCACCGTTTGATTTTAATTCCCTATCGCTAAAGAAGCAAAAAGAAGTAAACTGGTTAACAAAGAACTATCATCACCTAAAGTGGAACGATGGATCAGTCACATTACAAAGCGTCTGCAAGTTTTTAAAAGCTAATGTACGCTATTCTAAAATATATGTTAAAGGAGAAAAAAAGAAACAATGGCTAGAAAAAATACTTAAAAAAGAGTTTTTAACATCGAGGACTTTGGATGCATCAACTTTAAACAAATGGAAATTAAATATCCCGAGTATTTCTATTGTAATTATCACACATATGGCATTTGCGCATTAAGAAATGCTCTTTTACTATCAAAAGAAAAATCTTGTTTAAAATAATTTATGTATTATTAATATTATTATTATTAACATAAACTTAACAATTTAAAATTTTTTTAATTATTTAATAAAATATAAATGTATAGAAAAATAAAAATAGACAACTGTTTTTTATTTCAAATACAACACAACTAAATGATGCCTAATGAAATTTTGTTATCAAATGATGACTCATTCTCAAAACATATCCAGCTGAATAAACAAAGCCATAAACATGATTATGCAAAACAAATAATCAGACGGACGTTTGAAATGATGACTCATTCTCCAGCTGAATAAACAAAGCAATAAACAAGATTAAGCAAGATTTTAATATGGACAGACAGACCAACATCAATCCACATGTACAGACTCTTTATGTAAACACAACCTCTAACCAACCCCCACCAACAAACAAAAATTAGGATGATGACTCATTCTCCAACACATAAAATAATTTATGTATTATTAATATTATTATTATTAACATAAAATTAACAAATTAAATTTTTTTTAATTATTTAATAAAATATAAATGTATAGAAAAATAAAAATAGACAACTGTTTTTTATTTCAAATACAACACAACTAAATGATGCCTAATGAAATTTTGTTATCAAATGATGACTCATTCTCAAAACATATCTAGCTGAATAAACAAAGCCATAAACATGATTATGCAAAACAAATAATCAGACGGACGTTTGAAATGATGACTCATTCTCCAGCTGAATAAACAAAGCAATAAACAAGATTAAGCAAGATTTTAATATGGACAGACAGACAAACATCAATCCACATGTACAGACTCTTTATGTAAACACAACCTCTAACCAACCCCCACCAACAAACAAAAATTAGGATGATGACTCATTCTCCAACACATCCACCTGAATAAACAAAAAACACCAACAAGATTAAGCATGCATATTTAACGTAAACAAACATTTCAGACCATCTGTCATACTATGCAACACAGCTACAAATCCAAACGATCATGCGATTATTCGATGCAAAAAACAAATACCCCCCACTTGACATAAAAAAATATTATAAACAAAAAGCAAACGCTTATTGTATGTACGTATGTATATGCATACATATTAATTGGAACTTAACACCCCCTTCTAACACTCACATAACCACATTCTGAAAATATACAAACCCTCCACCAGTCAATTGGTGGACGGACATGCTTAAATAAACACAACTACATTTTAAATGTAAACACAAGCACCACAAAAAATTATCAAGAACAAAAAAATAATAATAGCCACACAATAAACCCCGTAGGAACCCAAGTCGACTTTTTTATCTACAACTTTGGTGACGTTGTCACCAAACTTGTCTACAGTCTTTATTTCCACATATAATCTAAAACACTACCCAATCTCTCAATATGACCCCATAAGAACCACACAGTCTATAGTAAGCCAATACATCCAAGCTCCAAACTCACTACCCAATGTCTCAATATCACCCCATAAGAACCACATTGTCTATACTAAGCCAATAGTTTCAAGCTCCAAACTCACTACTCAACGTCTCAATTAGAACCACACCCTAAATTTCAATAACACCAAAAAGCATTACCCACACTATAATTTTTCACAATCTTCACTATACACATTTTGCCTACAGGGCACTTTAATTTTTTTCCCTCGGGTATCAAATTACACATTTGTTTATTTAACAATTAAAATTTCAAATTTTAATTACCCAAATTTTAAAATTTTAATTGCGGTCGTGAGCCCAGTTCCTATCTACTTTTGTGTATGTGAGATGTTCATAGCTTGATGTTTTTTCAATTTGTTAGTGTGAGTATGGGGGAGCATGAGAATTTCTGTCGGTCTGTGGGAATTTCTAATGGCTGAATGTGTGAATTTGAGTCTGTCCATGATTTGGAGGTATGTTGTGAAAATAGTTTGAATTGTTTTTGTGGGCGACATGTGATGTACGTATGTAGTATAAAATGTGGTCATGTATGTGACCTTCCCTATTTTTTATATGTTTATGCTAAAATCTGTTTGATTAGATCTGTGTTTTATAATACTGTGGACGACGAATTTTTTTTTTATTTTGTCAAGCTTATCTTTGTTCTATGTATGTTAAATTCAACTTGTTTATATTCAAAGTTTTAAAATGTTTTGTTTCTATTTATTTAAGCATGTCTTTCCATTTTTTGACTCAACGTCAGTCGGTTGGTAAACGGTTTGTATATTTTCATTATGTGGTTATGGAAGAGTGAGAGGGGAGGAGGAGCTGTATTAAGTTCTACTAAATGTTCTGAGTACGCAATCGCATGGGTATGAAATTTGCTAATATGTGTACATACTTATGTACATATCTACAAATTTATTTGATGTATGCATGTAAATACATACAAATAAGTGTTTGCTCTATGTTTGTATTAATTTTTTTCAAGTGAGAACTTTTGTTTATTTTTTGTTGCAAAATATTCGCATGATTGTTTGGATTTGTACTTGTGTGTAGCTAATAAATATGCTGATATATTTTATTTGAAATTTGAAATATGTATCTTGTTTTTTAATGTACAAGTACAAGTGCATTTCAGTTGTTCAATATTTTGGGACCATAGTATTGATAACCAGAGTTTTTGAATAGGGTTAATGAACTTGTGATGGATATTTTGATTTCTTTATTTTATTGTAACAATTGTAGATAGATGTTAAGGTGACATTATTATTTTATGGGGTTTTGTCTGTCCGACTATTGCTTCGTTGGTGAGACGAAGGTGTCGTTATGGCACCTTCATTTATTTATTTAAAAACAGTGTTTCGTATTGCTAGAAAAAGGAATTTGAATTTCACAATACATAGTATGAAATTTTATTATATGTTATGTTTGTGTAAGAATATTACGTCATCACTTTTTGTAGGTGTGTGTTGGCTTGAGTGTGTGTATACGATATATGTCTGTTGTGATCGATCTAGTATCTATATAAATTTTGCTATTTTGTAGGTTGTTGTTTATGTATGTATGTATATAAATTTCTTTTTGAGGTTGTACATATTAAGTTTTCTTTTAAAATTTTTTATGTACATATTCTTAATTCTGCTGACTTGGATATTTTTGTTTATCATTTGAACTGTACAGATAAAGATTGTATAGCCTTGAGCTTGTAGATGTAGTTGTTGTGCATGTACATCACTATTTTTTATCGCTTTATCACAATGAGCTCTACACGAGGACCAGAAGATTAATGTTTTTGGGAGGAAGTCATGGGAGGTTTTCATGACTCAGGAAATTTATTTTAGTATTCGGCGGTTATATTTTTGAGGGCGAAAGGTCTATCAATATACTTATTACACGGTTGTTGTTCTTTAATTTGAATGCTTATACCTAAACATGGAAGACAAGGACATTAATTATTTCTATCACTTTCACATCCGATATTTTTAATGAGTTTATTTGATATAGGGATGTAACGATACGCCGTTTTGCCGATCCGATACCGATACCGATACTTAAAAATAAATATCGCCGATACCGATTCCGATACCGATACGAATATTGAAATTGAGTTCAAGTTTAGATTAACAAAACTCAAGTGCAAGTTTTTATTATACAAAATTACAGTGTATGAGATTATTAATATTTAAAATTGATATTAACCCAGTATAAAAAACTGGAAGTATTTTTTAAGGAGCTACATTTTCTTTGCTTCCAAAAAATCTATATTAAAAATATGCATATAACACAGTCCAACAGTCCAAAAAACACACGGACTTGACAGTATAGATTCGTTTGTACTACCACGGGGTAGTAAAACCCTATACTTAGCTTTGCGAATTTGGTGACCAATTTCGTTTTATGGACCCCCAAAGTTTTGGAAAATCAGCGGGCCCTCAAAAAAGGTGTCATCAACTTTTGGCCAACAGAAAATTCAAACTTGGTGATACCGCTTAACTATATATATGGCAATAATGTAGCTAAGAGTTCGCTAAACAGATTTTATTACCATTTTATGCCAAAAAATAATTTGTTCGTGCACTTTTTTTTTAAATTAAGGAAACAATTTTTTTTCACTTTTTCCAGAATAACTTACAGGCCCTCGTAATTTCTTATTAACAATATTTGCCAAATTTGTAGCTACGGTAAAGCTGAACAACTTTTGCGACAATGTCAATAGAATCTGAATGTATCTGGGCACCCTAAACAGCACAGAAAAACTAATTTCTACCTTAAAAGTTTTCGTTTTTTACGAGTTAGGATATATTTTTATTGCATTTTTTTGCTTTCTTTGTTATTGTTCCACTTCTTATGTTGCTGATTTTAGTATTTACTATTTTTTATTGATTGTTGTTGTTTTGCCAAATAATGGTAATGAAAAATTTGGAGTAATGTTTTTAAATTTTTTTTCAAAAAAAGTACATGAACATATTATTTTTCTGGGTACAAAATGTTAGTGAAACACAACAGAGAAGTATGCACTTGAATATACTATTTTCAAAAAATATATATATTTTTAGCATAAAAAAATAGTGAAAAACTTAAATTTTTAAGGTAAAAAGTGGTCTGTGTAAGCTATTAGAGTGCCTAGATACGTGCAGATTGTATTGATATGTTCACAAAAGTTGTTCAGCTCTACCGTAACTATAAGTTTGCCAAATATTGTTAGTTAAAAATGACAAGTCCCTGCAAGTTATTCTGAAAAAAGTGAAAAAAAAATGTTGTCCTTTATTTTGCCAACAAAAAGTTCAGGAAAAAAATGTTTTGCCATGAAATGTTAAAAAAAAATCTGTTAAACAGACTCTTAGCTACATTATTGCCATATACAGTTAAGCGGTATTATAAAGTTTGAATTAGCTGTTGGCCAAATACTGATGACACCGTTTTTTGAGGCCCCACTGATTTTCAGAAACTTTGGAGGTCCATAAAAAAAATTGGCCACCAAATTAGCCAAACTGATTAAAGGTTTTTACCACCCCATTGTAGGACAATCGAGCCTGTACTGTCCAGTTCTTGTGTTTTTCCAAAAGTCTTTATTTGTCGCATAGTGTAATTAGTAGAAAAGCACGAACAAATTTTTAAGGTGTCTTAAGAAAAAAGGATCCTTTATAATTTTAAAAAATACTCGCCACACTCGCATAAAAAAATTGTGAAAATGGGTAATTTTTTATCCTTTCTTCTTGAGAAAAAATCATTATAGAACACCGAAAAAGAAATTTGTCCGAGCATCGCTTCCAATTCGGTGATTGGTAATCGAAAAACAGAACTTCTTGCAATGACAAGGATATGTAAAACTAATTAGAAATGATCAAAATTTGCAATACTTCCGGATCGCAAATTCTATATTTTCATGACTTCTTTGGAGTGTCTTTTTTTGCTGGAATAAGATTTAAAAAACAACGAATTGAATTTGAATTCATGGTAAAATTGACAAAAAATAAATAATTTTTTTACAAAATAATAGTATAAAATATTATTAATTTTTAAAATTGATATTAATTAGATTTAAAAAATAATGAAATGATTTTAGTTCATGATAAAATTAGCAAAAAAGAAATAATTTGTCAAAAAAAAACTCAAAAAAAATTTTTTAAAGTATCGTCGTATCGACAGTAAAATATCGCCGATACCGATGTATCGGAAAATCTGAAATATCGCCGATATATCGGTATCGGTATTCGTTACATCCCTAATTTGATATACAAAGATATTTCTTTACATTAAATAATTTATCAAGTAGGGATTTTACAAGTTAACTTTTTCTTGACCGCTGGAAAGCAGTAGATGGTATTAGTATTGATGTGTTCTATTGTTTGAGTTTTATTTTTCTGAAGCGTGTCATTGAACGTACATATGTATGTATATTACTTAATAATACATACATTTTCTTATACTGATTTGCTAAACAAGGTTAGTTTTTTTTTATTTTTGATGTGCAGAGTAAAGCTGGTTGTTTTAAAACACCAGCGTTTAATAAAACATTCTAAAAATATGAAAGAAGCAAGTGTTTATTATAGAGATTGTGATGATTACATGTTTGAAAAATTTTGATACAAATAAATGCAAAATCTAAGATGAAAGTAATTATTTAGACTTTCTAGTTTAATTATTTGAATTAATGTAAATTCAAATTATTATTATGAATTCCATTAATGAATTCCATAATTCCATACCGAAACTGAATATACAAATACGTACTATTTTTAAAACTCATATTACTAAACATATCCTTGAAAATTCAATTTAATTGTAGATATATTTCGGAATATTATTTATCGATATCTTTTTGAATATTATTAAATTACAGGTTGATAAGAAGTCAACTACCAAAATATTCCCATTAGATTAATGTGCTTAATTCAATACCATAATGGGATAGTCTTAATAAAAGCATAAGGGGAGAACTAAAAAAAGCAAATATATAGGTCTTTTATAGTATACATGTATAGATTTCGATTGTATTTAGGAATCAGTGAATATACCAAACTCAAATATTGTAAAAGCATATTCCATTTGCTTACAGTTATCATATTAAGTATTCCTTTAATTCAATATTAGACATAAGTACTATATATACATGCATATTTAGAATATTTATAAGAGAATTTTTAAATAATAATGTATCTATGTATATTCATATTAAAGAAAATTATAGTGAACGATAAAAACGCATTACTAAACTATATTTTATAGACTAATTTCGATTTATATTATCAAGTCATTAAGTTCGAACACACTAGAAGGTTTTTTATACGATGATGGTTGATATGATGACGTTGTTAACAAAATAACTGAATACATACATACATACATACATACATACATACATACATACATACATACATACATACATACATACATACATACATACATACATACATACATACATACATACATACATACATACATACATACATACATACATACATACATACATACATACATACATACATACATACATACATACATACATACATACATACATACATACATACATACATACATACATACATACATACATACATACATACATACATACATACATACATACATACATACATACATACATACATACATACATACATACATACATACATACATACATACATACATACATACATACATACATACATACATACATACATACATACATACATACATACATACATACATACATACATACATACATACATACATACATACATACATACATACATACATACATACATACATACATACATACATACATACATACATACATACATACATACATACATACATACATACATACATACATACATACATACATACATACATACATACATACATACATACATACATACATACATACATACATACATACATACATACATACATACATACATACATACATACATACATACATACATACATACATACATACATACATACATACATACATACATACATACATACATACATACATACATACATACATACATACATACATACATACATACATACATACATACATACATACATACATACATACATACATACATACATACATACATACATACATACATACATACATACATACATACATACATACATACATACATACATACATACATACATACATACATACATACATACATACATACATACATACATACATACATACATACATACATACATACATACATACATACATACATACATACATACATACATACATACATACATACATACATACATACATACATACATACATACATACATACATACATACATACATACATACATACATACATACATACATACATACATACATACATACATACATACATACATACATACATACATACATACATACATACATACATACATACATACATACATACATACATACATACATACATACATACATACATACATACATACATACATACATACATACATACATACATACATACATACATACATACATACATACATACATACATACATACATACATACATACATACATACATACATACATACATACATACATACATACATACATACATACATACATACATACATACATACATACATACATACATACATACATACATACATACATACATACATACATACATACATACATACATACATACATACATACATACATACATACATACATACATACATACATACATACATACATACATACATACATACATACATACATACATACATACATACATACATACATACATACATACATACATACATACATACATACATACATACATACATACATACATACATACATACATACATACATACATACATACATACATACATACATACATACATACATACATACATACATACATACATACATACATACATACATACATACATACATACATACATACATACATACATACATACATACATACATACATACATACATACATACATACATACATACATACATACATACATACATACATACATACATACATACATACATACATACATACATACATACATACATACATACATACATACATACATACATACATACATACATACATACATACATACATACATACATACATACATACATACATACATACATACATACATACATACATACATACATACATACATACATACATACATACATACATACATACATACATACATACATACATACATACATACATACATACATACATACATACATACATACATACATACATACATACATACATACATACATACATACATACATACATACATACATACATACATACATACATACATACATACATACATACATACATACATACATACATACATACATACATACATACATACATACATACATACATACATACATACATACATACATACATACATACATACATACATACATACATACATACATACATACATACATACATACATACATACATACATACATACATACATACATACATACAACATACATACATACATACATACATACATACATACATACATACATACATACATACATACATACATACATACATACATACATACATACATACATACATACATACATACATACATACATACATACATACATACATACATACATACATACATACATACATACATACATACATACATACATACATACATACATACATACATACATACATACATACATACATACATACATACATACATACATACATACATACATACATACATACATACATACATACATACATACATACATACATACATACATACATACATACATACATACATACATACATACATACATACATACATACATACATACATACATACATACATACATACATACATACATACATACATACATACATACATACATACATACATACATACATACATACATACATACATACATACATACATACATACATACATACATACATACATACATACATACATACATACATACATACATACATACATACATACATACATACATACATACATACATACATACATACATACATACATACATACATACATACATACATACATACATACATACATACATACATACATACATACATACATACATACATACATACATACATACATACATACATACATACATACATACATACATACATACATACATACATACATACATACATACATACATACATACATACATACATACATACATACATACATACATACATACATACATACATACATACATACATACATACATACATACATACATACATACATACATACATACATACATACATACATACATACATACATACATACATACATACATACATACATACATACATACATACATACATACATACATACATACATACATACATACATACATACATACATACATACATACATACATACATACATACATACATACATACATACATACATACATACATACATACATACATACATACATACATACATACATACATACATACATACATACATACATACATACATACATACATACATACATACATACATACATACATACATACATACATACATACATACATACATACATACATACATACATACATACATACATACATACATACATACATACATACATACATACATACATACATACATACATACATACATACATACATACATACATACATACATACATACATACATACATACATACATACATACATACATACATACATACATACATACATACATACATACATACATACATACATACATACATACATACATACATACATACATACATACATACATACATACATACATACATACATACATACATACATACATACATACATACATACATACATACATACATACATACATACATACATACAATACATACATACATACATACATACATACATACA
>OY101450.1:66163963-66282921 GCA_956483635.1 Panzeria rudis | reverse complement strand
AATTTACCTTGCTCTAGAATTGAAATGCTTGAAACAGAAATGTTAAGTGGTTTCGATGGTATTTTGGGTTGTAATATTCTCAAACCCTTAGGAGCAAAAATTGATTTAGAGGAAAATATGTTGATAACTTCAAATGCAAGAATTACGCTAGCATACTATACATTCTCAGCAGCAGTTAATGAAAATGATAGATCATATTTAGAGTCTATAATAGTAGACATAAATTTTAACGAACCTAAAATAGAATATTTAAAAGAATTATTGCAAACTGAAAATTTAAATAATGAAGAAGTTAACGAATTGACAAGATTAATTAGAAAATTTAAAAATGTATTTTATATAGAAGGTGAATATTTATCATCTGTAGTTAAATATGGGCACAAAATACCTACAATAAATGACATTCCAGTGTATTCGAGAACATATCGTTTCCCAGAAATTCACAAGGAAGAAGTGGAAAAACAAGTCAAAGATATGTTACAATCAGGAATTATTACAAGATCATGTAGCCCATATAGTGCTCCAATTTGGGTCGTTCCTAAAAAGATTGACAACTCCGGAACACAAAAATGGAGAGTAGTAGTAGACTATAGGAAACTTAATGATGTTACTATTGAGGATAAATTTCCTATGCCTAATAAGGAAGACCTGCTTTCAAAATTAGGAAACTCTCAGTATTTTAGTACCCTTGATTTAGCTAAAGGATTCCATCAGATACCTATATTACCTAAACATAGATATAAAACAGCGTTTTCAACTTCAACTGGACATTATGAATTTACTAGAATGCCTTTTGGCTTAAAAAATGCTCCAGCATCATTTCAGAGAATGATGAATGAAGTGCTGCACGATTTCATCAACAACATTTGCGTAGTCTACTTAGGCGACATTTTGATATTCTCCACCTCTTTTCAAGAGCATATTTTGTCGTTAGGAAAGATTTTTCAGAGATTATCCGAATATAATCTTAAAGTTCAAGTAGATAAATGTAATTTTTTCAGACGTGAATCAGAATATTTAGGACATATCATAACAGCTGACGGCATTAAGCCAAACCCTAATAAAATTGCCGTTATACAGAAAATTTCTTTACCAAAAGCAATAAAAGAGATAAGATCATTTTTAGGGTTTACTGGTTTTTACAGGAAATTTATTAAAGATTATAGTCATGTTGCATTACCAATGATATCATATTTGAAAAAAGGTACACGTATAGATGTAAATAATCAAAATTACATTGATTCCTTTAACACACTTAAGCAAATTTTATGTACTGCTCCAGTCTTGGCATATCCAAAATTTGACAAATCTTTTGTGTTGACTACAGATGCTAGTAATGAAGCTTTAGGAGCAGTTTTATTACAAAATGGACCTCCAATCGCTTACTCGTCGAGAACTTTGAACAAACATGAACGTAATTACAGTACA
This sequence comes from Panzeria rudis, assembly GCA_956483635.1. Taxonomy (NCBI): domain Eukaryota; kingdom Metazoa; phylum Arthropoda; class Insecta; order Diptera; family Tachinidae; genus Panzeria; species Panzeria rudis. The sequence goes on along the minus strand of OY101450.1, from coordinate 66,281,493 downwards.
ATTGAAAAAGAGTTATTGGCTATAGTCTGGGCATTGAAATATTTTAGACCATATTTATTTGGCAGAAAGTTTAAGATACAAACAGACCATAGACCTCTTTTGTGGCTTAAATCATTAAAAGAACCTAATATGAAATTGCAAAGATGGAAATTACAAATGAATGAATATGACTTCGATATTGAGTATATTAAAGGAAAAACAAATATTGTAGCAGATTTCCTAAGCCGTGTAGATATAAATCACTTTCAGGAAAATGAACAAACCATATGTTCTGATAGAGCAACAATTCATAGTACAAAAGAGAATTTAAATGATCATATATATTTTTCAGAATCACCACTTAATATTTTTAAACATCAGATAGTAATTACTTTAGGAAAGAAATATAAGTTTGAAAAACAGGTTTTGTATGAGAAAAAAGTTATGTACAATATAACATTGAGAGAGTATTTCGAAGAAAAAGTATTATTTTTCTTAAAGCAAATTTTCCCATTAAAAGGAACTGTTGCAATTTTTTGTGACAATTTTGAAATATTTAAAAACCTTCAACATACAATAGTACATTATTTCTCAAATCTTCCGGAAATGAAATTTTTATATTGCCATAAATTTATAAAAGATATTTTGGATAAAGAAAGTCTTTTGGATGTAATTGAAAAATACCACAACGATAAAAACCATAGAGGTATAGAAGAAACTTTTTTAGAATTGAAAGATAAAATATATTACCCTAAAAGGAAAAAAGGAAATTCAAAAGTATATTAATAACTGCATTACATGTAATATGTGCAAGTTTGATAGGCGGCCTATAAAAACAAAGTTTTGTGTTAGTGAAACTTCTTTACAGTCAAATGAAACAATTCATATTGACATATGGTTTTTGAATAAAAATTTTACTTTTTTGACGTGTGTTGATAAGCTTTCGAAGCATGTCTCGATACATCATTTGTGTGATAAGAATTCAATTACTATTGTTGAAAAATTGCGAGAAAGATTCGCTTATATTAAAAACTTTTTAAACAGTGAAGAAATAGATTTTCATTTCACTTCACCAAATACTCATACAGGTAATGCAGACATAGAACGATTTCACCTTACATTGAATGAACATATTAGACTCTTTAAATTGGAACAAAAGGATAAAGATTTTAATGATACGGCTCTTGTCTATAAATCTGTTCAAATATACAATACTTCGATCCATAAAACAACTGGATATAAACCAAATGACTTACTTCATACTAGATGAGGGGTTTTTCATTGAAAATAGGTATACTAATGGTCTATGGTCGCTTCTAACTAGAAATTTCGTCCCATAGACATATGGGCGGAAAAACTTTATGGCCCAGTGTATTGTGGTTAGTTCTTGTTCGATAACTGATTTATTTGATTCACCCTTAGTAAAGGCCCTTGACGCATAAGCTACAGGTAGTTGAATACCATTATATTCTTGGCTAAGAATATCTCCGCAGGCGTCTTTACTTGCATCAGTTGTGATGCAAAATTCTTTTTCAAAATTCGGATATTGTAATATTTGCGGTGATAACAGAGAATTTTTTAGATATTGGAAGGCTTCTTCGCATTCGTTTGACCAAATAAATTGCGTATTTTTTCTCGTTAACCTTGGGAGATGTATTGAATGCTTAGCAAAGTTTTTTATGAACCTGCGGTAATAGTTGCTAAAAGCACAACAAATCTTCTTGCATCGTCAGCGTTTTTGGGTATCGGGTAGTTTCTTATTGTTTCAAATTATCCGTCAGCTGGTTAAATGTCTTTGTCAGTACATTTATGGCCCAAAAATGTTACCTGATGTTTAAAAAATATGCATTTATCAGGGTGCAATTTTAAATTAAGATTTCTACAAGTTTCGAAGATATTTTTAAGATTTTTGAGCATATGATTTTCTGAGCATCCTAGGACAACAAGGTCGTCCATATACAAGAAAGCTTGAGACGGCTTCAGGGCTGCCAACGCCATAGTCATCGTGTGCTGGAAAGAGTTCGGGGCTATTTTAAGTCCATAAGGGAGTCTTTTAAATCTGTATGATCCAGCATTAGTGGAGAAGGAAGTTATGTCCCTGGAGCTATCCTCAAGCTCTATTTGATGGAAACCCGACATAAGGTCTAGACATGAAAAATATTTGGCTTTTCCCAGTTGATCCAAAATGTCATCAATTCTAGGAAGAGGGAATTTGTCCGCTATGAGTTTTTTACTGACTTGTCTATAGTCAATAACTAGCCTCCATCTTTTTTCGTTGCTATTTGGTAAAGATTTTTTGGCACAAGCAATATTGGACTATTAAATTCAGATACGGAGGGTTCTACAAGGTCGTCACTAATGAGTTTTTCTACCTGACTATTAATTTCGGACTTTTGTGATTCTGGAATCCTATAGTTTTTTATTTAGACTGGTGTAGTATCTTTTAATCTTAGTTTTTGCATATAAAAATTATTACATGAAATTTTTTCATTTTCTAAACCAAAAATGTCTGTGTATTGTAAACAAATTTTGGGAAGCTGGGTTGAAGTTTTTCTAAAATTTTCTTTGATCTGGATTCACTGTTTTTATGTTGGTTTTTTGAACATTGAACTAGGTTGTATTATCTAAATTTTCGGTGATAACGCATTTGGGATGAATGCATTTTCATCTGTAGTTTTAATGATACGGACGTAGGGTAATTTGTTTGATGTGATGGAATTGGCTATATATATATGCCTGGGCAACTTCCTGGGTGGGTACAAATATAGAAATGTTTTTTGTTTCAATATTTATTCTTCTAATGACTTCACTTCGTGTGGGTATTGATGAGATTTTGTGATGTAGGTTGACTTCTTAATTTGAAGATTATTTCATTTGGGTAGTCGTCTGGTCTAAGTACTAAAAGTTGATTATTTTTGTCAAAATCAAGGATGCAATTATACTTTGTAATGAAATCAAGGCCTAGAATACCATCAGTAGGTATTAGACAATTATCATTAACGACAAGAAAGTCATGTTTAATAAGTGTATTTTTGTTAATTCAATCGCCTGTAATTTTCCCCGTTGTGTAGACTGGGCTTTTACCTATACCCGTAAGTTTGCATTTGTATGCAAGATAGAGACTTTCCTGAGTTTTAATGCAAAAGTTTTTTAAAACTGATACACTGGCACCAGTATCTATTAAGATCGTATTGACATTTTTGCTTAATGTGTTCTTAATAGAGCAGTAGCTTGATAAATTTAGATTAGTGGTAAATATTGTTGTTAAAAGTTGCGGAGTTGACGCTTTTATCATTTGTGTTAGGTTTCCTCCTGATGGTGGTCAGGAGGTCGTCGCCGATTCCCTGAACATCGATATTAATAAGACGAACATTTCTATTAAAGTTGGTGCGTCTATTATTATTATTATTGCGCCTATTATAGTTGTTGCTGTTATTATTACGATAATTTCTGGAGCTATTGTTATTTTGGTAATGATTATTATGGACATTATTATAGTTGTTGTTAGTGCGGTTATTATGATTTCTATAATTATTGCGATTATAATTTCGACTGTTACTAACTCTGTTTCTATAGCCTACAAACATAACAGAATTATGTTGGTGTTGTTCTATTTCCAAAAATTTGGACGTTACTTCCTTGATTGAGTTAAACGTGCCAGCTTGCATTATTAATTTAACTCGTTCAGAGTTCGCATTTTGTATGAATGACTTTGTTGCGGTTCTTGTAGCAATTTTATTTGCTGCCACTTCAGTCATACCATCTGAAATATAGGTATTTGCCAGTTCGTTAGAGAGTTGTTCAATTTCTTTTACATATTGTGTTGTACTTTTGTCATACTGTTTGATCGCATTTAGTTTTGTTATCAAGGTGTCAGCAGACTCCCCTTTGATAACATTTTCTAATTTTGCAATTATAGATTCAATCGAACTGAGCCCTTCTATTTTACTGCGTACATTACTTGTAATTTTTGTATGTATAATATTTATGAGGAGAGACTCAGGATTTGTTAATTTTTTTTAAATTAATAAATTAATAGCACCAATAAATTTACGTAAATTTTTAAAACTGCCATCAAAATCAGGCAAGATTTTTCTAGGTGTTTCGTGAAATGTTATATGATCGGCCATGGTTAACTCTATTTTGTTACTAAGCGATGGATCCAATTTTGGTAGGTCTATTTTTTGGGTATAAGGAGGTAAAGTAAAAGCTAATTCAAGTTCTTCGAGAATTTTTAAAATTTTGTTTTTAAGGATATCTAGAATTATTTCGCATTCTTTAGAATGCTCGTCAGTTAACTTGTCCTTAATTTGATTAATTAAAGTTACTATTTTGTTATAATTAAATTCCAAAAGTTCCAAATGCTTATTGATAGTTTCCGCACTTGGTTTTTGTGTTTTATTTATACATTTAAAACTTTTATCAAATTCAGTCTGATAACGATCTAATTCTTCAACTATAGCTGACCAGTTCCTCTGAGCCATTAAATCAAAAACAACAAAAGGAAAAACGTTCCTCTGAGCCATTAAATCAAAAACAACAAAAGGAAAAACTATTTTTTTTGCATTCTTGAATGCTTTTCAGTATTTTGAGTTATTCTATATTTTTGACATCATATTTGTTTTTCTTTTGTAATAAAACATATTGCATTTCGAAATTATTTTGATTGATTGATTGATTGAAAAAATTTTCATTTATAATAATTTTGTATTAAACTTCTAATATGTGTAAAAATATATGAATATATGTTTTTTCGGATATATAAAAAAATTTTTACCAGCATCTTTATGATGAGTTTTTGGTTGTCCACTAGTAGAATTGATTAATTTTGTCAGCATCTTTATGATGAAATTTTGGTTGTCCACGAGTAGAGTTGATTGATTTTGTCAGCATCCTTATGATGAAATTTTAGTTGTCCAAATATACCAGTTGCTTGATGACCTCGTTTTTCTGGAGCTTGAATGGCTTACTGATGTTGCATATATAGATAATGATTGTAGAAAATTAGGTGGTGTACACACTATCACTGACACAAGTATTTTGATTGTTTTTATTTTTAAAGTTCTTATATATATTTTTTTGTAATTTTTTCTAAATGTTTCCTTTTTTTCTTTCTTTTATATTCGGTTCTGCGGACGTTGATTTATCACTACACTTATTAATTTTTTGAACAATAATAATATTACACCTATGAGTAGCAGCAATCCCAATCCTACTTCGATGATTAAATATATGTTGTTTTGTTCGTCTTGATTCACTTTAACTATGATTTGTTTATTGTCACCATTTTCTTGTTCATTGTAGCTTTTCCCGGCTTCAATTCCCTCGAACAGCACGGGTACGGTTTGGAGGATCTTCGTCCACCAGCCCATTGTTTCTTTTTTCACTTATTTGACGAAACGTCCTGTCACGGTCGCCATATAACATTAAATTCAAATATTAAAGTCTATCAATAACTGCTTTATTACTTTATTAATAATTGTCTTATTACTAACTAACTCTATTAATTTTAAAACGTAAACTTATATACTCAAAATAAAAGGGCGTCATGAATGGACGTGCTTGATATTGTGCACTGATCAAATTCCTTTAAGTGCATTGGCACACATCACGAGTAATTTGCTAGTTATGTGTTAATATAATAATCCGCGTTTGGTTTCAAAGATCTTAAATTTCATTAATATTTTTATGTCGCTGTTTTATTGCAGCAAAATATAATTTTCAAGTGGCCTAAATATTCAGTATTCTTTAATGACACATGCATTCATTACACGAGCCAACTCAAACTTTTTACAGCTTCTATTAGATTAAAATGTCCATTAAACTTTCCAAAATTTTTCCATTTACTCTGCGAGAAATCACTCAAAGTTCATTTAAGATCGTATTATTTACTTTATGAAACAAGTACAGCATTAAAAGAGCGTAAACAATTTCATCGTGTAAATTTTTTCGTATAATCAGTCAAACGAACTTTTGTAATATTTTAAATAAAATTGGAAAATTTCGTTGATATTAAAGAAAAACAGGATTATAATACAAATTTCAATTTAAATTTCCTTATCACTTATTGGATTTTATAAATAATGTGTACTATTAATTTCCCGTTAATATTAGCTAGTCTTTTCCTGGGAACTCCCACCCGGGTATTCCCGATTCGCAAACTCTAATCTAGACGTGTCAAATGTAACACCGACCTCAATTATTATTTTTTAGCTATTGGGGATTGGTCATACATTATATAACATATGGGGGACTACTAGGCAGTTATAAGACTTTTTCTTCACTATATTTCTAGTATGTATTGTAAATTTTGTATAGTAGGCCCACCGTAAGGAATAGATATAGAGGATAGGTATGTTAAAATAATGCTGCAGCTAAAAAAATTAATGGGAGTCGGTCATACATTTGGCCCATCTACGGGCATCCTTGCATCTGTGGTGTCCAATTTTTAAAATTTTAAACTTTCTATAAGAGCCCCCTTAAGGAGTGTAGATACGCGGTAATTACGCTCGAAAAAATTTTGGTAAAGTGAAATTAATGGGGTTCGGTCCTACATTTTACCGCTCTAATAGTGACTTTGTGTGCTTTTTTTTAATTTTATTTCTTTTTGCCCTTATTTTGAGCTCTAGGAGGAGCCAGTTGCAGTCGTCCTAAGCCCCTCATATATATATATATATATATATATATATATATATATATATATATATATATATATATATATATATATATATATATATATATATATATATATATATATATATATATATATATATATATATATATATATATATATATATATATATATATATATATATATATATATATATATATATATATATATATATATATATATATATATATATATATATATATATATATATATATATATATATATATATATATATATATATATATATATATATATATATATATATATATATATATATATATATATATATATATATATATATATATATATATATATATATATATATATATATATATATATATATATATATATATATATATATATATATATATATATATATATATATATATATATATATATATATATATATATATATATATATATATATATATATATATTTATATATATTTATATATATTTATATATATATATATATATATATATATATATATATATATATATATATATATATATATATATATATATATATATATATATATATATATATATATATATATATATATATATATATATATATATATATATATATATATATATATATATATATATATATATATATATATATATATAAAGGGTGTTTTTTTTAGAGGTATAGAACTTCGAATTGAAATAAAACACAAGAAAATCGTTTTAATGTCCATCAATTTGGCTTTATTGGAAGGATAGTTTTATGCCATTAATGTTTAAATATGATTTCGGGCATGTGGCCGCCGCGGCTGGCTCGAATAAAGCCAATTCTACAGGTCCAATTTTCAACCACTTTTTCGAGCATATGGGGCCGTATGTTGGCAATAACGCCACGAATGTTGGCTTCTAAGTCCCCTAACGTTTCTGGTTTGTTGGCGTAGACGAGCGACTTCACATATCCCCAAAGAAAATAATCCAATGGTGTCAAATCACACGATCTTGGTGGCCAATTGACAGGTCCATTCCGCGAAATTATGCGCTCATCGAATGTTTCCTTCAATAAATCGATTGTGACGTGCGCTGTGTGGCATGTAGCGCCGTCTTGTTGGAACCACAACTCATCCACATTCATGCCATCCAATTCGGGAACAAAATAGTCGGTTATCATGGATCTATTGCTGTGCACGGTGGCGAATCGATTCATTCGGGTCCTCTTCAACACTTTGCTCTACAGCGGCAATTGTTTCTTCGGTGCGCACTCTTCGACGTCTCTGCGGATGCGTATTATCACATAGAGTAAACGTAGTGCGAAAACGATCCATGGTTAACCGAATTAATTGCTCTGATGGACGATTATGTCGACCATAAAATGGACGGAGCTTGCGGTAAACTTTGCGAACTGAACCATTATTTTCGAAATAAATTTGCACGATTTGCAAGCGTTGTTCTTTTGTCAACCTGTTCATGATGAAATGGCAAACCGAACTAAATATTAATCACTTGACAGCTGACAAAATGGCCGCCAGTTAAAAAAGTGATGCCAACTTAAAGTTCTATACCTCAATATATAATTCCATTTGATTGTGGGTGATAAGCTGAATTATGAATCTTTTCTATTCCCAATAAATTTACCAAATTGGAGAATAAAGAAGATGTAAATTGAGCACCACGATCTACAGTAATTTTGAGTGGAATGCCAAAACGTGAAATATAATTCTGAATAAAACCCTTAACTATAGTATCAGATGAAATATTATTCAATAGGTAAGCTTCAGGCCATCTCGTTGTCCTATCTATAATCGTTAAAATATACTTATGTATAGCCTCTAGAAACTGGCAGAGGTCCTACAATGTCCATATGAATATGTTCAAATCTGCATTTAGGAATTGTAATTTCGACATTGGGTGATTTAGTATATCTCGTAATTTTTGATTTCTGGCATATGACGCATTGTAAAATCCATAAATTTATATCTTTATTCGTAACAGGCCAAAAATATCTACTTTGAATAATTTTCCTAGAAGAACGAGCACCTGGATGAGAAAGCGAATGCATTTTTTTTCAATTTGTATTCTCAAAATCTTGGCTTTCCAGTCACTTCTCATAAAATATTAAAATTGTGACTGGGAATTTTAAATGTATCTCCGGCAACCTTGATAACGTGTCAGCTACAATATTTTCTCCACCACTAATGTATTTAATATCATTTGTAAACTGTGCAATGTATTCAATTTGCCGAGGTGATCTCTCTGTCTTTGAATCAAAGATATATATTAATGCTTTATGATCGGTAAAAATAGTGAAAGGTTGATCTTCTAAGGAATATCTATTGAATGTGGAATAGCGTTTCTCACCATCAGTCAATTTCCTCGAAAAATATGCCAAAGATTGCCAGTAATTACGATCTGACTGTTGCAAGACCGTACCAATAGCAACATTTGATGCACCAACTGCTAAAGACATTTCTTTATTTCTATCATAATGATTAAGTAATGTGTGCTCTGTAAATTTTCTTTTGAGAACATTAAACACATTTTCTGCTGCTTTTGTCCATAGAATAGTTTTAAATTTATTTTTGTTGCAATCCGTAACAATGTTATGTAACGGTATTAAGTCTTAGGCTAGCTAGGTATGCATCTATGATAATTTATCATTCCCAAAAATTTTTGAAGTTTCGTGATAGTATCCGGTTTTTTATAGAAACTTATAACTTCAATACGATCTTTTGAAGGTTGAATACCTTTCTTTGATATTTGGTAACTCAAGAAATCTAGCGATTCTTGACCGAAAACACATTTTGATGTTTCAATATTCAAACCAATCTTATTCATTTGTTCGAAAAATAATCTAAGATGCTTAAAATGTTCCTCTTCATTTGAACTAGCAATTAAAATATCATCTATATAAATAAATACAAAATCGAAACCAGTAAAAACTTCATTCATGAATCTTTGAAATGTTTGAGCACGATTTATTAAACCAAAAGGCATCCTCAAGAACTCAAACATTCCAAAAGGTGTTGTAATCGCTGTTTTATGTATGTCTTCAGGAGCTGCAGGGATCTGGTGATAAGCTCTAACTAAATCTATTTTTGAGAAAATAGTTTTTCCGTTCATATTACTATTAAAATCCTGAATACTTGGTAAAGGGTATCTATCAGGAACTGTTACCCAATTTAAACGACGATAATCTCCGCAAGGTCTCCAATCATTTGGGTCTTTTTTTCTTGCCAAATGCAATGGCGATGCAGCGTGAGATGTCGATGGTCGACAAACCCCAATTTTAACTAAGTATTCAAGCTCTTTTTTAGCTACATTAAATTTTGAAGGATCTAAGCGTCTTGGTCTTGAAAAAGGTAAATTATAATTAGAAGTTATTCTATGAACTACTGTATGTTCTGTTGTTTTCCTATAATCAGGGTCAGCAGTAATTATCGGAAAATCATCTTATATTTTCGTAAATTTTTTTGGGAAATTAAAACATTTAATGAGAATATATTACTAAAAACTGCTGAGCCGGCGATTCCTAATTTTGTTATAGAGTCGAGAATTTTCTTATTTTTCATGTCAACTAGTAACACGAAACTTTCCAAAAAATTCGTTCCGATAATTGGAGTATTAATGCCGGCCAAAATAAATGGATAATTAAATTCCCTTCTTAAACCAAAATCTACTCTTAAAAGTTTACTACCGAAAGTTTTAACATTTGAACCGTTTGCCGCTGATAATAATAAATCTGAAGTACATTTAGAATTTTAAAATTTTGAGATTGGTAAAACAGAAAAATTCAATTTATTTAAGCGATCAAATATAAATAGGCGACGAGATGGCCTAGAAGATATCCTATCATCCGTCACCTTCATGATAGGATTATCTAGTTTAAATTATTATTTTGTGATGAAAAATTACATGGTGGAATACACTTACGTGCGTTTAACCCATATTTGTAATGATACCAGCATTTTTCATATTTTTGGCGTGATCTACTTCTCGAGTTTCCCCGATAATTCGAAATTATTTTGTTAGTGTTGTCTAGGTGATCTGAGTTCCGAAACTTCTAAGCTTAGTTGAAAATTGCTAAAACATATCGTTACCATTGTTTATCTGGGATATTTGACTCTTACTTAAAACATCCCAAATTTTATAGGCGAGAACAATGCTGTCATCTAAAATCTCTAAGTTAGAAGACGTTAAATATATCTGCAGCTCCCGTAGAAGTTTACGTAACCACAGTTTCTAAAATATGTCATTTCCTATCCTCGAAACAGGCCCAGCAATATTAGACAATATTGGACAAATAGTTGTTCAAGTCTATGTTCTTCACTAAGGGAAACCCTTTCACATAAGACTTTTTTTAATGAAATTATACTTATTTGCAGTAGGTGGTTTTTGTAAAATATCTAATATTTTTATAATCACTTCTTGAGGAAGTACTACAATAATGCATTGATACTTTAATGTATCATCTGTTATTTGTTTCATGTAGAATTGCATTTCCGTTTGAATGAACCAAGCCTAAGGGCAAGAAATCCAAAAAGGCGGCACTTTAAGAGATGAAACGTTATGGTTTAACATTGGTGAACTAAAAGTTGATCGTTCATATTTAAATTCTGATGTTCGTCTTCTAATGTATTATTTGGAGAATTATGTGATACAGGTGTAGAAATTGAAATATCTAAATTATTGTCCGATGTAGGCTGTTGAAAATCTAGTAATATATTTAACTTAACTAAAAGTTTCTATATAAAAATTAAAATTTATAAAGTAATATGAGAACAAGTTCCTACACCTGCCATAGGTCTTGGGGGTTTCCACTTAACAACTCTCGTGGAAAAGTCATTGATGATTACATAGCAAACTCCCCATTTATAGTACTAAATGACATGTTGATTTGACATTTTGTTCTTCGCAGATATCTCCAATGATAAATTGGAAAACCGAGGATAGTTTATCCGGTAGTGACCACTTCCCAATACTTGTTTCCTTTGATTTTTCAACAAACAACTTCTTCGCATTACACTTGCAAACCTACATTTGTTATTATTATTATTATTATTATTATTATTATTATTTATTTATTTAATCTTAACGAATATAATTCTAAGATTAAATTTAATTAGAGAGCACTAGTAACGTTGGCCATCAGCTCTGGTTTAATATACATTTGTGTATTAAGTATGATCATGTAAATAAAATTATATAGATGTATAAAATGATACATATTTTCAAGGTTGGCATTAAATTAGATTTTATGTTTAGCTAGCTTGATAAAGTAGCAAATTTTATTAATATTCTCGGTGGATGGTTCCTTAAGAAGTTTTAAAGCTGATTCGTTTCCAAGATTGCACATGATTCTGCAGTAAAGACTGAAGATTGTTCGGCAAGAGTGCCAAGTGTAATATTTTCCCCATTTTCATTTACTACGGCGTAAGATGGGGCCATGCCTTGAGATTTACTGCCGTCTGTATAGATGAATCGCCAGTTGTCGTTTTTTAAATGGTTCTTTTGTTCTGCCAGGAGGGTGAGAAATATATTTTTTGGGGTATTAATCTTGTTTACGTTTGCAAGTGACGTGTTAAGTGAAATAGTTTTGAATTTCCACGGGGGCTTAATAATGCGTTTTTTTGTAACGGTAAGGGGAATATTTAATTCTTCACACAACGATAGCGAATGGGCTATTGCAGATTTGATGCGTCTAGGTTTTCTTGAGCTTATAATAGAGGTAAACTCTTTGTCTAAAACTGAGTTAGTGCTATTGAGAAGCTTAGGTAGGATTCTGCATTTTGCTTCATATATTCTATCGTCTATTGATGGAAGGTTGGCTTCGCAAAGAATGTTGCTGATGGGTGTTGTTCTATAGGCGCAGACGGAGGATCTGGCAGCTTGATGGTAAACGGATTTTATGATGTTGATGTTGGTTTTACAGCTGTTGCCATATATGAATATGCCATATTCAATTTTGCTTAAAACGAGAGTTTTGGTGAGGTAGATTAATGTGTTTATGTGGACAAAGCTTTTGGCTGATAAGTATCTTATAATATTGACTCTTGATATTATAGAGTTTTTAAGTTTAAGCAGAGAATCTTTCCAAGTATAGTTTTGTGAGAAAATTAGTCCCAGCACTTTTAGTTTATTAACATTTTGTATAGTTTGAATAACGTGGTCGTTAGAGTCGCAGTTGTGTTTTCTACAGATGTGGAACTTTTTTGATTTGTGTAAAGAAATTTTCGCGCCAGAATATTCGGCACATTCAACGATGTCTTGAACAATTTTTTCAAGAATGTCTTTTGTTTCGCTGTTGTTGTTTCTTTTGCACAGTATATATAAATCGTCTGCGTACAAGCAATGGTCCACAAAGCGTTGTTCATTAACTATTTTACTGATTTCATTGAATGCGATTTGAAAAAGCACCACTGAAAGTGGCGATCCCTATGGGATTCCGTTTTTCAGGGTAAAAGTTTTTGAAAGATGGCCGTTTATCTTAACTTTAAAGCGCCTGTTTGATAAAAATGATTTGTGTGTTCAGGATCACGTGAGAGCCGATTCTGTCAAATGCTTTTTCAAAGTCAATTGATAGGATTGTTACATGGTTTTTAGCCGATAGCGCATTTGTGATGTAGTAGTCCATGTGGAGCAGTGCATCATCGCGCCCTTTGTTTGCTTTAAAAGCAACTTGCTCTTTTGCTATAAGCTTTTTCTTTTCCATAAACCATGATAGTCTTGTAGCTACGATACGTTCAATTATTTTGGAAAGGCAGGGAAGTAAAGATATTGACGATAATCACCAACTGATGCGGAATGTTTTGCTTTGGGGATGGGAACTATGATTGCCAATTTCCAAAAGTGCGGGATGTTGCCACTTTGAAATACCGTGTTGTACACATCTAGGAGTTTTTCTTTGCTTCCATGGGAAAGGCCTTTAATCATCTGGTAAGAGATACGATCATGTCCTGGAGTTGTGCCTTTGACTTTACTTAGGCAGCAGTTGAGTTCAAGCATAGTGACTGGATCTTCTAGTAAAAGTGCATTTTTGTCTGGCGTATAATTGATGTTAGTGTTGGATGAGGTTTTAGAATCGTTGAATAGGGAAGGGAAATTAGCGTCGGATGCGTAGTCCGCCCAGACTCTGCCAAAATGAGGATCAATAATTGTTTCATTTTGAGTGTCTATTGCCCTGATATTTGTGGGTAAACCCTTGCGGGTGATTCTATTTATTTTGTTCCATATGACTGCTGTGTTTGTGTTTCGGTTTATAGGTTTTGTAAAGTTTTCAAAACTGTGGTGTTTGGCGTTTTTTATTTCCCTACGAAATTTAGCATTGATTTTTTTATAGCATACTAGGTTATCTAAAGTTGGATTTGCTTTAAAGCACTGTCATTTCAACATTTTTTGTTTCCGTAAGTCTGCTAGGATTGGGTTCCACCAGGGGACTGGGGCACGGTCTGTTTTTATGTGGGGTTTTGATTGTGGAATGTGTAAATTGGCTGCGGTACGTATGGATTTAGTTATTGTGGCTGCATCTTTATTGCTTGATAAGGTAAGGAGGCCTTTAGAAATTTCAGTTTCGGCTTTTTGAGAAAATTTTGGCCAGTCAGCCAGGTGAGTTAAAAATGTTTTAGTTTTAATTAGGTTACTGCTTCCTTCTGACAATTTCATGTGTATTTTTATTGGGTAGTGGTCGCTGCTATGAAGATAATCTAACACAGTCCGTGATGTTGCCGGTAGTATTTTGATCGAGCAGAGTGAGTGGGTGGAGAAATGTGTGGGGCTGCCATCAGTCAGAACGCAAAGATTAAGTTGGTGTATTATGTTTTCGAGTACAATGCCTCTGTTATTATTCCTTGTAGATCCCCAGATATTGTTCCAGGCATTGAAATCCCCAACAACTATTAATGGGGTACTGAAGGATGAAATTATATTACTTATTACCGGAATTGATATGTCTTGGTTGGGTGGTACATAGAAAGATATAATAGTGAATGTTATATTGAGGTTGATTTCTATTGCGACTACTTGATATGTAGAGTTAAGTGGGAGTTTTTTATGGGGTATGTTGGATTTTATAAAAACTCCAACGCCTTGTTTTGAGGTGGTGTTGTTAGCTGAGTTTGCAAAGTAACTAGTGTAGTGTTTGGGTGGTATTGGAGTGAAGTTGTGGGCGCAGTGGGTTTCCTGTATTGAAATAAAGCTGGGATCCATTTCCTTTATAAGCAATTGGAGATTGTGGTGGTTGTTTGCGAAGCCGTTCATATTCCATTGTAGCATGACAAAATCCATATTTGCGGTTATTAATTTGCTGAAGGCGGTTTAAATGGGTAGACTGCTTTGGAAATGGTGTTTTGATAGAAAGTGTTGTTGCTTATATCGTCCTGACTATGCATGCCTGGGGTAGCACACCGGCGGCGACAACCCCGCCCCAGATCAAAGAAATCACTTGCGTGATTCCATCAATCAGGGGCGGAGCCGCCGCCACGTCAAAAACCACCGCGGCCTACACAATGAGGGCGGATATTTTAGGTGATTCAAGGCGTCGAGAGGTCCATCGTCACCCCGTCGAGAGTTTCCTCGCCGAGGGGTGATATATAGTAACTTTTGTCTCTGATTAGAGGTTGCGTTAATCGTGAAATTGGTGATGTAAACTGACCATTAGTTACAGAGTTGTTGTGAGTTGTATTGTTTTTTCCTAATGTTGTTGTTTTTGGGTCTTCGATTTTGTTCACGGGTTTAATATTATTTTTGTGTTGTGCTGTTACTTTTGTAATTGGTGTTTGTTGATGTTTGGAGGTAGTTGGGGTTGTTTTATTTATTTCGTTAGTTGGTAGTGCAGGTTGATTGTTTAAGTTGGTGGTCGTAATAGTGGCGTTATCTTTTTTTTCAGATTTGTTTAAAGCTTCTTTGCGTTTTGTAGGAGAATCGGAGACGGTGGAAGCATAAGTGGTTGTTTGGTTTGCTTTGGGTTGTTGGTTGTTATCTTTGTATTTGCGACGGGCTTCTCCTATGCTGCAATAGTTTTCAGTTTTGAATTTCAAAATTTCTCTCATTTGGATGTACCTTGGGCAGTTCTTGTCCGCCAATGAATGTTCACCAGAGCAATTGGTGCAAAATATGCGAGTGTATTCTTCTAAAGTGTGAGGTGGTAAACTGCATGTGGGGCATGTGGCATCTCCTTTGCACCGATTTTTTGTGTGGCGTAATTTTTGGCAATTTTTACATCTCAATGGGCTGGTAATGTAGAAGTCTACTTTGAACTTGTACCAGGCGACATCGACAGTCTTGGGGAGGCGAAAGAGATCGAAGGTGATGATCATTTTACCAGTTGGTATTCGGGCTTTCCCGTCCTCGCTCGGCTTTATAAATTTGTAAACGTCGATGACGCCTTGTGTTTTCATTTCTTGCACGACTTCTTGTTCTGGAACATTTATTAAGCACGGTGCGTAGATAACCCCTTTTACGGAGTTAAGAGAGTCGTGAAGTTTGCATGTAATAGGGCATACATTAGATATTGTTTTCGCTTTTAAGAATTTTTCAGCAACACGTGGACAGCGTGCTAATATCAGTAAGTTACCGTCGCGTAATAGAGATATAGAGCCAAATTCCTTGCTAATGCTCTCCACTCCTTTTTTGATCGCAAATGGGCTTATTTGTGATAATTGTTTTTTAGGGTCATTGGATGAAATTAAAACATATTTTGGGTTATTTTTGTTATTGTTGGATGTTGTTGGTAAGTTTGGGAATTCGTTGGGCTTTTGCTTTTTGGATGGATTATCAATATAATCCCCCAATACATAAAATCTGTTATTGGAGAGTTTGTCCGGAGGGCCCGGAGCCATGATTGTAGGGGTTTTTCTAATTGCTTGTGTGTTTAATTACCAATGAATAGATTAAATAAATTAACACGCGGCTTAAATGTTAAATAAAAGAATGAAAAAAGGAGAAAAATTACAAATTAAAATTTGTGTACTCTGAGCGAATGATTTAATAAAGAGAATATTGAAAAAAACAACCGTACGCTTTGAATGCTAGACGACACAACAATCAGACTGGGACAAATTTAGAAACATCTGCTTTAACCTTCATACAACCAAGACTTTCACTAATAACGTTCACAAAGAAGCTGCAAATATTCGTAAAATTATAGTTGGGGCAGCAAACTATGCCATCCCACAAAGCTCCACAAATTTTAGCCAAAGACGTGTACCTTGTAAGATTCAAAAAACTTTTAAGATTCAAAAAAATTAATGCACAGTTGAAGAAAGAAATCAAAACTGCCAAGAATTGTATGGAAACATTAACATCAGACATTAAACAAACGTCCACAGTTGAACGCATTTGGAAAAATATTAACAGCTTCACAGGGTACAAAACGAAATGTAATATACATAGCCTTCACACATATACCAGTTCTTCTCCGCTAACTACCAATAACATCGAAATTGCCGACATTCGTTGTAAATTTTGGTCAGACAGCTCTTCAGATTCCAACTTTCCAAGGGAATTTCAAACACACAAATACCACCCTTCACCCACAATATCCACAATAAACACCTCACCTGAAGCCAATGTGATTGAAAATGAGACACTTCTTTCAGAACTACATCAGCCCTCCAAGGTATAAATGGCAAAACTCCGGGGTTAGATAGAATTTCATACCCGATGCTGAAGCAAATGCCATATCACTTAAAGCTAAGACTACTTCACCTCTATAATAACATATTTACCACCACAATTCCCCAACAATTTAAAACAAGTGTTATAGTTCCGATATCTAAGCCTAAATCAGACAGAACTTTAGCAAATTCATATCGCCCAATCTCGCTTAATTCCTGGGTGGCTTGTTAAAGCAAAAAAGCTCCTCGATAGTCGACAGTTTGCTTTTATGAAAGGCAAATCCACAACTGATCCTCTACTCTATGTAGATTATCAGATTGCAAACAGCCTTTCATTAAGAAAACATCTGTCAATAATATCCCTTGACTTCGAGAAAGCGTTTGAATAAATTGGAACATATGCTATTGCCGATCAACTCCAGATATGGAATGTAGGCCCTAAAATTATTGGATATATTAAAAATTTCATGTCAAGCAGGAAAATCATAACCAGAGTTGGCAAGCAATATTCAAAATGTCAGCCAATGCGAAACGGGATTCCAAAGGGATCACCTCTATCGGTAGTGCTGTTTTTAATAGCATATAACGAAATGTGCTCCATTTTGACACTGTATAAAAATATAGATTTCACGGCCTACACTGACGACTTTAAATTAATAATCAGATCGGACCGAAAAATAAATCCTATAATTAATGTGGAAGAGATTATTCGAAACATTTATGAGTGGTATAATTACTCAGGAGCAATTCTCTCTAGTACTAAATGCAAAACCATGAACATATGTGGAAAGAAAGCATGCAAACATAGAATAGTATGTAATAACTTCTTTTACAGAAGTGGATAACATAGATTATACGTAGATAGTCAACTGCGCACCTGTCGAAAAAAATGTACAACTCTCTTCACACCTATGGGTATTTTGTTATCCAACACACTGAGAGAGGCAACTCAACACTCATCAGAGAGCGTGATTTTTGCACTAAAATTTATTTTTTTGCACACACAAACACTATTTTATATTATTAAATTTGTTTATTTGCCATATAACAAATTATATATTTCTTCTTGCTGTAATTTTAAAATATTTGTTTAATTTTGTTGACATTTGTGTGTTGAAATTTATCAAAGTTTTCAACCGTTTTTTTCATTCAACAGTATTGCATTTTTGATACTATTTTGGGCAATTTTTTTTTAGTGCCAAATAGAAAAATTGCAAAAAAAATGTTTAGCGAATCAACATGATTTTAGCTCAATTGCATTAAAAATGATTCTAGATTCATATTTTCATTAATAACAACTAAAAATTCGTGTTTAAAAAATATAAATTTTGTTAAATACTTTTTGTACAACTAAGTATGGTTTTGTAGCTGTGGGGAATATTTTATTTTAAATCAATACTAAAACAAAATGTTCTACTAACACTTTCTTAGAGGTTTTTGACAGCAGACTTAGGTTTTTGAAGTTTTAGTTGACTATCTACGTATAATCTATGGTGGATAGCACGAAACTACTTGGACTACATATCAACAACAGGTAAAACTGGAGTAAATTGTCTGGCACATTCTCTTACAAAACAACTAAATGTTGTAAAATGCTTATCAAGCACAAAACTAAACTGCAATACCATGTCACTAGTGTCAATAATTAAATCAATTTTATTATCTAAAATAAATTACGTACTACCATTTTATGGATTCTTTGGCATAACTTTTTTTTTGTTTTTTTCGGTTATATGTATTTATTTATTGTATCTTCAATAAACTTGAACTAACAATAAGTAATTAAATCTTAACTCTAAAATTTTAATTTTTAAGTCCAGCCAGTGCCAGACAAAAATATGTGTTTCAGCGGTTGGTTGTTTGGTTGTTTACGTCTCTCGTGTTCGGCTGAGAGCAAGATTGTCCCTCCTTCTCAGCCGAGTGTGGGGATTTGGGTGCAACTCAAGTCTTTTTATGTAGTTTGTCACGTGTTTAGAAAACACTGTCTTAACCGGCGGCATATCTAGGTCTTTATGAATTCGCTTGTTTCTGACATACCATGGGGCTGCTGTAATCGTACGGAGTATTTTATTTTGTTGCCTTTGAATTTGTTCTACATTTGATGCCAAGGCAGTGCCCCATAACTGGATTCCGTAGGACCATATTGGTTTTATAATGGAGTTGTATAGAAGAAGTTTACAATCTAGGCTTAGAGTAGAGTTCCTTCCAATGAGCCAATTCATTTGAGCTGCTTTTAATTTCATTTGGGGCACCTTTGCATTTATGTGTGACTTCCATGTTAGACGACGATCAAGATGAACACCGAGATATTTTACTTCAGTGTGTTGAGGTATAGTTTGGTTATTTATTTGTATAGGTGGGCAGGTTTCTTTGCACAATGTAAAAGTAATGTAATTTTTGTTCGTTAATTTTTATCCGCCATTGTTTTAGCCATTGTTCCAACTGGGGTATATAATCTAGCAAATTGCGGGTGGCTTCTGGATGGGTTTTGTGAACACTTAGAAAAGCTGTATCATCAGCGAATGTTGATATGTGTATGTTACTGCTTACCGGCAAGTCAGAGGTATATATCAGATATAATACAGGACCGAGGATGCTGCCTTGAGGAACTCCGGCTTCGATGGGTTGCGGAGGGCTTTGAAGATTACCTTCTTTAACAACAAATTTTCGCTCAGTTAAGTAGCTTTCTAAAAGTTTAAGGATGTTTTCGGGTAGGTTTTGCTTTAGTTTATGTATTAAACCTGCGTGCCATACTTTATCAAATGCCTGAGAAACATCGATGAAGAGCGCAGAACAATATTTCTTTTCTTCGAAGGTTTTTCTAACCACGTTCACGGGTCTATGTGTTTGTTCAATCGTACTATGTTGTCTCCTAAAACCGAATTGGTGGTCTGGAATGCATCCAGTACGATTCAGCATGGGTGTTAGCTTACTCATAAGTAGCTTTTCAAATAGTTTTGACATGTTAGACAACAGGCTTATAGGCCTATAGGACTCCACCTTCGTATGATCTTTGCCTGGTTTAGGTATCATTGTAATCAGCGAAACCTTCCATTCTGCGGGATAGCATTTGAGGCGCAAAATACTGTTAAAAATGAATAGAATTATCCGTTTTGCAGTATAGGGTAGCTCTAAGAGCATTTTATTGTTTATTTTATCAGCGCCTGGGGCTTTTTTCGAGTTTAAGCCCGCAATATAGTGTTCACTCTCACGAATGTTGAACCTCAAAGTAACATCTGGTATAGCGAGGACTGGTGGCAGCTCAACTATAGTATCAGACGTATTTGGAGTAAATACTTTCTGCAAGTGGTTTACAAACAGAGTACCTTTTTCAGCGTCAGTTCTTGCCCAGTCTCCATTCGAAGCTCGCAATGGAGGCTATATATCACTGGTCTTTTGAGGCCTCGGGCTGCTCTCCATAGCGAATAGTCTGTTTGAGGTGTTGCGTCGAGCCCATTTAGAAAGTTTTGAAGAGAAGCGGTTTTTTGATATTCTAGTAGAGTTTTCAGCTGTTTAGTACATTCCTTCTGCCTAGATTTTATCTGAGGGGATCTGTAGCGTTGCCATTCTCTACGAACTCTTCTTTTTTCGGATAAAAGCCGTTCTACATCTGCTGAAAAAATTTTATTATATCTCACCTGAAGATTTGTAGTAGTAGCATTTAGAGCTGCTTGCTTAAGGTTTTCCTCAAACATTCTAATAGAGTCATCTATGTCAGCAGGCGTTTTTAATGGAATATTTTCTGGGCAATGAGCACTCAAATATTTTTTGTATTTCAACCAATTTATACGTGTGGCTGTCATCGTTAAATCACAAGTGGGTGAATATGTTGTATGTGAATATATAGACAATAGTTGGTGAGTGATCTGAAGACAAATCTAAAGATGCTTCAACTTGGATCATTTCGCTGGGCACACCCTTTACTACTCCAAAATCAATAACATCAGGTATTTTTCTGTTGGCCAGTAAGTTGGCTGCCCACTTGATATAACATTTAACCGCATTTTTGAAATTGTGTCAAACAAAACGTGACCCTTTGGCGTGATGAGGCGAGATCCCCAGAACGTGTGCTTAGCGTTGTAATCACAAGCGGCCAAAAAGCGTGGGCCTAGTGAATTAAAAAATCTACTATATTGATTTTCTGTAATAGAGTGCCTGGGAGGAGAGTAAATTTATGAAATCACCAGGTTTTGATGAAAAGCTTCAATGCAGATGTTAGTTGCTTGAAGATAGTCTTCACAATGATCACTCATTAAGTAGTGTTTTAATCGCGATTTTATTAGTATACCCGAGCCACCACAAGCTCTACCTTGGGGGTCCTTTGTGTCGTAGAGAGTATATCCGTTGATTTTAAAAAAACTTCTAGCAGTTAAGTGCGTCTCAGAGATAAGCATATGCTTATCTCTGGCAAAACGTTGATGAGGAAAATTAAAACAAAAATAAACGCAGCTGTGAGATCTGTATTGAGAGCTTTCCGCACAACATCAATTTCAAACATGTTATTTGAAAGCAACATACAACCCTTGGAGATTCAACGAGATCTAATCACTGCAAGGCTATATAAAAATCTTCTAAGCAATCAAGAAACTCCTTTAAATTTGATCATCCGGAAATGTTTTAAACAAAAAAAATCCTAGGATGCCTTTGGTTATTCATAGAATTATTGAAAACTGTAAGAAGCTAGGAGTACATCCTATTAAGAATATATACAGATATGAAAATAAACCCCCCTGCCTTTTTAATGAAAACTCAACACCACTCTACACAATTATACTAAAATAAATACAGATCCGTCACTGTTTAGACATATGTTCCGAGAAATTCAATGCAATTATAAAGAACACGAATTTATTTTCACGGACGCATTGAAAAGTGATAATCAAGTTAACTTTAGTGTAACTGAAAATAAGAAAATACTAATTAAAAAATATTATCTCACTACATCTCTGCAGAAATTAATGCAATAATGGAAGCAATTAATACAATCAAAAATAGAAAAGGTTTATGTACTGATTCACTTTCATCTCTAAGAGCAATTGTTAATGTTTTAAACAAAAATATTTACGCCTCAATTATCAGAAACACTCTCATCAACAAACATCCAAACATAACACTCATCTGGACCCCAGGACACTGTGGGATAAAAGGCAATGAGTTTGCAGACAAAGTTGCTAAGGAGGCAATTAATGCAGCACTTCTCACTTCATATAACCATAATACAACTGATATCAATAAATATCTAAAAAAAACATTTTTTCGGAAAGAGCAATCTCTTTGATCACGCATCTATGTGGTATAAAAATGTAAAGACAAATAGAATTTCCATCGACAGCTTCCTAAAGGGCACTGATTGTAAAAGATTTGATATTATTAAATTTACAAGGCTTCGCTTGTGACACTCAAAACTGTCCCACGGACATATAATCAATCTACCTACACTACAAATATGCGACTGTAGTGTCGCACCTTCTGATGTTCTAAGTCACATACTTTTAACCTGTCCGCCGCAGTGTTTTCAATAACAACCCAAATTCCATATCCGTACTATCCAATCCAAACAGAAACAATTTAATCCAAATAATTAAATTTTTAAAAGAAACTAATCTTTATAAATTAATTTGAATAATTATTATATTAAAAGAATAATAACGACAAAAACAAAAATAATTATAATAATAATAGTATTAAGTATATTAAATACAGGCAGACCAAATTGTAACGAACAAAAATCTTTATAACTTATCAAAACTTGTAAAGAATTATTGACCCTAGTTGCCATGGCCTATTACATACATTAGTTGATAATTTATAATTATTATCTAGTGCTTTAAATAAATAAATAAATATATAAAACGATAACAAAAAAATTTAAATGAACACATACGTTTTTAAAAGTAAATTATTACAATCCTAACTTTATAACATTTTTTACTTTTTTACAACATTTTTATAATTATTAGTGTATGTTTTATATTTCGAACACATTAAAATCTTCATTGAATGTGTTTTACAAATATAATTATAGTATTCTACACATTTCTATTACTGCTTTTGACGTTTTTATCGGCCATATAAAAAGCAACGCTCTTTTTTACACCCCGATGTTGCAGCTATACTGCCCCTTAAATTTTCACTTTGTAGTTGGCCACTTTTTAATTTTTTGTGTGTTCTAAAAAGTTTTTTTTTATTTTTTTCGATCAGCAGAAAAGTTTGTGTTTGCATCTGCCTTTTCTGAAAAAATTTTGTTGTTTATGAACATATTTTGTTCATATACACATACGAAAAAAACTTAATTGCTATAGGGATCCATGTGGACTCCATTTTTTTATTACTTCAAATACTAAGCTCAAAAGTCAGGATTATCTGGATGCATGTATACATAAGCAAAAAATAGAAATATTTTAGTATTTAGTATTTATTTATTTATGTCTATGGATAAATAAAATCCTTACAGACAACATATTAAAAAAATGTACATGGAAATCATATAAAACTAAACTAGTTGATTAAGTACAAAATTAAATTACGTTTAATTACATTTATATGAAAAGACATATCAATAACGTTATACAATTCATTAAAGTTATAACAAATTCTACGAAAAGGATCAGCATTAGCGTAGTTTTGACGAAAATATTGCAGTGCCAGATGGTGAAATTGACGTAGGGGACGTTGTGGTACAGAAACTCAGAACAGATGTCGCCATTTATAAGTTTAATAACAAATATTGCATTTAAAACTTTTCTCCGGCTCTTCAATGTAGGCAGTTTAATTTGTTGTAATCTGAACTCATATGATGGCAAGTTTGACACACGGCTGGGGTATATATTACACAATATAAAAAGTAGAAATTGCTTTTGTGCAGACTCTAAACGATCACTGTGGATGTTATAATGAGGGTCCCAGATGACGGAACAATATTCCAAAATAGGTCTGACCAAGGAAGTGTAAGTTGTCTCCTTACTGCTGGATCATTAAATTCTTAACCCACCGTTTAATAAAAGCAAATACTCCACGGGCCTTATTAATGCACGTATTTATGTGATTGATGAACAGAAGCTTTTTATAAAAAAGAACTCCAAGATCAAGAAACTCATCGACACACTCCAATGTGCAACCTACTAAAGTGAAGCACCCACTAGAGTTATTTCTTCTGGAAAAATGCATGTTTGCATTTTTTTAGATTTAAAGCCAATAGGTTCTCCTTACACCGTCTAAAAAATTATTCGAAATCTCGCTGTAGATATGATTGACTGAGTTCATTATCCGAATTCAAATATATCTTGACGTCATCGGCATAGATTAGTATATCAGCAAATTGTACTGATGATGGTAAATCATTGATATAAAGTAAGAAAAAAATAGGCCAGGCTGCCTTGCGGAACACCAGATTTAACATAAATTCTTTTAGAAAAGACATTAATGAAACGACCACGTTGATGTCTCCTTTCCAGATACGATTTTATCCAATTCAAAGTTCTATTGGAGAATTCCATTAAATACAATATCTTCAATAAGAGGCAGTGATTAACTCTATCAAAAGCCTTACTGAAGTCAGTGTAAAAAACATTTGTATATTTACCATTTGTAAAACCATGATTAATGATTGTAGTTAACTGCAGCGGATTAGTTGAAGTAGAACGTCCTTTTCGAAACCCATGTTGGGATGTTGTTAAAACACATGAAATTTGATGACAAAGACAAATGTTCAGCACAATTCATCAAAATACAGTTAGGAACGCCATCAGAATCGGTGGATGTTGAAAATTTTAGTTTCTTTATAAAGAAGATAACATTAGATGTATGGATACAAGGAAGCGAAATTGGTTGTTGTTGCTGTATAGAAAAAGGATAGTTACGTGATGTGTCGTGTTTTGCGCCAGAATAAGTTGAGGCGAAGAAATCAGCGAATATATTACTTATAACAGGTGCATCAGACGAATCTATCACGGAATATTTCATAGTAGGAGGGGTAACTATTAGACTTTCTTTTGGTTTTCACAAATTTATAAAGCGATTTGGGGTCACGTTTGAGATTTTGTTTAATATTATTTATATAATTTTTGTACAACCTCAAATTAAGTAAATATTTATTTGAAATATTGCCGCTTCTTGGACGTTTAAAATTGTCATCTGGTAGTAAATTTCATTTACATGCAAAACAAAAACAACAAACTTGCCAACCCATAATAAAAGATAAAAATTGAAACGTCGTTATATTAAGACACATTTTAGAACGCTGTTGTGAATTCCCTAAATGTTAGTTTTTTAATTTTTTAATCGTGGTAGCGTTTTAGATGCCCAAGGACGGTCAGATAAGGAAGTGACGAAGTGCTTTGGTACACACTCATCAATATAATCGTTTGAAATTGTATAAAATGAGTTAATAATTCCATCTATGGCATCAGGAGATTCATCACATATAGGGAGGATATCAATCCAGTTTGTATTGCTTAACAATAAGTTTAGATTATCGTAGTTAGCTTTCTTAAAACAATACTCCTTTATACGATTTTGGCTCCGTCTAGCGAATATGTTGAACTGGAAATTACATTTTAATTCGATCGTGGGGTGATATCGGTCTTCCGGACTGAGTAGTAGGGAACTGTATGTGTGACCGCAATTAAAATTTTAAAATTTGAGTAATTAAAATTTTAAATTTTAATTGTTAAATAAACAAAAGGGAAAAAAATGAAAGTACCCAGTAGGCAAAATGTGTAAAGTGAAGATTGTGAAAAATTATAGTGTGTGTAATGCTTTTTGGTGTTATAGAAATTTAGGGTGTTGTTCTAATGGGGTGATATTGAGACAGTGACTTTGGAGCTTGAAAGTATTGGCTTAGTATAGACAATGTGGTTCTTATGCGGTGATATTGAGACATTGGGTAGTGACTTTGGAGCTTGAAAGTATTGGCTTACTATAGACTGTGTGGTTCTTATGGGGTCATATTGAGAGATTGGGTAGTGTTTTAGATTATATGTGGAAATAAAGAGTGTAGACAAGTTTGGTGACAACGTCATCAAACTTGTAGATAAAAAAGTCGACTTGGGTTCCTACGGGCTTTATTGTGTCGCTATTATTATTTTTTTGTTCTTGATAATTTTTTGTGATGCTTGTGTTTCCATTTACTTTGTGCATGGCTGTGGGTGCGTGAATGTGTGGAGGATGGGTGTGTGTGTGTGTTTCTTTTTTCTTATCTTTAGATTTGTGAAGAATGTGTGTATGTCGTTTCAAATGTCCGTCTTGTTTATTTCTTGGGATAATAATTTGAATATTTGTTCTACAGAATCATGTTTATTGCTTCGTTTATTCAGCTGCGCATTTTTTGAGAATGAGTCATCATTTGAAATGTCCGTCTGATTATTTGTTTTGCAGAATCATGTTTATTCAGCTGCGCATTTTTTGAGAATGAGTTATCATTTGAAATGTCCGTCTGATTATTTGTTTTGCAGAATCATGTTTATTGCTTTGTTTATTCAGCTGCACATTTTTTGAGAATGAGTCATCATTTGATAACAAAATTTCATTAGTCATCATTTATATAAAATAAAATATTACACAATGTTATAAGTCATCATTTAGTTGTGTTGTATTTGAAATAAAAAAAAACAGTTGTTTTAATTTGTTTTGCTATGCATTTAATTTTTATTAAATATATTTAAGTGATTAAAAAGTTTTAAAATTGTTAATTTTAAGACAATAATAATAATAATTTGTATATAGAAATTATTTTAAACAAGATATTTCTTTTGTTAGTAAAAGAGCATTTCTTAATGCGCAAACACCATATGTATGATAATTACAATATAAATAATCGGGATATTTAATTTCCATTTGTTTAAAGTTGATGCATCTAAAGTCCTCGATGTTAAAAACTCTTTTTTTAAGTATTTTTTCTAGCCATTGTCTCTTTTCTTCTCCTTTAACATATATTTTAGAATAGCGTACATTAGCTTTTACAAACTTGCAGACGCTTTGAAATGTGACTGATCCATCGTTCCACTTTAGGTGATGATAGTTCTTTGTTAACCAGTTTACTTCTTTTTGCTTCTTTGGCGATAGACACTTAAAATCAAAGGGGGGCTCTATAATGAAATTTATGGCTTCATTGTTGTTGTTGTTGAAAACGATCGCTACTTCTTTTGCGATGAAATCATTTGAATCGCTTTTGAATCCTTGCATATCTATACAAACTATATTATCATCCATATTGTTTAATTTATAAGACTTTTCGGACTTGTCCTTTTATGGGTACATATTCAATTATGCGATCATGAATAAGAATGCTTACTGCATGATGTCTTTGAGGCAATATTTGTAGCTGTTTCAAATTCAATTTTTATATCAATTGGTCCGTTATTGAGCGATTCGTTTTGATGGCTGACATCTACTACAATAATCGGTGCACTATTTTTAAATTCTTCAGCCGTTAGAAGCGGTTGAGATTCTCTCATGTAAAAGCTCTGTTGAAATCTTAAATACATATCATATAGAATTGCATAGCGTTCATTCTTAAATTTGATATTTAGGTCGTCATATGGATATGACACTGAATTTAAATGTATTTTTAAATTTGTCAGGTCACAATGAACAAACTTATTTTCTTGTTGAAAAGCAATCAATACAAAACGGGGTCGTTCTCTACTTGCAGCTAATTTAACATTCCAGATATGACTTGTTGCTGTATTAAGTTGTGGATTAACATGACAATCCCAACTACGGAATGCCATCGGTATAGAAGCACCATTGTTAATAATTTTTATCATATTCAACTTGCTAAAATCAGATAATTGTACATGTGGAATTCTCCATGAGATGAGTGAAATGGAAAGTTTTGCTTTATCCGTGGAAACGCTCGAGTGTACAAGATCTTCATCGTTCTTATTACGCAAGAGTATCAATTCATGTTTCCCATTTAGTATGACTTTGTTGTAGTCTTCAGCGAAACCCAAAAGCATTTTTAAGGGTACATAGAAGTTAAAATATCCATTAACAAGTTTTAAATCATCAATTTTATTCCAGCCAGCATTCTGCATTACAGTGCTTTCCGTTGGTGATAAGGAAACCACATTTTTTATGGTACTTGTACCTCCTAAATATCTTGTATGATCAATTTCAATACCATTAAGTTCATAACGAATTTCAACAAAGAGATATGCAACAAAGTTGTTTTTTAATTTAAAGTTGTCTGTAGATGTGGAGGTTTTCTCATCTACAACAGATCCCTCAACATATATATAACTTTCACTAGCTAACACTTACAAATCTTGATTTTGAATTGAAATGCGAATTTCATCATTATTGTTGTAGGATTGTAGGTATGGCACATATGTTTTTGATTATATTTTCATCAGATAAGGGTTTATCTAAGATATTTATTATTGAACTCATTTTGCCTTCAATTTAAAATTCAATGACTTGAGAAAATTTTTATTTGCTGTCGTTAGAGTTTTTTGATGAATTGACCTCTTTAATTGTGGTTTAGGTCGTGATAATATTTTAGGTTCGTATGCTGATGGTGTTGTTGTTGTTGCTATATTCTGTGATATACTCGAGTTGAATATTAGCATTATTGAGTTGGTCTTAAATGAATTCGTATTGTTATTTCCTCTTCTCGGAAATTAATTAAATCACCGTGCTGATCAACTACTCGTAGGGCTAGTGAACTTATCTCTCTGGAGTTCACCGGTAAATAGATAAGATTTCGAGGTATCTCATCTATTTTATAGCCTGTAGGCACATTAATCGGAAATTCATGTGGTGTATGCGCCTTGGAATTATTCATATATGTATTAACAGCGATACTACTTTCAATTCGCAACAGATTCACCTTGAAAATATTAACTGGAAGATCAGAATAATGATCTACGTTTGGAGTTAGGATTTTACTATTGAATCCCAAGAGTTTTCCAATTGTATTTTCTTTATTAAAATATATTGCATCCTTAGAGCTGTTGACTTTAACTTGCATTGTATTGTTATTGGCTTCTATAAAAATTCTAATTTCTGGATTGTAGCGTTTATATTGTTCCTCTATATAATCAACAATATCATTCAATTCATAAGATCCAATTGGTATTTCAATCACATTTTCACCTATATGAAAGAAATTGTTGTAGACATCAACATTTGGAATGCTATTATATGAATGAAAATCAGTTAGAGCACACTCATATGCCCCATTTAAATCAATAGGTGGGAAGTAATTAGCAGATAACTCTGATGAGTTGGATCTTAGAGCAATTGTTATTGACATTATGACTGTCTGATTACGAATAAATAAGTTCAACACAAAATTGTTTATAAAAATAATTTACATATTTATTTCATCTTTTTTATTTTAAATTTACATTATAATCTCAAGTACTAAGTGTGTATGTATAATAGTTGCTGATAATGTTTCAACTATAATATTTAATCTTTACTTATCCATGAATTGTGATCCTTACTAAATCCTAACCATTTAACAAATGCTTTGGCTCCTCTGGTTTCAATAATCTTTTCAACTAGATATGTATTAGGAAATCTTGTTTTTAAAAGTTCTTCATCATAAAATCCACCCTTAATAGGATTTCCACGATAATATTCTAATATGTATGTTGTGGGATATGTATTTTGAATAGATTTAATTGTGAAAATTTCTGTTGTCCAGTTTGGAGTATAGCCTTTTTCAAAAATATGCTTATATTTGCTTATGCGCACATGATCACCAACATTAAATTTCGATATTTTATACATTTTCAAATGACTGTATACTGTATTCAATAATTTTTTCTCATTTGAAGAGTTGACTTTAATTGGAGCCATTTTAATGGCACGATGAACTTTTCTGTTATATGATTCTAACACTTCTTTGTAGATATCAAGCCAATTATATGTACCATTAAAACTAAATTCTTTCCACATCATCCCTTTTAATGTTCTATTAAATCGTTCTACTATTGATGCTTTCATTCTGCTATACGTTGAATAGTGATTAATGTTGTACTTATCCATCAATTTTCCAAAGTGTTTATTGAAAAATTCTTTACCATCATCTGTTTGTAGGTTTTTTGGTACCCGTCCCAATTGAAAAATATATGACATGGCTTGGGTTGTTTCAAGTGCAGTTTTTGTTTTAATTGGTACTGCCCATGCAAATTTGGAGAATGTGTCAATTACAGTTAACAAAAATCTATAATTTTTATTGTCCATAGAATAATTTCCCATTTCAACTAAATCAGCTTGCCAAAGATCATCTATTCCTTTCATCACAACTCTACGACGTAAAAAAGATTTTCGAGCTTGTTTATGGAGTTCATTTACTAAAATTCTTTTGAAGTCATTTTTTTAGTATTAAGAATTATTTTCGATGTGTTGTGATCTATTTGATACACTTTTAGCTATTGGCACAAACATGTAATTTTCAAATCTATAAATCTTCTCATTAACTTTTCTTTTGTATACATTCAACAAATTTTTGTAGATATCCGTCTTCCAAAAATTTTTTGATTTTGGAAATAGTTTCTTGCATTTTCTTATTCTCTTCCAACTGTAATATTATTGCATGTTGTAGCATTTCGATTTGAGTTCTTAGAGTATCATGAATATTGTTGTTATCTTCCTTAAAGTATTTTAATAGCTTGTGTTCTATTTCTTCGATTTGAGTTTGCAGAAACAATTTATTGATAACATCGTTTTCTTCCGCAGCTTTTGCCACATTTTTGATTCTTTTGTTTTGGACATCGATGTTGTTGTTCGCATCCATAAAGAACCCCAACATTTTAGGGGCATTTTTCAATTAAATTATATTGCTTGTATCGTTTAGATAATGTCCAAACTTATCAACAGACATACTTTATATAGATTATTCTATTATATTAGCTTCGCGAAGTTCTTCAATAATTGATACAATTTCGTTATTATGATTAGTATGACCTGCAGCTTGTGATGATACCAGTAGTCGAAGTCGATTTACCATCTCATTTGCATCATCCCAGTATATATAGTTTGGCTTATGAGGGTTAAACTGCATCAATCCATCACCTTTATAATTAGATATTGTCTTATTTTTTTATAAAGTCTGTTGGTTTTTCTCTTTAAACATCTTTTTAATAATATGCTTATATTTATAGGCTTTCGTTCCCTTGATTTGTCCATCTGGTTTATAGTCTCTTCTGTACGCATTTGTATTAATTAAAATTTTTTTGTAGAGTTCTAGTTCATATTTATCATAGTTTTTTGGTATTTTATGAAACATTAGAGAAAATAGCCCTGGCGTTAGAGCCCACATTTGACTACCAACATGTATTTTGTTTTCATTTAATTTGAGCTTACTATCACCAAATTTCCATTCAGTATTGAAATCTTTATGTGGACCATAGTTAGTATCTAATTCATTTCTTCCTTCCAAAACAGATAAGTCAGTGTAACTCTCTTCAGCATTTGAATTTTGAGAGTAAAAATCGTCATCATCATCATCATTATCAATAGTACTTTCACCATTAGGATCAGCAAGTGAATTGCTGGTATCAAATATTGATTCTTCTGCAAGTTTCTTTGGTGTACTTGTCTCCAACTTAATTGATGGTTTCTTAAGATGATTAGAACTGTTATTATCGTCATCATCATCATCATTATCAATAGTACTTTCACCATTAGGATCAGCAAGTGAATTGCTGGTATCAAATATTGATTCTTCTGCAAGTTTCTTTGGTGTACTTGTCTCCAACTTAATTGATGGTTTCTTAAGATGATTAGAACTGTTATTATATTCAATTTCTGCTTTCATCTCATTCTTTTCTTTTTTGATAATTCCATTGATATTATTAGAATTATTTATAAATTTGTTTAAAGGATCTGTTATAGGTTTAAATGTATCTTTTAGTTGTTCACGTGTGTCTATTTCGCCTGTTTTTATACTACGAAGCTTTTTCTTCAAGACATTTCTTGTCGCAACCAGCTCTTTTAAAATTATTTTCATCCATTTTCCAGCTATCAGATCAGCTTATTAGGTATCTGATCAGGTTATCAGATCAGCTTATTAGGTACCTGATCAGGTTATCAGATCAGGTTATTAGGTATCAGATCAGCTTATTAGGTATCTGATCAGGTTATCAGATCAGCTTATTAGGTACCTGATCAGGTTATCAGATCAGGTTATTAGGTATCAGATCAGCTTATTAGGTATCTGATCAGCTTATTAGGTATCTGATCAGGTTATCAGATCAGCTTATTAGGTACCTGATCAGGTTATCAGATCAGTTTATTAGGTATCAGATCAGCTTATTAGGTATCAGATCAGATCAGCTTATTAGGTAGGTAATTAGATCAGGTATAGTTGATATTTCAAGAGCTATGTAGATGTATTATGGCTAAAGCCAGATTATATACTAGTTTTTCTTTTATGTAGAGCAATTTATATTGTTATGAAATAATCGAATAATTTTCTGTAGCGCCCATTGTTTAATTCATTATCTTTGCTTATCATCAAAAATCCATATTTATCCTTCCAGCACAATCGACAAATTTCATGAAACTTTGCATAACTAATATCGCTGGCAACATGATCCTTATAAACATGTTTCATATTTGTCTCATCTTGTTTAAACATTATAATCATATTCGCATTGTCTCTTATTAAATGCTTGGGAATTCTGGTATAAGTTTGGCACAAGTAGAATGAATCAACATGTCGTCCCATACAAAAATAAGCTCGTATATTATTCTGCTTCTCACATGCAACATCATCAAATATCATAATTGAATTAGTTTTGTCAGGGGGAATAACTGATTCATTTTCGGTGAATGTGTAATATCCCATTCCTTTAATAGGTGTAATTAATCTCTTCAAGTATTCATATTTCGGCTGATATAGAGATTTTGAGTATAAATAGATGTTTTCAAACTTTAGTCCATTAGGACTTTCTAGTAAGCCAATCATAACATTAGTCTTTCCACAATTTGATGGTCCCACTATTAGAGCACGAATAGAATTTGGTAAGAGTGAAGTATGTTTTATTTTTGAACTGATGTTCTATGAATCATCAATGTTTCGAACTAAAATATTTTTATGTTGTTTTACTAACTGCATTTTTATAACTAAATGCAATTCATGTTTGTTACCTTTTATTATAGGAAAAATAAATAAGATGGTTATACATTATCAAAAGTCATTTAGTCATAAAAACACCTTCGTTGGAGCAGGTTTACTAGATAAAATAATAAACTCTCTTCCTGTTGAACTTCATCTTCCTGGATATCAACACTGTGGACCTGGAACTAAACTACAAAAACGTTTAAATCGAGGTGATGAAGGAATCAATTTATTGGACTCTGCCTGCAAAAATCACGACATAGCTTATTCTAAAAATAAAGATTTAAATATTAGACATCAAGCTGATAAAATTCTTGAAAATTCAGTTTGGGATCGAGTTTTATCAAAAGATAGCAGTCTTGCAGAAAAATCAATTGCATATATGGTTACTAACGCTATGAAAGCCAAAACAAAATTTGGTATGGGTGTGGGGAAAAAGAAAAATGTTAAGAAACCTAAATTAAATGGTAAAAAATTGTTCAGTTCATCAATTAGAGCTGCAACAAAAATACTAAAGGAGAAAAAACCTTTAGACATTAACAATGCTATTAGAATAGCACGTAAAACGATCAACAAAACATTAAAAGGCAGAAAATCTCAAGTTATAATACCTCGCATAATAAATGTACCAAAAATTGGTGGGTTTTTACCTCTAATACCGGGTGCAATTGGTAGTCTAACGATTGGAGGTGCTGCTATAGCTAAGGCTGTAAATGCGACAAAGAATGCAAAAAATCAGCTTGATGAAGCAATTCGACATAATAAAGCGATGGAATCTATAGCTGTTGGGAAAGGACTTTACCTAAAACCATATAAAAAGGTTTATGGTTTAGTTTATAAAGAGCAGACAAAAAACTCTTAAAAATGCTCCCTAATAGACCACTATCAGAAGTCGACTTGAGAAATTTTTCAAACAAAATTCCACATTTTAGAGGAGTTTTCATGTTGGACTCACTACCAAAACGACCAAAGAAAAAAGAATGAGGCATAATCAATTTGGATTTATCAACAGGACCTGGTACACATTGGGTAGCATATTATAAAAACATCAATGTAAAGGAATATTTCGATAGTTTTGGAAACTTACAACCTCCTTCGGAAGTACTCAAATATCTGGACACAAATATAAAATACAACTATAATCAACATCAGAATTTTAATACATTTACCTGTGGTCATTTATGTCTTAAGTTTCTTTATGAAATAACTGAAAATATTAAATAAAAAACACAATTGTATATATATATATATATATATATATATATATATATATATATATATATATATATATATATATATATATATATATATATATATATATATATATATATATATATATATATATATATATATATATATATATATATATATATATATATATATATATATATATATATATATATATATATATATATATATATATATATATATATATATATATATATATATATATATATATATATATATATATATATATATATATATATATATATATATATATATATATGTATGTATATATATATATATATATATATATATATATATATATATATATATATATATATATATATATATATATATATATATATATATATATATATATATATATATATATGTATGTATATATATATATATATATATATATATATATATATATATATATATATATATATATATATATATATATATATATATATATATATATTTCACAAAACTCTTTAATGCATTTTTATTTATTTATTTATAATTTACAATACAGAATAAATTTTTTTTATTCCCAAATGGGATATTGAACATTTTGAATCAAAAATTCGTCCATTTCACTCTCAAGGATTAAGCTTTGTTCACCATCTCTGCGTACTTGAAATATTCCACTCGAGAGATCCTTAATTTCATCATCTGTCAGAGTATTATATCTTTTAGGTAGAAACATTATATTTTTTCCATCTCAACTCTTAGTGTTGGTCCATATTTTGTTGTTACCCGTGTAATATTTTGAACAGGATATTTAGCAGCTACATCTAGATCATTTATATGAATTAAGCTTTTGTTGTTTAGTGAATTAAATTTTGATATTAAATTTTTTTGAGGAGTTCATTTTTTGAATAGATCTTGTCACTTTGAATCTTTAATGGAAATTGATCCTGAAAGTAGTGATGATGAGTCCAATAAGCCTAACCGAAAATATTTATTGTGAGAAGGTTAATATGTATATGTGGAGAAATAGTGCTAGAGAGATAGGGATAGATATATAGGAATATTAATATGAATGTTCCTTCTTTTAATTTTTTAATAGTCTCTTTGAAAATGAGTTGGAAAGAGAAATATGTATATTCTATACCCTCTATTCTAGAAGGATTATAGGAAAATGGAGAAGGATATAAGAGGAGGAAAAAATAATATTGAATTTTATTCACTTTGTAGCTAAATATTTAGGAAAAAAATTCTCAGTATCGACGAATCCTTTGAAAAAGTAAGCAGCAACAAAATTAATACGGAATATTAACAAAAAATGAGTCAAATAAGAAGGAGTCTTAATAAATTTATATCGGATTTTGATAACTTTAGACTATACGATCATTGGGAAATGATCATATTTTTTCAAAATATGCTGGACGAGAATGATGAATTTGATATTATGGAAGATGAAGACAACACAGAAGGACATTTCAAATGCTGTCCCTGGTATGATCCGAACTGTGAGGAAGGACCTGATACACGTAGGTGCTCGATATACTTTCTACGGAAAGCTATATTAGAAAATTTAATGGAATCTTATTATACAATGTTTTAACCATCATAATAAAATTTAATAAATAAAATAGTATTATTAAAATAATATATTCACTGTCTTGTATTATTTTTTCTAAAGGATAATTAGGAAAATTAAAGAAATTTTTAAGTTAAAAATTTAATGAATAACTTATGAGATTATCCAAATTTTTTTTTACTCTTTAAAATGATGAAATAATTAATTTTAATACAATTTCATAATGTTGTGAAATTCAAATTCAAGAAATAAACAAATCAAATCAAGATTATGCAGGATTTAAGAGTACAGTTAAACTTATAAACAGAAAAATTTCCAAGTAAGCAAAAAACAAGACAAGAATTGTTTTGATCCAACAAAAATTGTTTTCCTGCTAGCAGCAAGACGTGTATGAACAGTCAACGTCAGCGTTTTTTCAATTTGATGATGATATCAGGGCTGAACAAGAAAATAAAACAAAGATTGTATATATTTTTTTGATATTAATAAAATTTTTTTTTATTATTATTTAATTTTTTTCTTATTTCATTATTATTATAATTTTTTTTAATAACAAACCAAATTTTCTTAATAACTAAACATTAATAACTAAATATTTACATATAAACAGGAACAAATTACATTGAAGCTTATCAATTTCCATTAGCAACATATCCAGTTCATATTCTGGATTTGTTTCCTCAATTCGATAATTACACCATGCTAATGTATTTATACCATCACATTGTATTTTTCTTTTATCATCTTGATAACTAAGTACAACCTTATTTAGTTGGTTGGTATAAATTTGATGAACTTTTGACTTAAATGTTAACATATCATCATAAACAATAGACTTATTAAATAAACAATTTCTATACGCCTCTAAACTATATTTATCAAGAACACATTTCTTAACCCCCTTCTATTTTTTACATCATTTTCATATTGCACGCTAAAAGAATACATTTTTGACCGAAGTCCCACAAATTCTTTCATCACTTTCCCACAATTCTCATCCTTCATCATATCCAGCACCTTTGAATTTACGGGTTGAGGGGTTATAGTCTCTCAAGTAAATAAAATATGTTGTTTTCCTTAACGTTATAAACTTCTATGTGTTTATTGACCTTCAGTGGTTATATATATATTTACATAACAAATTATGTTTTTACATATATTTGATATTTAGGGGTTTTATGGTACAATGATATAAGTATTTACTTTTTTATCTCCACTTTATATCTTTATAATTCACTTCAATTATTTAAATTTTGGAATAAAATTTATACAATGTTCAATAACTTCTTTATCAGCACTTGTCGTTTGGCCTCGGGATGTAATGATAATAATAACTGTGTTCTCTTTTTCACACGAAACAGAAGTTATTTAGTTATATTACATTGACTGCAGTTGTGGGTTATTAATTCTATCGTCAGGGTTGGGCGTTTTGAATTTCTGTTCACGCAGGTGAACATCCTCCCGGGCTCGGCGAGCTGTGAATGAAAAGAACAATTATTTGTGTATGTTCAAATAAAACGTGGGATAATATGGATAACATCGAGAAACAAATACTTACCAGCCAAAGGTTGAGTCTTGAGCAATGAGTGAGTCACCAGCAATGTGGATCACATTGGGTTGAATAATGCTGGTGTACAGGTCACCGCCAATCTCCATAGCCACAGGCGTGTTAGAGTAAAAGTCTGGGTCGGCAAGGGATATTCTACATACTTTGTTTTTTACTGTTTCATCCATAGTACTTGGGTATGGGTTTTTTGGCAAGTCCGTAACAACATGCATACGCACTTCATATCGTAAATTAGAAGTTAAGTGCGGTACGATTACAGCTTTGACATACACTTCGTCATCAACCTTAAATGGATTCAGCGAACTGCCTCGTACGAATGACATAGCAATTCCGGATGTCGTCAAGCTTGGATTTAAGACTGCGCGTATTGATTTATGCTCTTTATCCATAAGCACCTGAACAATTACAGTGGGAACAAATGTTTTCGCCCTTTTTGTTGGAACGGTCATGGATGTTGTTGCGTTTGGCGCTACAATTGACCGACGAGGAGTTGGAACAGGAGGTCTTGTACCTGGATTAGGTGGGGTGGAATTTTCAGATGAAAAGTTCTTCAAGATTCTGTCTGGACCATGTAAGACGGAGTGATGTTTTCCTCCACACTTTTGGCATCGAGTTTTGCTTGTGCACTTATCGATCAGATGATTCCGGGCCAAACAATTAACACAGTAGTGTAACTTTAAAGCGGTTTTGTATTTTTGTGCCAAGTTCATTCCATTAAATCTTTTGCAGTTTGTCAGGCGATGATCCTTTTGACAGATACCACAGCCAAAGTGACGTCTGGGTTGATAACGGTTATTTTTATTTGATTTTTTTCTATTTTGGGAATCAGCTTGACGATGATTTGTCCGGTTGTGGTGTTCTCCTCGTTTACGATTGGGTGCCATGATCTGTGTGATATGATATGAAACTTATGTCAAATGTGAATGGGTTAGATAAGCTTAATACATGAGGGAGAAATCAATCAATCAGCGTTAGAGGGTAAGGCTGAACGTTTAATGTCAAATTAATATTGGCAAAGTGTGACAAAGAATGATCAAACCGTTATGTATTAAACTTTGATGTGTGTAAATATGTTAAAATTAGTGTTAGGGTTAAGTATTCAAGTGGGTTAGAGTTTCAGTCAATTGAGTTAATTTAATTAGTAGGTAGCACTACAACTTTTGTTATTGGACGTTTCAAGGTTCCATTCGATGTGCGTACGTCAACGACTCGGTTTCGTCCATCAGAACCAGGGTAAGTATGAGTTACACGTCCGAGTAACCATTCATTAGGGGGTAAGTTGTCTTGTCTAATAACAACAATATCATTAACTTCAACTTGTCGCTTCGGGTTTTTCCACTTATATCTTTTATGCAGCTCTTTAAGATATTCATCTTTCCATCGTCTGCAAAAGTTATGATGCTGAATTTTCAGCTTTTGCCATCTATTAGCTAGGGTAATATTATCGTTACTGCAGTCGGGTTCTGCAGGGGTAAGTATTGGCGAACCAATTAAAAAGTGACCTGGGGTTAAAGGGTTGAGATCTTCTGGGTTTTCACTTGACGGGCTTAAGGGTCTTGAGTTGAGGCATCCTTCAATTCTGGCGAGCAGGGTAGCTAGCTCTTCAAATGTGTATTTCAACATATTCAGTTTCTTCAGGTGTGACTTCAAGCTTTTAACGCCAGCCTCCCATAGACCACCCATGTGTGGTGCTCCTGGGGGTATAAAGTGCCACGTCAAGTTCTGCAAACTGTTAGTAGATACCACAGATCCCTTCAATTGTTTCATGAATTCCTGTCGCTCTTTCTTTAGTAGCTGTTTTGCTCCAACAAAATTTGTTCCATTGTCAGAGTATATGGCGACAGGGCATCCCCGCCTCGAAAAAAATCGAGCGAATGCTGCCATAAAGGCTTGGGTTGACAGGTCAGATGTGGGTTCCAAATGTATCGCTTTTGTTGCAAAGCAAACCAAAACGCATACATATCCTTTGGTTATTCTACAATTTCTGCCATTATAAACTTTAATATCAAATGGCCCGGCAAAGTCAACTCCAGTGTTATAAAAGGGTCGGGTTATTTGGGTGCGTTCAGGTGGCAAGGCTGCCATAAATTGGGTAGCTTGTCGATTCTTGTATTTTGTGCATGGTACACATTTGTTTATAACCGAACTTATTAAATTCTGAAGCTTCGGAATCCAATAGCCAGAACGTATTATTCTTAGCATAAGTTGGTTTCCTCCGTGTAGAGTCACCAAATGCACGTGTAGGGTTAATAATTTTGCCAATTGACTTGAGTAGGGTAATAAAATTGGATGTCTTTCTGAATACGACAAACTATTGGAGTTGGCCAGTCGCCCGTTTGCACGCATAATATTGGCAGAATCTAAAAATGGGGTTAGGGTAAGTAAGTTGCTCTTTTTCGGAATCGTGTGTTTCTTTTTAAGACAATTATATTCTTCTTCAAAATATTTAGTCTGACATAGAATAATGAGTCTATCATGGGTTGATTTTATTTCGCTCGCATCAAGTTCAATGTTTGGGTGGGTTAATAATTTTTCTATTCTTTCTTCACTGGAATGAGCGTTATTTCTATCAATAATAATTTTATTATTTAGAGCTCTTTGTGTTTGGGTTTTTGATGCGCGATTACTGAATCGATAGACATATGACATTACTCTTAGCGCTTTTGACAATTTTGAAAACCTTACCAATATGTCTGGGTTAGTGTAATTATCTGATGGTGGGTTAATATTAACTGTAGTAGAAAATGATTGACTAAATTTAGCTTCAGCTTGAGTTTCAAAGGTTTTGTGTGTTGTTGGCCATTTCGACGGAGTTTGTTTTAGCCAAAGTGGTCCATTCCACCACAGCCTGTCTTCTTTTAATTCTTCTGCATTACATCCTCGGCTAGCGACATCAGCAGGGTTATCGTGCGAGGCAACATGGTTCCAGTTGTCCACGCCTACGGTTTTCAAAATTGTAGAAACTCTGTTTGCTACAAAGGTGTTCCACGAATTGGGTGGTTTGCTGAGCCAAGCTAAGACTATTGATGAGTCTGTCCAGAAATATGTTTGATGTTGCGGTAAATTGAGTTGGGTTAGTACATTGTGTGTAATATTAGCCAACAACACTGCACCGCAAAGTTCTAGTTTTGGCAACGATATTACTTTGATTGGCGCAACTCTCGTTTTAGCAAGAAGTAGGGTTACGGTACAAGGTCCGTTTATGGGTGTGACTCGAGCATATAATACTGCTGAGTAAGCCTTTTCAGAAGCATCTGAAAAGCCATGAAACTCGATTTTTGCTGAAGGTGAAAAATTAATCCATCTTGGAATACGAATTTGTTCAATATTGTCATAGAACTGCAAAAACTTGTGCCATTTAATTAGGGTGAGTGGCTTAAGACATTCATCCCAAGCTGTGTTATCTTGCCATATTTGCTGCATAATAATTTTAGCAGAAATAACAATCGGCGCTAACCAACCAGCTGGGTCAAAAAGTCGAGCTATATCTGATAAAACTCCTCGCTTTGTGTATGCAGATTTTCTCTCAATTATTGGAACACTAAAGAAAAAGGTATCTTCATTCGCATTCCATCTTATGCCTAACGTCTTGGCGTTATTTGAATCGGGTAGGGTGAGTAAGTCGATATCAAGCAAGTGTTCTTCGGGTAGGCTGTTTAATAATTCTTTAGTGTTAGAAGTCCACTTTCTCAGAGGAAATCCAGCAGAGTCAAGAGCTGTGACTAATTGGGTTTGAGCACTCTTAGCTTCTTCAACCGTATGACCACCAGCCAATACATCGTCTACATAGATATTATTCTTCAAAATTTTTGAAGCAATTGGGTGGGTGTTTTGAATGTCTTTGGCTAATTCGTGTAGGGTTCTAATAGCCAAGTATGGAGCGCAGTTAACTCCGAATGTCACTGTTTGCAGTTCAAAATCTTGAATGGGTTCATTAACGCTTTTGCGAAAGAGTATGCGCTGGAAGGGTGTGTGGGTAGTGTTTAACATAATTTGCCTGTACATTTTTGTAATATCGGCATTAAAACCAATTTTATAAAAACGCCATTTCAAGATGAGTAAAACTAAATCTTGTTGTAGAGTAGGACCAGTGTGTAAGGCATCATTTAAGCTGTTACTATTAGATGTTTTGCTAGAAGCATTAAAGACAACTCTAATTTTTGTCGTAACACGATCTAGTTTAACAACAGCATGATGGGGTAAATAATATTGGTTATTTGAAGATGTGTTCGGGTTATATCTAATAGGTTTCATATGACCTAAGTCTATATACTCTTGCAGAACGTTATCATATTCAATCTTAAGCTCGGGTTTCTTCATTAAATTCTTCTCATTTCTTAAAAATTGAGCCATTGCTATATGGCGTGAATTCCCTAATTCGATTGGAGGGTAACGAAATGGAAGATTAACTTGATAACGGCCACAGGGTAATTTACGAGTAGTTGTGACATAATTCTCCTCGCAAGATATCTCTTCATCAGAATTTTTGGGTTGGTTGGGTATTTCTTCAATTTCCCAGAATTTAGTTAAAACTTTATCAAGTGCGACAGAACTGAAATATGAAACTGTGGGTTGGGTTCTTCGTGAATTTTGCACGGGTCCGGTCAAAATCCAGCCGAATTCAGTTTCCTGAGCTATTAATGTGTTAAGAAAATCTTTTTTAACACCAGACTTTAAAATTTGTGGATAAACATCACTGCCAATTAGAAAATCTATTGGCCTACTTTCATAAAACTGCGGATCTGCTAATTGAATATTTTCTAAGTCTTTTGTGGGTATGTGTTTTAAATTTTGTGTGGGTAGATTTTTCGTGAGTGTTTTAACAACAATAGCTTGAATATTCAGTTTGAAATTGTTTTGTGTGTTTGACCTTAACAAAACATCAAATAGTTTGTTTGATCGCGCTGACACAACTTCATTAATTCCCGAAATTTCAGCAACAATTGGGGTAGTGTGTAATTGTAATTTTTTTCTAAGTTTATCTGAAATAAACGAAAAATCTGACGCTGGATCAATTAGCGCTCTAGCTGGAAATTTTTCGCCATGAACTTCAACATTCAGAATTGCTGTTCCTAATAATTTAGCTCTGCTATCTAATATGGGTTTGCTTGATTGGGTGTTTGATGAGAAAGATTGTGCTGCATTTCGTGATGTTGACGGTTGATTATCGTCAACTTGTGTGTTTGAGTTTGAATTGGGTTTGTGTAGTAGGGTATTATGTCTTCCACCGCAATATCTGCAAGTGAATGTGCTACGACAATCTTTGATAATATGTGCAATAGCCAAACAATTGTAACATATTCCATTCTTTTTGAAAAAATCTATTCTCTCGTTTACGCCCATAGACGTAAACTCTGAACATTCTCTGAGGGTGTGATTATTTTTGCATAGTTTGCAAATTGATCCATCGGGTTTATTTTTTGAATTTGGGTTAATTTGCATATTTGTGCGACTTTGAGTATGAGGGTGGGTTGTGTTGGAGAATTTATGTTCATTTTGACATTTGGGTTTTGGGTGGGTGTCTTTATTTGAATGGGTTACAGTGTGAAAAGTTTTTCCTCTTCTATCGTAGAGATTCTTATTCTCTTGGAAATATTTGGGTTTCGGGTTGGTGTTGTGGAACGTACTCTGATCTAAAACATCATTCACTGATGTTAGTTCTTTGTAAGTATTTGTTAAAAACAAATCCAGATCAGTCCACGAT
Organism: Panzeria rudis; assembly: GCA_956483635.1. NCBI lineage: Eukaryota > Metazoa > Arthropoda > Insecta > Diptera > Tachinidae > Panzeria > Panzeria rudis. Next base: position 66,238,154 of record OY101450.1, on the reverse strand, counting down.
GGCATTTCCGCACAGTCAGAAAGTGTTTTTTCAAACTCTCTTCGTACTTCTTTGGGTAATTTCGTTGAGCATAAATATACGAAAATAGGATCCCAATGATCCGTGTCTATTTCTAACGCACTCAAATTCGAAATACAACAATTAATCTTTCTCTGGAGTTCTCTTATTGAAACACTACACATGGTGTTTACGCTGGGTAAAATGAAAAGAGTTTTTAATTGCGCATTGATTTGCATTCTTTTGTTTTCATATTGAGAAACTAATTGATTCCATGCGATAAGAAATCCGTCATTTGTTAAGGGTGCGTTGTCTACTATTTCTTTGGCTTCACCGCTAGTTTTTTGTTTTAAATGGAATAGTTTCTCTACTCCACTCAAACGGGTATTATTGCCGTACATAGCTTTAAAAAGATCTCTGAATGAGGCCCAATTTATGAAATCACCACTAAATATTGGCATGTCGCATGGGGGTACATTAAATGATACTGCATCCTTGGGTTGTGTTACTTGAGTATCGGGTGAAGGGCGACGTGTTTCATTTTCCTTGGTAATTCTCTCAATGGACTCCTCAATTTCTATCATTGAGCTTCTATAACCTTTCTTTGCAGCTCTGATACTTCTGGTGATTTGGGCTAGATCTATAATACCAGCTTCTTTTGTGTCACCTACATCAGGAGATTCCCTAATCTGTTTAAATTTTTTGTCAATATCTGACCATAAATTTTCTAATTCCTTTTTTTTTGAAGTTTAGGGCGGGTATAGATTGGGAATGCTCCTGTGCTTCATTGTAGTCCTCTTCAAAGGACTTCAATTCTTCGATATAATTTTCCAAATCATTGGCCAAAGACTTAAGAGTAGACATAATTGGGTTTTTAATTATTTAAATTTGGATTGGAAAGGGTTAAAATGGGTTTAAACGGGTTTAAAGTGTTTTTGTTTGCTTGGGTAATAAAAACCGTAAAGATTTTTCACTTTAATATGACGAGAGAAAAACAATTTTTTTTTCCAGGCGACAAATTTTCCAACTGAGTGCTTTAAAAGCAAAAATGTGCTCTACACAATTAGATATTCAATATGTGTTATTTAAGCAATATAATGCAAATTTAATATTCTCGCTTTTCGCTATTAGTTGGGTGGGTGGGTGTTTGAATTCTTTTATCTATGTATATAAAAATTATATTTTATTTTTGCTTTTATTTGCTTATAAAATAAACAAGTCGCAGTTTTTTGACACTTTTTTATTGTATTTTGTAAGTTTTTTAAATATTAACTTACCACGCTTGCTGACTGCAGGGTACAAACCTTAACAGGAGAAAACTTGCTTGTGTTGCTTATTTCTTTTTGCTCGATCTTCCCGCTGTAATGCGCTTTGAATTAATGCGTGTTTGTGGGTATGTATGCTGCTTGCAGTTTATTGCACTTTCAGTATATGTACATACATACATATAATTTTTAAAATTGTTTATATATTTTGCGACTTTATGTCTATTTGTATGTTATAAATTGTGCAAGTTTGTATGTGTATCTCTTTGTAACGTTTTGTAATAATTACTCTTGTTTTATTTTAAAAACTTTTTTATTTGCTTGTTTAAATAACTTTTTGTTTATTCTTTAACTTTGTGTTTTTTTTTTTTTAAATTGCCACTTGTATGAAATTTTACCTTTGTAATAATTGTTCTATGTCTTATTGATTAATTATACTTGTTTTTTCACCTTTTTAACAGTTTTTTGTCTTTTGCTAATTTAAATTTTTTGTTATTTTGTTTTATATTTATTTAATTTGACTGCTTGTGTTAAACGATTTGTGCTGTTTGTATATTTAATGTGAATGTAAATATGTATGTAACTTTGTGATGTAATTACATATGTATGTATGTATGACTGTGTTTTAATGCTTTTTTGATAAAAAATACAAAAACTTTTTGATGCACAATATGAGTTAAAAAAGAAGGGTAGGTTTTTCAAGCAAGATTATGAAATTTTAAATAATTTATTTAAATAATTTATTTGCAAATGTAAGAGTGGGTTTTTTAAGTTATGCAGTTGTTCGGGTTTGCACCAAAAAAATTATATTATTTGATTACTTCAATTAAAGTTATATGTAAGCTTATTATTGCTTAGTAGACTGTATTTTTCACTTGCACTATTTCAATTTTGTAGCTTCGAAAGGACCATGAATTTACGGGTTGAGGGGTTATAGTCTCTCAAGTAAATAAAATATGTTATTTTCCTTAACGTTATAAACTTCTATGTGTTTATTGACCTTCAATGGTTATATATATATTTACATAACAAATTATATTTCTTAGTTTTGTATTGCTTCTAAGGATTCTTCTTAAATAAAAAACGTGTTTAGCTTTCCATTATCTATATATTTCGAACAATTTTAGTTCATCTTCAGGATCTATGGAAATGTACAATGTTTTTTATTTTTAATAATTTTAAAATGTTTTTAAATATTAATAATTACCATGTTATTTGACTATGAATGTAGGATAATGAAAATTTTGTAAAAACTATCAAAAATAACTTATAAATCAAATTAAATATGAATACTACAATCAGTTTATATTAGAAATTAAATTACAATATGTATTAATATAGTTTTTCTTGTCACTTTTTTCGTTGCATGTAAATTCTTCATACTTGACAATTTGGTTGACTTCGTGCACTTGCAATTTAAATTTGTTTTGTTCTGCCTTAAGAGTTTTTGCATTTTCAAAATCAAACTCATGTATATTTGATTTTGCATGTTTAGCTAATGCTGATAAATTATCTTTTGTATTTGAACTTTTGCAATCATATTTATGTTGTTTTAGTCTTTTCTCCAGTTTTTGCGTTGTTTCACCAATATAAACTGCATTACAATCTTTACAATCCACTTTGTAAACAACATCAGACTTTTGTCCCTTTCTTAAGCGTTGTTTTAGGTTTTCAAAAAATCTATTGCTCGACTTTAAAGTTGGTCTCATGGCAAGTTGAACATTCGGTGTAAAATATCGACATGTTTTGGATAATTTTTCTGATAAATCAGGAACATAAGTCATAGATGCATAATTGATTTGTGGTGTTATCATAGAATTATTGTTAGCTGTAGTTGAGAGATAAGGATAACTTAACTGAGTTGTATTCATGTTCCTATCTCCATTTTTTTGTTGTCGAACAGAAAGAATAAGTCGTTTAATAACATTGTTTGGAAAATTATTCTTATCGAGAATCTGTCTAATGCGTTCCAAATTTTCAGACCAAAATAATTTATGTGACAAACTGAAAACTTTTTTGATGAAATTTTTTGCCGTATTTTCCTTCATATGAGAAGGATGAGCTCAATAATAATTTAATATACGATTGGAAGCTATTTCTTTGTGGTACCAATTAGTTATTATTTTTCCATTATCTTTGCGATGAATAGTCGTATCTAAGTAATTTAGATGCTTATTTTCTTCAATTTCTATTGTAAACTTAATCTTCTCATCATACTCATTCAATATATTTAATACATCTTGTATATTATCAGTAGGAATTGCAGTAATATGATCATCTACATACGAGTACCAAAATATTGGAGAAAAAGGAAGCTTTGACATCATATTATCAATAGCATCTTCAAGAACTCTCTCTACTAAAATCGGCGCCAAGCTAGAACCCATAAAAAGCCCACTTAACATGCGAAAAAACTTTCCTTCATAGCAAAAATAATTACATTCATTTAAGCAAAACTTAAGTAAATCCATAAATAAATCCTTTGGAATGTTAGTATTTTTACAGATATTTGTGTTGAAATCTCTTGATATAATTTTAAGAGCAATATCTGTCGAAATATTTGTAAAACAGTTTACAACATCGAAAGATACCAATGAAAAATCATCTGGGACATTCATCTGTACTATTTTCTTCACAAATTGTGTAGAGTTTTTAACAGAGTATTTAGGTTTAAAAGATTTCCTTAAAACTGAAGCCAAGAAACGAGATAAATTATATGCAACTGATTTAATCGTTGATACAATTGGTCGAATTGGTCTGTTATCTTTATGTATTTTTATTTGACCATAAATCCGTGGAGGAATTGATGTATAATTAGTTAAAAATTGTTTTTGTCTTACTGTGATAAATTGGATTTGTGTGTTGTTTCTTTCATACAACCTCTTGATTAATTTATTATGCTTCAATTCTAAATATGATGTTGGGTCAGATTTTAATTGTTCAAAAACTTCAGTATTATTAAGAAATTCATCCATTTTTTGCTGATACTCAGATTTTTTTGCAACTACTGTAATGTTACCTTTATCACTATGAGACACATATATTTCAGGATGTTCCTTTAAAAACTTTGTAGTGATTCTTGCAGCTGTAATAAGGAATTTTTGAATACGATTTAGCCGTTTTTTCTTTCTTTGAATGATGCGTGATTAAATATGTAAGATTTGCGCGCATAGCTTGTCTTGTATGCTCATTAGTAAAACGTGTTATAATAAATTCAATATCTGCTATTAGATCAAGTACTGGTATTTCTTCGACAGGTAATGCAAATTTTGGACCTAATCCTAACAAGACCATCATATGCTTTGGTAAGTCAATACCTGATATGTTTTTAATAAATGATTCATCATATTTAACATCTTGAATTGGATATTGATCATCTCTTAGTGTTGATAGTTTAAAATGTAATCGCTTATTGTTAATTTTTAATAATTGTTGATAATCATTATTGCTTTTAGCATCAATTGATTGTTTATTAAGTTCCGTTATTAATTGTTTAATTAAGAAATTACAATCATGAATTTCTGCATTTAGCATTCTTATGTTTATGTCATTCACCGCATTAATAACTATTTTAATCGCCTTTTTACATTGTGATATAAAGTTTGTTGATAGTTTTTGTGTTTTTCTCTTGATGAAATTTGGTATAATTTTCATACGACGACATTTAAGAAGAAAAACAAGTCTAGCTTTCTGTTGTGCCAATTTTTTATGCTACTATTCACAGGTAAATTAATTATTGGGATGTTGTTCATTATATTTATATTAGTCAATAATTAGAGGTTGACAGTATTAATGATATGATGATTGATAAAAATCAATCAAATTTTTGTGTTGCTGAATCTTGATAATTATATTTCTTAGTTTTGTATTGCTTCTGAGGATTCTTCTTAAATAAAAAACGTGTTTAGCTTTCCATTATCTATATATTTCGAACAATTTTAGTTCATCTTCAGGATCTATGGAAATGTACAATGTTTTTTATTTTTAATAATTTTAAAATGTTTTTAAATATTAATAATTACCATCTTATTTGACTATGAATGTAGGATAATGAAAATTTTGTAAAAACTATCAAAAATAACTTATAAATCAAATTAAATATGAATACTACAATCAGTTTATATTAGAAATTAAATTACAATATGTATTAATATAGTTTTTCTTGTCACTTTTTTCGTTGCATGTAAATTCTTCATACTTGACAATTTGGTTGACTTCGTGCACTTGCAATTTAAATTTGTTTTGTTCTGCCTTAAGAGTTTTTGCATTTTCAAAATCAAACTCATGTATATTTGATTTTGCATGTTTAGCTAATGCTGATAAATTATCTTTTGTATTTGAACTTTTGCAATCATATTTATGTTGTTTTAGTCTTTTCTCCAGTTTTTGCGTTGTTTCACCAATATAAACTGCATTACAATCTTTACAATCCACTTTGTAAACAACATCAGACTTTTGTCCCTTTCTTAAGCGTTGTTTTAGGTTTTCAAAAAATCTATTGCTCGACTTTAAAGTTGGTCTCATGGCAAGTTGAACATTCGGTGTAAAATATCGACATGTTTTGGATAATTTTTCTGATAAATCAGGAACATAAGTCATAGATGCATAATTGATTTGTGGTGTTATCATAGAATTATTGTTAGCTGTAGTTGAGAGATAAGGATAACTTAACTGAGTTGTATTCATGTTCCTATCTCCATTTTTTTGTTGTCGAACAGAAAGAATAAGTCGTTTAATAACATTGTTTGGAAAATTATTCTTATCGAGAATCTGTCTAATGCGTTCCAAATTTTCAGACCAAAATAATTTATGTGACAAACTGAAAACTTTTTTGATGAAATTTTTTGCCGTATTTTCCTTCATATGAGAAGGATGAGCTGAATAATAATTTAATATACGATTGGAAGCTATTTCTTTGTGGTACCAATTAGTTATTATTTTTCCATTATCTTTGCGATGAATAGTCGTATCTAAGTAATTTAGATGCTTATTTTCTTCAATTTCTATTGTAAACTTAATCTTCTCATCATACTCATTCAATATATTTAATACATCTTGTATATTATCAGTAGGAATTGCAGTAATATGATCATCTACATACGAGTACCAAAATATTGGAGAAAAAGGAAGCTTTGACATCATATTATCAATAGCATCTTCAAGAACTCTCTCTACTAAAATCGGCGCCAAGCTAGAACCCATAAAAAGCCCACTTAACATGCGAAAAAACTTTCCTTCATAGCAAAAATAATTACATTCATTTAAGCAAAACTTAAGTAAATCCATAAATAAATCCTTTGGAATGTTAGTATTTTTACAGATATTTGTGTTGAAATCTCTTGATATAATTTTAAGAGCAATATCTGTCGAAATATTTGTAAAACAGTTTACAACATCGAAAGATACCAATGAAAAATCATCTGGGACATTCATCTGTACTATTTTCTTCACAAATTGTGTAGAGTTTTTAACAGAGTATTTAGGTTTAAAAGATTTCCTTAAAACTGAAGCCAAGAAACGAGATAAATTATATGCAACTGATTTAATCGTTGATACAATTGGTCGAATTGGTCTGTTATCTTTATGTATTTTTATTTGACCATAAATCCGTGGAGGAATTGATGTATAATTAGTTAAAAATTGTTTTTGTCTTACTGTGATAAATTGGATTTGTGTGTTGTTTCTTTCATACAACCTCTTGATTAATTTATTATGCTTCAATTCTAAATATGATGTTGGGTCAGATTTTAATTGTTCAAAAACTTCAGTATTATTAAGAAATTCATCCATTTTTTGCTGATACTCAGATTTTTTTGCAACTACTGTAATGTTACCTTTATCACTATGAGACACATATATTTCAGGATGTTCCTTTAAAAACTTTGTAGTGATTCTTGCAGCTGTAATAAGGAATTTTTGAATACGATTTAGCCGTTTTTTCTTTCTTTGAATGATGCGTGATTAAATATGTAAGATTTGCGCGCATAGCTTGTCTTGTATGCTCATTAGTAAAACGTGTTATAATAAATTCAATATCTGCTATTAGATCAAGTACTGGTATTTCTTCGACAGGTAATGCAAATTTTGGACCTAATCCTAACAAGACCATCATATGCTTTGGTAAGTCAATACCTGATATGTTTTTAATAAATGATTCATCATATTTAACATCTTGAATTGGATATTGATCATCTCTTAGTGTTGATAGTTTAAAATGTAATCGCTTATTGTTAATTTTTAATAATTGTTGATAATCATTATTGCTTTTAGCATCAATTGATTGTTTATTAAGTTCCGTTATTAATTGTTTAATTAAGAAATTACAATCATGAATTTCTGCATTTAGCATTCTTATGTTTATGTCATTCACCGCATTAATAACTATTTTAATCGCCTTTTTACATTGTGATATAAAGTTTGTTGATAGTTTTTGTGTTTTTCTCTTGATGAAATTTGGTATAATTTTCATACGACGACATTTAAGAAGAAAAACAAGTCTAGCTTTCTGTTGTGCCAATTTTTTTATGCTACTATTCACAGGTAAATTAATTATTGGGATGTTGTTCATTATATTTATATTAGTCAATAATTAGAGGTTGACAGTATTAATGATATGATGATTGATAAAAATCAATCAAATTTTTGTGTTGCTGAATCTTGATAATTATATTTCTTAGTTTTGTATTGCTTCTGAGGATTCTTCTTAAATAAAAAACGTGTTTAGCTTTCCATTATCTATATATTTCGAACAATTTTAGTTCATCTTCAGGATCTATGGAAATGTACAATGTTTTTTATTTTTAATAATTTTAAAATGTTTTTAAATATTAATAATTACCATCTTATTTGACTATGAATGTAGGATAATGAAAATTTTGTAAAAACTATCAAAAATAACTTATAAATCAAATTAAATATGAATACTACAATCAGTTTATATTAGAAATTAAATTACAATATGTATTAATATAGTTTTTCTTGTCACTTTTTTCGTTGCATGTAAATTCTTCATACTTGACAATTTGGTTGACTTCGTGCACTTGCAATTTAAATTTGTTTTGTTCTGCCTTAAGAGTTTTTGCATTTTCAAAATCAAACTCATGTATATTTGATTTTGCATGTTTAGCTAATGCTGATAAATTATCTTTTGTATTTGAACTTTTGCAATCATATTTATGTTGTTTTAGTCTTTTCTCCAGTTTTTGCGTTGTTTCACCAATATAAACTGCATTACAATCTTTACAATCCACTTTGTAAACAACATCAGACTTTTGTCCCTTTCTTAAGCGTTGTTTTAGGTTTTCAAAAAATCTATTGCTCGACTTTAAAGTTGGTCTCATGGCAAGTTGAACATTCGGTGTAAAATATCGACATGTTTTGGATAATTTTTCTGATAAATCAGGAACATAAGTCATAGATGCATAATTGATTTGTGGTGTTATCATAGAATTATTGTTAGCTGTAGTTGAGAGATAAGGATAACTTAACTGAGTTGTATTCATGTTCCTATCTCCATTTTTTTGTTGTCGAACAGAAAGAATAAGTCGTTTAATAACATTGTTTGGAAAATTATTCTTATCGAGAATCTGTCTAATGCGTTCCAAATTTTCAGACCAAAATAATTTATGTGACAAACTGAAAACTTTTTTGATGAAATTTTTTGCCGTATTTTCCTTCATATGAGAAGGATGAGCTCAATAATAATTTAATATACGATTGGAAGCTATTTCTTTGTGGTACCAATTAGTTATTATTTTTCCATTATCTTTGCGATGAATAGTCGTATCTAAGTAATTTAGATGCTTATTTTCTTCAATTTCTATTGTAAACTTAATCTTCTCATCATACTCATTCAATATATTTAATACATCTTGTATATTATCAGTAGGAATTGCAGTAATATGATCATCTACATACGAGTACCAAAATATTGGAGAAAAAGGAAGCTTTGACATCATATTATCAATAGCATCTTCAAGAACTCTCTCTACTAAAATCGGCGCCAAGCTAGAACCCATAAAAAGCCCACTTAACATGCGAAAAAACTTTCCTTCATAGCAAAAATAATTACATTAATTTAAGCAAAACTTAAGTAAATCCATAAATAAATCCTTTGGAATGTTAGTATTTTTACAGATATTTGTGTTGAAATCTCTTGATATAATTTTAAGAGCAATATCTGTCGAAATATTTGTAAAACAGTTTACAACATCGAAAGATACCAATGAAAAATCATCTGGGACATTCATCTGTACTATTTTCTTCACAAATTGTGTAGAGTTTTTAACAGAGTATTTAGGTTTAAAAGATTTCCTTAAAACTGAAGCCAAGAAACGAGATAAATTATATGCAACTGATTTAATCGTTGATACAATTGGTCGAATTGGTCTGTTATCTTTATGTATTTTTATTTGACCATAAATCCGTGGAGGAATTGATGTATAATTAGTTAAAAATTGTTTTTGTCTTACTGTGATAAATTGGATTTGTGTGTTGTTTCTTTCATACAACCTCTTGATTAATTTATTATGCTTCAATTCTAAATATGATGTTGGGTCAGATTTTAATTGTTCAAAAACTTCAGTATTATTAAGAAATTCATCCATTTTTTGCTGATACTCAGATTTTTTTGCAACTACTGTAATGTTACCTTTATCACTATGAGACACATATATTTCAGGATGTTCCTTTAAAAACTTTGTAGTGATTCTTGCAGCTGTAATAAGGAATTTTTGAATACGATTTAGCCGTTTTTTCTTTCTTTGAATGATGCGTGATTAAATATGTAAGATTTGCGCGCATAGCTTGTCTTGTATGCTCATTAGTAAAACGTGTTATAATAAATTCAATATCTGCTATTAGATCAAGTACTGGTATTTCTTCGACAGGTAATGCAAATTTTGGACCTAATCCTAACAAGACCATCATATGCTTTGGTAAGTCAATACCTGATATGTTTTTAATAAATGATTCATCATATTTAACATCTTGAATTGGATATTGATCATCTCTTAGTGTTGATAGTTTAAAATGTAATCGCTTATTGTTAATTTTTAATAATTGTTGATAATCATTATTGCTTTTAGCATCAATTGATTGTTTATTAAGTTCCGTTATTAATTGTTTAATTAAGAAATTACAATCATGAATTTCTGCATTTAGCATTCTTATGTTTATGTCATTCACCGCATTAATAACTATTTTAATCGCCTTTTTACATTGTGATATAAAGTTTGTTGATAGTTTTTGTGTTTTTCTCTTGATGAAATTTGGTATAATTTTCATACGACGACATTTAAGAAGAAAAACAAGTCTAGCTTTCTGTTGTGCCAATTTTTTTATGCTACTATTCACAGGTAAATTAATTATTGGGATGTTGTTCATTATATTTATATTAGTCAATAATTAGAGGTTGACAGTATTAATGATATGATGATTGATAAAAATCAATCAAATTTTTGTGTTGCTGAATCTTGATAATTATATTTCTTAGTTTTGTATTGCTTCTGAGGATTCTTCTTAAATAAAAAACGTGTTTAGCTTTCCATTATCTATATATTTCGAACAATTTTAGTTCATCTTCAGGATCTATGGAAATGTACAATGTTTTTTATTTTTAATAATTTTAAAATGTTTTTAAATATTAATAATTACCATCTTATTTGACTATGAATGTAGGATAATGAAAATTTTGTAAAAACTATCAAAAATAACTTATAAATCAAATTAAATATGAATACTACAATCAGTTTATATTAGAAATTAAATTACAATATGTATTAATATAGTTTTTCTTGTCACTTTTTTCGTTGCATGTAAATTCTTCATACTTGACAATTTGGTTGACTTCGTGCACTTGCAATTTAAATTTGTTTTGTTCTGCCTTAAGAGTTTTTGCATTTTCAAAATCAAACTCATGTATATTTGATTTTGCATGTTTAGCTAATGCTGATAAATTATCTTTTGTATTTGAACTTTTGCAATCATATTTATGTTGTTTTAGTCTTTTCTCCAGTTTTTGCGTTGTTTCACCAATATAAACTGCATTACAATCTTTACAATCCACTTTGTAAACAACATCAGACTTTTGTCCCTTTCTTAAGCGTTGTTTTAGGTTTTCAAAAAATCTATTGCTCGACTTTAAAGTTGGTCTCATGGCAAGTTGAACATTCGGTGTAAAATATCGACATGTTTTGGATAATTTTTCTGATAAATCAGGAACATAAGTCATAGATGCATAATTGATTTGTGGTGTTATCATAGAATTATTGTTAGCTGTAGTTGAGAGATAAGGATAACTTAACTGAGTTGTATTCATGTTCCTATCTCCATTTTTTTGTTGTCGAACAGAAAGAATAAGTCGTTTAATAACATTGTTTGGAAAATTATTCTTATCGAGAATCTGTCTAATGCGTTCCAAATTTTCAGACCAAAATAATTTATGTGACAAACTGAAAACTTTTTTGATGAAATTTTTTGCCGTATTTTCCTTCATATGAGAAGGATGAGCTCAATAATAATTTAATATACGATTGGAAGCTATTTCTTTGTGGTACCAATTAGTTATTATTTTTCCATTATCTTTGCGATGAATAGTCGTATCTAAGTAATTTAGATGCTTATTTTCTTCAATTTCTATTGTAAACTTAATCTTCTCATCATACTCATTCAATATATTTAATACATCTTGTATATTATCAGTAGGAATTGCAGTAATATGATCATCTACATACGAGTACCAAAATATTGGAGAAAAAGGAAGCTTTGACATCATATTATCAATAGCATCTTCAAGAACTCTCTCTACTAAAATCGGCGCCAAGCTAGAACCCATAAAAAGCCCACTTAACATGCGAAAAAACTTTCCTTCATAGCAAAAATAATTACATTAATTTAAGCAAAACTTAAGTAAATCCATAAATAAATCCTTTGGAATGTTAGTATTTTTACAGATATTTGTGTTGAAATCTCTTGATATAATTTTAAGAGCAATATCTGTCGAAATATTTGTAAAACAGTTTACAACATCGAAAGATACCAATGAAAAATCATCTGGGACATTCATCTGTACTATTTTCTTCACAAATTGTGTAGAGTTTTTAACAGAGTATTTAGGTTTAAAAGATTTCCTTAAAACTGAAGCCAAGAAACGAGATAAATTATATGCAACTGATTTAATCGTTGATACAATTGGTCGAATTGGTCTGTTATCTTTATGTATTTTTATTTGACCATAAATCCGTGGAGGAATTGATGTATAATTAGTTAAAAATTGTTTTTGTCTTACTGTGATAAATTGGATTTGTGTGTTGTTTCTTTCATACAACCTCTTGATTAATTTATTATGCTTCAATTCTAAATATGATGTTGGGTCAGATTTTAATTGTTCAAAAACTTCAGTATTATTAAGAAATTCATCCATTTTTTGCTGATACTCAGATTTTTTTGCAACTACTGTAATGTTACCTTTATCACTATGAGACACATATATTTCAGGATGTTCCTTTAAAAACTTTGTAGTGATTCTTGCAGCTGTAATAAGGAATTTTTGAATACGATTTAGCCGTTTTTTCTTTCTTTGAATGATGCGTGATTAAATATGTAAGATTTGCGCGCATAGCTTGTCTTGTATGCTCATTAGTAAAACGTGTTATAATAAATTCAATATCTGCTATTAGATCAAGTACTGGTATTTCTTCGACAGGTAATGCAAATTTTGGACCTAATCCTAACAAGACCATCATATGCTTTGGTAAGTCAATACCTGATATGTTTTTAATAAATGATTCATCATATTTAACATCTTGAATTGGATATTGATCATCTCTTAGTGTTGATAGTTTAAAATGTAATCGCTTATTGTTAATTTTTAATAATTGTTGATAATCATTATTGCTTTTAGCATCAATTGATTGTTTATTAAGTTCCGTTATTAATTGTTTAATTAAGAAATTACAATCATGAATTTCTGCATTTAGCATTCTTATGTTTATGTCATTCACCGCATTAATAACTATTTTAATCGCCTTTTTACATTGTGATATAAAGTTTGTTGATAGTTTTTGTGTTTTTCTCTTGATGAAATTTGGTATAATTTTCATACGACGACATTTAAGAAGAAAAACAAGTCTAGCTTTCTGTTGTGCCAATTTTTTTATGCTACTATTCACAGGTAAATTAATTATTGGGATGTTGTTCATTATATTTATATTAGTCAATAATTAGAGGTTGACAGTATTAATGATATGATGATTGATAAAAATCAATCAAATTTTTGTGTTGCTGAATCTTGATAATTATATTTCTTAGTTTTGTATTGCTTCTGAGGATTCTTCTTAAATAAAAAACGTGTTTAGCTTTCCATTATCTATATATTTCGAACAATTTTAGTTCATCTTCAGGATCTATGGAAATGTACAATGTTTTTTATTTTTAATAATTTTAAAATGTTTTTAAATATTAATAATTACCATCTTATTTGACTATGAATGTAGGATAATGAAAATTTTGTAAAAACTATCAAAAATAACTTATAAATCAAATTAAATATGAATACTACAATCAGTTTATATTAGAAATTAAATTACAATATGTATTAATATAGTTTTTCTTGTCACTTTTTTCGTTGCATGTAAATTCTTCATACTTGACAATTTGGTTGACTTCGTGCACTTGCAATTTAAATTTGTTTTGTTCTGCCTTAAGAGTTTTTGCATTTTCAAAATCAAACTCATGTATATTTGATTTTGCATGTTTAGCTAATGCTGATAAATTATCTTTTGTATTTGAACTTTTGCAATCATATTTATGTTGTTTTAGTCTTTTCTCCAGTTTTTGCGTTGTTTCACCAATATAAACTGCATTACAATCTTTACAATCCACTTTGTAAACAACATCAGACTTTTGTCCCTTTCTTAAGCGTTGTTTTAGGTTTTCAAAAAATCTATTGCTCGACTTTAAAGTTGGTCTCATGGCAAGTTGAACATTCGGTGTAAAATATCGACATGTTTTGGATAATTTTTCTGATAAATCAGGAACATAAGTCATAGATGCATAATTGATTTGTGGTGTTATCATAGAATTATTGTTAGCTGTAGTTGAGAGATAAGGATAACTTAACTGAGTTGTATTCATGTTCCTATCTCCATTTTTTTGTTGTCGAACAGAAAGAATAAGTCGTTTAATAACATTGTTTGGAAAATTATTCTTATCGAGAATCTGTCTAATGCGTTCCAAATTTTCAGACCAAAATAATTTATGTGACAAACTGAAAACTTTTTTGATGAAATTTTTTGCCGTATTTTCCTTCATATGAGAAGGATGAGCTGAATAATAATTTAATATACGATTGGAAGCTATTTCTTTGTGGTACCAATTAGTTATTATTTTTCCATTATCTTTGCGATGAATAGTCGTATCTAAGTAATTTAGATGCTTATTTTCTTCAATTTCTATTGTAAACTTAATCTTCTCATCATACTCATTCAATATATTTAATACATCTTGTATATTATCAGTAGGAATTGCAGTAATATGATCATCTACATACGAGTACCAAAATATTGGAGAAAAAGGAAGCTTTGACATCATATTATCAATAGCATCTTCAAGAACTCTCTCTACTAAAATCGGCGCCAAGCTTGAACCCATAAAAAGCCCACTTAACATGCGAAAAAACTTTCCTTCATAGCAAAAATAATTACATTCATTTAAGCAAAACTTAAGTAAATCCATAAATAAATCCTTTGGAATGTTAGTATTTTTACAGATATTTGTGTTGAAATCTCTTGATATAATTTTAAGAGCAATATCTGTCGAAATATTTGTAAAACAGTTTACAACATCGAAAGATACCAATGAAAAATCATCTGGGACATTCATCTGTACTATTTTCTTCACAAATTGTGTAGAGTTTTTAACAGAGTATTTAGGTTTAAAAGATTTCCTTAAAACTGAAGCCAAGAAACGAGATAAATTATATGCAACTGATTTAATCGTTGATACAATTGGTCGAATTGGTCTGTTATCTTTATGTATTTTTATTTGACCATAAATCCGTGGAGGAATTGATGTATAATTAGTTAAAAATTGTTTTTGTCTTACTGTGATAAATTGGATTTGTGTGTTGTTTCTTTCATACAACCTCTTGATTAATTTATTATGCTTCAATTCTAAATATGATGTTGAGTCAGATTTTAATTGTTCAAAAACTTCAGTATTATTAAGAAATTCATCCATTTTTTGCTGATACTCAGATTTTTTTGCAACTACTGTAATGTTACCTTTATCACTATGAGACACATATATTTCAGGATGTTCCTTTAAAAACTTTGTAGTGATTCTTGCAGCTGTAATAAGGAATTTTTGAATACGATTTAGCCGTTTTTCTTTCTTTGAATGATGCGTGATTAAATATGTAAGATTTGCGCGCATAGCTTGTCTTGTATGCTCATTAGTAAAACGTGTTATAATAAATTCAATATCTGCTATTAGATCAAGTACTGGTATTTCTTCGACAGGTAATGCAAATTTTGGACCTAATCCTAACAAGACCATCATATGCTTTGGTAAGTCAATACCTGATATGTTTTTAATAAATGATTCATCATATTTAACATCTTGAATTGGATATTGATCATCTCTTAGTGTTGATAGTTTAAAATGTAATCGCTTATTGTTAATTTTTAATAATTGTTGATAATCATTATTGCTTTTAGCATCAATTGATTGTTTATTAAGTTCCGTTATTAATTGTTTAATTAAGAAATTACAATCATGAATTTCTGCATTTAGCATTCTTATGTTTATGTCATTCACCGCATTAATAACTATTTTAATCGCCTTTTTACATTGTGATATAAAGTTTGTTGATAGTTTTTGTGTTTTTCTCTTGATGAAATTTGGTATAATTTTCATACGACGACATTTAAGAAGAAAAACAAGTCTAGCTTTCTGTTGTGCCAATTTTTTGATGCTACTATTCACAGGTAAATTAATTATTGGGATGTTGTTCATTATATTTATATTAGTCAATAATTAGAGGTTGACAGTATTAATGATATGATGATTGATAAAAATCAATCAAATTTTTTTCCATTATCTATATATTTCGAACAATTTTAGTTCATCTTCAGGATCTATGGAAATGTACAATGTTTTTTATTTTTAATAATTTTAAAATGTTTTTAAATATTAATAATTACCATGTTATTTGACTATGAATGTAGGATAATGAAAATTTTTAAAAACTATCAAAAATAACTTATAAATCAAATTAAATATGAATACTACAATCAGTTTATATTAGAAATTAAATTACAATATGTATTAATATAGTTTTTCTTGTCACTTTTTTCGTTGCATGTAAATTCTTCATACTTGACAATTTGGTTGACTTCGTGCACTTGCAATTTAAATTTGTTTTGTTCTGCCTTAAGAATTTTTGCATTTTCAAAATCAAACTCATGTATATTTGATTTTGCATGTTTAGCTAATGCTGATAAATTATCTTTGGTATTTGAACTTTTGCAATCATATTTATGTTGTTTTAGTCTTTTCTCCAGTTTTTGCGTTGTTTCACCAATATAAACTGCATTACAATCTTTACAATCCACTTTGTAAACAACATCAGACTTTTGTCCCTTTCTTAAGCGTTGTTTTAGGTTTTCAAACAATCTATTGCTCGACTTTAAAGTTGGTCTCATGGCAAGTTGAACATTCGGTGTAAAATATCGACATGTTTTGGATAATTTTTCTGATAAATCAGGAACATAAGTCATAGATGCATAATTGATTTGTGGTGTTATCATAGAATTATTGTTAGCTGTAGTTGAGAGATAAGGATAACTTAACTGAGTTGTATTCATGTTCCTATCTCCATTTTTTTGTTGTCGAACAGAAAGAATAAGTCGTTTAATAACATTGTTTGGAAAATTATTCTTATCGAGAATCTGTCTAATGCGTTCCAAATTTTCAGACCAAAATAATTTATGTGACAAACTGAAAACTTTTTTGATGAAATTTTTTGCCGTATTTTCCTTCATATGAGAAGGATGAGCTGAATAATAATTTAATATACGATTGGAAGCTATTTCTTTGTGGTACCAATTAGTTATTATTTTTCCATTATCTTTGCGATGAATAGTCGTATCTAAGTAATTTAGATGCTTATTTTCTTCAATTTCTATTGTAAACTTAATCTTCTCATCATACTCATTCAATATATTTAATACATCTTGTATATTATCAGTAGGAATTGCAGTAATATGATCATCTACATACGAGTACCAAAATATTGGAGAAAAAGGAAGCTTTGACATCATATTATCAATAGCATCTTCAAGAACTCTCTCTACTAAAATCGGCGCCAAGCTAGAACCCATAAAAAGCCCACTTAACATGCGAAAAAACTTTCCTTCATAGCAAAAATAATTACATTCATTTAAGCAAAACTTAAGTAAATCCATAAATAAATCCTTTGGAATGTTAGTATTTTTACAGATATTTGTGTTGAAATCTCTTGATATAATTTTAAGAGCAATATCTGTCGAAATATTTGTAAAACAGTTTACAACATCGAAAGATACCAATGAAAAATCATCTGGGACATTCATCTGTACTATTTTCTTCACAAATTGTGTAGAGTTTTTAACAGAGTATTTAGGTTTAAAAGATTTCCTTAAAACTGAAGCCAAGAAACGAGATAAATTATATGCAACTGATTTAATCGTTGATACAATTGGTCGAATTGGTCTGTTATCTTTATGTATTTTTATTTGACCATAAATCCGTGGAGGAATTGATGTATAATTAGTTAAAAATTGTTTTTGTCTTACTGTGATAAATTGGATTTGTGTGTTGTTTCTTTCATACAACCTCTTGATTAATTTATTATGCTTCAATTCTAAATATGATGTTGGGTCAGATTTTAATTGTTCAAAAACTTCAGTATTATTAAGAAATTCATCCATTTTTTGCTGATACTCAGATTTTTTTGCAACTACTGTAATGTTACCTTTATCACTATGAGACACATATATTTCAGGATGTTCCTTTAAAAACTTTGTAGTGATTCTTGCAGCTGTAATAAGGAATTTTTGAATACGATTTAGCCGTTTTTCTTTCTTTGAATGATGCGTGATTAAATATGTAAGATTTGCGCGCATAGCTTGTCTTGTATGCTCATTAGTAAAACGTGTTATAATAAATTCAATATCTGCTATTAGATCAAGTACTGGTATTTCTTCGACAGGTAATGCAAATTTTGGACCTAATCCTAACAAGACCATCATATGCTTTGGTAAGTCAATACCTGATATGTTTTTAATAAATGATTCATCATATTTAACATCTTGAATTGGATATTGATCATCTCTTAGTGTTGATAGTTTAAAATGTAATCGCTTATTGTTAATTTTTAATAATTGTTGATAATCATTATTGCTTTTAGCATCAATTGATTGTTTATTAAGTTCCGTTATTAATTGTTTAATTAAGAAATTACAATCATGAATTTCTGCATTTAGCATTCTTATGTTTATGTCATTCACCGCATTAATAACTATTTTAATCGCCTTTTTACATTGTGATATAAAGTTTGTTGATAGTTTTTGTGTTTTTCTCTTGATGAAATTTGGTATAATTTTCATACGACGACATTTAAGAAGAAAAACAAGTCTAGCTTTCTGTTGTGCCAATTTTTTGATGCTACTATTCACAGGTAAATTAATTATTGGGATGTTGTTCATTATATTTATATTAGTCAATAATTAGAAGTTGACAGTATTAATGATATGATGATTGATAAAAATCAATCAAAGTTTTGTGTTGCTGAATCTTGATAATTATATTTCTTAGTTTTGTATTGCTTCTAAGGATTCTTCTTAAATAAAAAACGTGTTTAGCTTTCCATTATCTATATATTTCGAACAATTTTAGTTCATCTTCAGGATCTATGAAAATGTACAATGTTTTTTATTTTTAATAATTTTAAAATGTTTTTAAATATTAATAATTACCATGTTATTTGACTATGAATGTAGGATAATGAAAATTTTTAAAAACTATCAAAAATAACTTATAAATCAAATTAAATATGAATACTACAATCAGTTTATATTAGAAATTAAATTACAATATGTATTAATATAGTTTTTCTTGTCACTTTTTTCGTTGCATGTAAATTCTTCATACTTGACAATTTGGTTGACTTCGTGCACTTGCAATTTAAATTTGTTTTGTTCTGCCTTAAGAATTTTTGCATTTTCAAAATCAAACTCATGTATATTTGATTTTGCATGTTTAGCTAATGCTGATAAATTATCTTTTGTATTTGAACTTTTGCAATCATATTTATGTTGTTTTAGTCTTTTCTCCAGTTTTTGCGTTGTTTCACCAATATAAACTGCATTACAATCTTTACAATCCACTTTGTAAACAACATCAGACTTTTGTCCCTTTCTTAAGCGTTGGTTTAGGTTTTCAAAAAATCTATTGCTCGACTTTAAAGTTGGTCTCATGGCAAGTTGAACATTCGGTGTAAAATATCGACATGTTTTGGATAATTTTTCTGATAAATCAGGAACATAAGTCATAGATGCATAATTGATTTGTGGTGTTATCATAGAATTATTGTTAGCTGTAGTTGAGAGATAAGGATAACTTAACTGAGTTGTATTCATGTTCCTATCTCCATTTTTTTGTTGTCGAACAGAAAGAATAAGTCGTTTAATAACATTGTTTGGAAAATTATTCTTATCGAGAATCTGTCTAATGCGTTCCAAATTTTCAGACCAAAATAATTTATGTGACAAACTGAAAACTTTTTTGATGAAATTTTTTGCCGTATTTTCCTTCATATGAGAAGGATGAGCTGAATAATAATTTAATATACGATTGGAAGCTATTTCTTTGTGGTACCAATTAGTTATTATTTTTCCATTATCTTTGCGATGAATAGTCGTATCTAAGTAATTTAGATGCTTATTTTCTTCAATTTCTATTGTAAACTTAATCTTCTCATCATACTCATTCAATATATTTAATACATCTTGTATATTATCAGTAGGAATTGCAGTAATATGATCATCTACATACGAGTACCAAAATATTGGAGAAAAAGGAAGCTTTGACATCATATTATCAATAGCATCTTCAAGAACTCTCTCTACTAAAATCGGCGCCAAGCTTGAACCCATAAAAAGCCCACTTAACATGCGAAAAAACTTTCCTTCATAGCAAAAATAATTACATTCATTTAAGCAAAACTTAAGTAAATCCATAAATAAATCCTTTGGAATGTTAGTATTTTTACAGATATTTGTGTTGAAATCTCTTGATATAATTTTAAGAGCAATATCTGTCGAAATATTTGTAAAACAGTTTACAACATCGAAAGATACCAATGAAAAATCATCTGGGACATTCATCTGTACTATTTTCTTCACAAATTGTGTAGAGTTTTTAACAGTGTATTTAGGTTTAAAAGATTTCCTTAAAACTGAAGCCAAGAAACGAGATAAATTATATGCAACTGATTTAATCGTTGATACAATTGGTCGAATTGGTCTGTTATCTTTATGTATTTTTATTTGACCATAAATCCGTGGAGGAATTGATGTATAATTAGTTAAAAATTGTTTTTGTCTTACTGTGATAAATTGGATTTGTGTGTTGTTTCTTTCATACAACCTCTTGATTAATTTATTATGCTTCAATTCTAAATATGATGTTGGGTCAGATTTTAATTGTTCAAAAACTTCAGTATTATTAAGAAATTCATCCATTTTTTGCTGATACTCAGATTTTTTTGCAACTACTGTAATGTTACCTTTATCACTATGAGACACATATATTTCAGGATGTTCCTTTAAAAACTTTGTAGTGATTCTTGCAGCTGTAATAAGGAATTTTTGAATACGATTTAGCCGTTTTTCTTTCTTTGAATGATGCGTGATTAAATATGTAAGATTTGCGCGCATAGCTTGTCTTGTATGCTCATTAGTAAAACGTGTTATAATAAATTCAATATCTGCTATTAGATCAAGTACTGGTATTTCTTCGACAGGTAATGCAAATTTTGGACCTAATCCTAACAAGACCATCATATGCTTTGGTAAGTCAATACCTGATATGTTTTTAATAAATGATTCATCATATTTAACATCTTGAATTGGATATTGATCATCTCTTAGTGTTGATAGTTTAAAATGTAATCGCTTATTGTTAATTTTTATAATTGTTGATAATCATTATTGCTTTTAGCATCAATTGATTGTTTATTAAGTTCCGTTATTAATTGTTTAATTAAGAAATTACAATCATGAATTTCTGCATTTAGCATTCTTATGTTTATGTCATTCACCGCATTAATAACTATTTTAATCGCCTTTTTACATTGTGATATAAAGTTTGTTGATAGTTTTTGTGTTTTTCTCTTGATGAAATTTGGTATAATTTTCATACGACGACATTTAAGAAGAAAAACAAGTCTAGCTTTCTGTTGTGCCAATTTTTTTATGCTACTATTCACAGGTAAATTAATTATTGGGATGTTGTTCATTATATTTATATTAGTCAATAATTAGAGGTTGACAGTATTAATGATATGATGATTGATAAAAATCAATCAAATTTTTGTGTTGCTGAATCTTGATAATTATATTTCTTAGTTTTGTATTGCTTCTGAGGATTCTTCTTAAATAAAAAACGTGTTTAGCTTTCCATTATCTATATATTTCGAACAATTTTAGTTCATCTTCAGGATCTATGAAAATGTACAATGTTTTTTATTTTTAATAATTTTAAAATGTTTTTAAATATTAATAATTACCATGTTATTTGACTATGAATGTAGGATAATGAAAATTTTTAAAAACTATCAAAAATAACTTATAAATCAAATTAAATATGAATACTACAATCAGTTTATATTAGAAATTAAATTACAATATGTATTAATATAGTTTTTCTTGTCACTTTTTTCGTTGCATGTAAATTCTTCATACTTGACAATTTGGTTGACTTCGTGCACTTGCAATTTAAATTTGTTTTGTTCTGCCTTAAGAATTTTCGCATTTTCAAAATCAAACTCATGTATATTTGATTTTGCATGTTTAGCTAATGCTGATAAATTATCTTTTGTATTTGAACTTTTGCAATCATATTTATGTTGTTTTAGTCTTTTCTCCAGTTTTTGCGTTGTTTCACCAATATAAACTGCATTACAATCTTTACAATCCACTTTGTAAACAACATCAGACTTTTGTCCCTTTCTTAAGCGTTGTTTTAGGTTTTCAAAAAATCTATTGCTCGACTTTAAAGTTGGTCTCATGGCAAGTTGAACATTCGGTGTAAAATATCGACATGTTTTGGATAATTTTTCTGATAAATCAGGAACATAAGTCATAGATGCATAATTGATTTGTGGTGTTATCATAGAATTATTGTTAGCTGTAGTTGAGAGATAAGGATAACTTAACTGAGTTGTATTCATGTTCCTATCTCCATTTTTTTGTTGTCGAACAGAAAGAATAAGTCGTTTAATAACATTGTTTGGAAAATTATTCTTATCGAGAATCTGTCTAATGCGTTCCAAATTTTCAGACCAAAATAATTTATGTGACAAACTGAAAACTTTTTTGATGAAATTTTTTGCCGTATTTTCCTTCATATGAGAAGGATGAGCTGAATAATAATTTAATATACGATTGGAAGCTATTTCTTTGTGGTACCAATTAGTTATTATTTTTCCATTATCTTTGCGATGAATAGTCGTATCTAAGTAATTTAGATGCTTATTTTCTTCAATTTCTATTGTAAACTTAATCTTCTCATCATACTCATTCAATATATTTAATACATCTTGTATATTATCAGTAGGAATTGCAGTAATATGATCATCTACATACGAGTACCAAAATATTGGAGAAAAAGGAAGCTTTGACATCATATTATCAATAGCATCTTCAAGAACTCTCTCTACTAAAATCGGCGCCAAGCTAGAACCCATAAAAAGCCCACTTAACATGCGAAAAAACTTTCCTTCATAGCAAAAATAATTACATTCATTTAAGCAAAACTTAAGTAAATCCATAAATAAATCCTTTGGAATGTTAGTATTTTTACAGATATTTGTGTTGAAATCTCTTGATATAATTTTAAGAGCAATATCTGTCGAAATATTTGTAAAACAGTTTACAACATCGAAAGATACCAATGAAAAATCATCTGGGACATTCATCTGTACTATTTTCTTCACAAATTGTGTAGAGTTTTTAACAGTGTATTTAGGTTTAAAAGATTTCCTTAAAACTGAAGCCAAGAAACGAGATAAATTATATGCAACTGATTTAATCGTTGATACAATTGGTCGAATTGGTCTGTTATCTTTATGTATTTTTATTTGACCATAAATCCGTGGAGGAATTGATGTATAATTAGTTAAAAATTGTTTTTGTCTTACTGTGATAAATTGGATTTGTGTGTTGTTTCTTTCATACAACCTCTTGATTAATTTATTATGCTTCAATTCTAAATATGATGTTGGGTCAGATTTTAATTGTTCAAAAACTTCAGTATTATTAAGAAATTCATCCATTTTTTGCTGATACTCAGATTTTTTTGCAACTACTGTAATGTTACCTTTATCACTATGAGACACATATATTTCAGGATGTTCCTTTAAAAACTTTGTAGTGATTCTTGCAGCTGTAATAAGGAATTTTTGAATACGATTTAGCCGTTTTTCTTTCTTTGAATGATGCGTGATTAAATATGTAAGATTTGCGCGCATAGCTTGTCTTGTATGCTCATTAGTAAAACGTGTTATAATAAATTCAATATCTGCTATTAGATCAAGTACTGGTATTTCTTCGACAGGTAATGCAAATTTTGGACCTAATCCTAACAAGACCATCATATGCTTTGGTAAGTCAATACCTGATATGTTTTTAATAAATGATTCATCATATTTAACATCTTGAATTGGATATTGATCATCTCTTAGTGTTGATAGTTTAAAATGTAATCGCTTATTGTTAATTTTTAATAATTGTTGATAATCATTATTGCTTTTAGCATCAATTGATTGTTTATTAAGTTCCGTTATTAATTGTTTAATTAAGAAATTACAATCATGAATTTCTGCATTTAGCATTCTTATGTTTATGTCATTCACCGCATTAATAACTATTTTAATCGCCTTTTTACATTGTGATATAAAGTTTGTTGATAGTTTTTGTGTTTTTCTCTTGATGAAATTTGGTATAATTTTCATACGACGACATTTAAGAAGAAAAACAAGTCTAGCTTTCTGTTGTGCCAATTTTTTGATGCTACTATTCACAGGTAAATTAATTATTGGGATGTTGTTCATTATATTTATATTAGTCAATAATTAGAAGTTGACAGTATTAATGATATGATGATTGATAAAAATCAATCAAATTTTTGTGTTGCTGAATCTTGATAATTATATTTCTTAGTTTTGTATTGCTTCTAAGGATTCTTCTTAAATAAAAAACGTGTTTAGCTTTCCATTATCTATATATTTCGAACAATTTTAGTTCATCTTCAGGATCTATGAAAATGTACAATGTTTTTTATTTTTAATAATTTTAAAATGTTTTTAAATATTAATAATTACCATGTTATTTGACTATGAATGTAGGATAATGAAAATTTTTAAAAACTATCAAAAATAACTTATAAATCAAATTAAATATGAATACTACAATCAGTTTATATTAGAAATTAAATTACAATATGTATTAATATAGTTTTTCTTGTCACTTTTTTCGTTGCATGTAAATTCTTCATACTTGACAATTTGGTTGACTTCGTGCACTTGCAATTTAAATTTGTTTTGTTCTGCCTTAAGAATTTTTGCATTTTCAAAATCAAACTCATGTATATTTGATTTTGCATGTTTAGCTAATGCTGATAAATTATCTTTTGTATTTGAACTTTTGCAATCATATTTATGTTGTTTTAGTCTTTTCTCCAGTTTTTGCGTTGTTTCACCAATATAAACTGCATTACAATCTTTACAATCCACTTTGTAAACAACATCAGACTTTTGTCCCTTTCTTAAGCGTTGTTTTAGGTTTTCAAAAAATCTTTTGCTCGACTTTAAAGTTGGTCTCATGGCAAGTTGAACATTCGGTGTAAAATATCGACATGTTTTGGATAATTTTTCTGATAAATCAGGAACATAAGTCATAGATGCATAATTGATTTGTGGTGTTATCATAGAATTATTGTTAGCTGTAGTTGAGAGATAAGGATAACTTAACTGAGTTGTATTCATGTTCCTATCTCCATTTTTTTGTTGTCGAACAGAAAGAATAAGTCGTTTAATAACATTGTTTGGAAAATTATTCTTATCGAGAATCTGTCTAATGCGTTCCAAATTTTCAGACCAAAATAATTTATGTGACAAACTGAAAACTTTTTTGATGAAATTTTTTGCCATATTTTCCTTCATATGAGAAGGATGAGCTGAATAATAATTTAATATACGATTGGAAGCTATTTCTTTGTGGTACCAATTAGTTATTATTTTTCCATTATCTTTGCGATGAATAGTCGTATCTAAGTAATTTAGATGCTTATTTTCTTCAATTTCTATTGTAAACTTAATCTTCTCATCATACTCATTCAATATATTTAATACATCTTGTATATTATCAGTAGGAATTGCAGTAATATGATCATCTACATACGAGTACCAAAATATTGGAGAAAAAGGAAGCTTTGACATCATATTATCAATAGCATCTTCAAGAACTCTCTCTACTAAAATCGGCGCCAAGCTAGAACCCATAAAAAGCCCACTTAACATGCGAAAAAACTTTCCTTCATAGCAAAAATAATTACATTCATTTAAGCAAAACTTAAGTAAATCCATAAATAAATCCTTTGGAATGTTAGTATTTTTACAGATATTTGTGTTGAAATCTCTTGATATAATTTTAAGAGCAATATCTGTCGAAATATTTGTAAAACAGTTTACAACATCGAAAGATACCAATGAAAAATCATCTGGGACATTCATCTGTACTATTTTCTTCACAAATTGTGTAGAGTTTTTAACAGTGTATTTAGGTTTAAAAGATTTCCTTAAAACTGAAGCCAAGAAACGAGATAAATTATATGCAACTGATTTAATCGTTGATACAATTGGTCGAATTGGTCTGTTATCTTTATGTATTTTTATTTGACCATAAATCCGTGGAGGAATTGATGTATAATTAGTTAAAAATTGTTTTTGTCTTACTGTGATAAATTGGATTTGTGTGTTGTTTCTTTCATACAACCTCTTGATTAATTTATTATGCTTCAATTCTAAATATGATGTTGGGTCAGATTTTAATTGTTCAAAAACTTCAGTATTATTAAGAAATTCATCCATTTTTTGCTGATACTCAGATTTTTTTGCAACTACTGTAATGTTACCTTTATCACTATGAGACACATATATTTCAGGATGTTCCTTTAAAAACTTTGTAGTGATTCTTGCAGCTGTAATAAGGAATTTTTGAATACGATTTAGCCGTTTTTCTTTCTTTGAATGATGCGTGATTAAATATGTAAGATTTGCGCGCATAGCTTGTCTTGTATGCTCATTAGTAAAACGTGTTATAATAAATTCAATATCTGCTATTAGATCAAGTACTGGTATTTCTTCGACAGGTAATGCAAATTTTGGACCTAATCCTAACAAGACCATCATATGCTTTGGTAAGTCAATACCTGATATGTTTTTAATAAATGATTCATCATATTTAACATCTTGAATTGGATATTGATCATCTCTTAGTGTTGATAGTTTAAAATGTAATCGCTTATTGTTAATTTTTAATAATTGTTGATAATCATTATTGCTTTTAGCATCAATTGATTGTTTATTAAGTTCCGTTATTAATTGTTTAATTAAGAAATTACAATCATGAATTTCTGCATTTAGCATTCTTATGTTTATGTCATTCACCGCATTAATAACTATTTTAATCGCCTTTTTACATTGTGATATAAAGTTTGTTGATAGTTTTTGTGTTTTTCTCTTGATGAAATTTGGTATAATTTTCATACGACGACATTTAAGAAGAAAAACAAGTCTAGCTTTCTGTTGTGCCAATTTTTTGATGCTACTATTCACAGGTAAATTAATTATTGGGATGTTGTTCATTATATTTATATTAGTCAATAATTAGAGGTTGACAGTATTAATGATATGATGATTGATAAAAATCAATCAAATTTTTGTGTTGCTGAATCTTGATAATTATATTTCTTAGTTTTGTATTGCTTCTGAGGATTCTTCTTAAATAAAAAACGTGTTTAGCTTTCCATTATCTATATATTTCGAACAATTTTAGTTCATCTTCAGGATCTATGAAAATGTACAATGTTTTTTATTTTTAATAATTTTAAAATGTTTTTAAATATTAATAATTACCATGTTATTTGACTATGAATGTAGGATAATGAAAATTTTTAAAAACTATCAAAAATAACTTATAAATCAAATTAAATATGAATACTACAATCAGTTTATATTAGAAATTAAATTACAATATGTATTAATATAGTTTTTCTTGTCACTTTTTTCGTTGCATGTAAATTCTTCATACTTGACAATTTGGTTGACTTCGTGCACTTGCAATTTAAATTTGTTTTGTTCTGCCTTAAGAATTTTTGCATTTTCAAAATCAAACTCATGTATATTTGATTTTGGATGTTTAGCTAATGCTGATAAATTATCTTTTGTATTTGAACTTTTGCAATCATATTTATGTTGTTTTAGTCTTTTCTCCAGTTTTTGCGTTGTTTCACCAATATAAACTGCATTACAATCTTTACAATCCACTTTGTAAACAACATCAGACTTTTGTCCCTTTCTTAAGCGTTGTTTTAGGTTTTCAAAAAATCTATTGCTCGACTTTAAAGTTGGTCTCATGGCAAGTTGAACATTCGGTGTAAAATATCGACATGTTTTGGATAATTTTTCTGATAAATCAGGAACATAAGTCATAGATGCATAATTGATTTGTGGTGTTATCATAGAATTATTGTTAGCTGTAGTTGAGAGATAAGGATAACTTAACTGAGTTGTATTCATGTTCCTATCTCCATTTTTTTGTTGTCGAACAGAAAGAATAAGTCGTTTAATAACATTGTTTGGAAAATTATTCTTATCGAGAATCTGTCTAATGCGTTCCAAATTTTCAGACCAAAATAATTTATGTGACAAACTGAAAACTTTTTTGATGAAATTTTTTGCCGTATTTTCCTTCATATGAGAAGGATGAGCTGAATAATAATTTAATATACGATTGGAAGCTATTTCTTTGTGGTACCAATTAGTTATTATTTTTCCATTATCTTTGCGATGAATAGTCGTATCTAAGTAATTTAGATGCTTATTTTCTTCAATTTCTATTGTAAACTTAATCTTCTCATCATACTCATTCAATATATTTAATACATCTTGTATATTATCAGTAGGAATTGCAGTAATATGATCATCTACATACGAGTACCAAAATATTGGAGAAAAAGGAAGCTTTGACATCATATTATCAATAGCATCTTCAAGAACTCTCTCTACTAAAATCGGCGCCAAGCTAGAACCCATAAAAAGCCCACTTAACATGCGAAAAAACTTTCCTTCATAGCAAAAATAATTACATTCATTTAAGCAAAACTTAAGTAAATCCATAAATAAATCCTTTGGAATGTTAGTATTTTTACAGATATTTGTGTTGAAATCTCTTGATATAATTTTAAGAGCAATATCTGTCGAAATATTTGTAAAACAGTTTACAACATCGAAAGATACCAATGAAAAATCATCTGGGACATTCATCTGTACTATTTTCTTCACAAATTGTGTAGAGTTTTTAACAGTGTATTTAGGTTTAAAAGATTTCCTTAAAACTGAAGCCAAGAAACGAGATAAATTATATGCAACTGATTTAATCGTTGATACAATTGGTCGAATTGGTCTGTTATCTTTATGTATTTTTATTTGACCATAAATCCGTGGAGGAATTGATGTATAATTAGTTAAAAATTGTTTTTGTCTTACTGTGATAAATTGGATTTGTGTGTTGTTTCTTTCATACAACCTCTTGATTAATTTATTATGCTTCAATTCTAAATATGATGTTGGGTCAGATTTTAATTGTTCAAAAACTTCAGTATTATTAAGAAATTCATCCATTTTTTGCTGATACTCAGATTTTTTTGCAACTACTGTAATGTTACCTTTATCACTATGAGACACATATATTTCAGGATGTTCCTTTAAAAACTTTGTAGTGATTCTTGCAGCTGTAATAAGGAATTTTTGAATACGATTTAGCCGTTTTTCTTTCTTTGAATGATGCGTGATTAAATATGTAAGATTTGCGCGCATAGCTTGTCTTGTATGCTCATTAGTAAAACGTGTTATAATAAATTCAATATCTGCTATTAGATCAAGTACTGGTATTTCTTCGACAGGTAATGCAAATTTTGGACCTAATCCTAACAAGACCATCATATGCTTTGGTAAGTCAATACCTGATATGTTTTTAATAAATGATTCATCATATTTAACATCTTGAATTGGATATTGATCATCTCTTAGTGTTGATAGTTTAAAATGTAATCGCTTATTGTTAATTTTTAATAATTGTTGATAATCATTATTGCTTTTAGCATCAATTGATTGTTTATTAAGTTCCGTTATTAATTGTTTAATTAAGAAATTACAATCATGAATTTCTGCATTTAGCATTCTTATGTTTATGTCATTCACCGCATTAATAACTATTTTAATCGCCTTTTTACATTGTGATATAAAGTTTGTTGATAGTTTTTGTGTTTTTCTCTTGATGAAATTTGGTATAATTTTCATACGACGACATTTAAGAAGAAAAACAAGTCTAGCTTTCTGTTGTGCCAATTTTTTGATGCTACTATTCACAGGTAAATTAATTATTGGGATGTTGTTCATTATATTTATATTAGTCAATAATTAGAGGTTGACAGTATTAATGATATGATGATTGATAAAAATCAATCAAATTTTTGTGTTGCTGAATCTTGATAATTATATTTCTTAGTTTTGTATTGCTTCTAAGGATTCTTCTTAAATAAAAAACGTGTTTAGCTTTCCATTATCTATATATTTCGAGCAATTTTAGTTCATCTTCAGGATCTATGGAAATGTACAATGTTTTTTATTTTTAATAATTTTAAAATGTTTTTAAATATTAATAATTACCATGTTATTTGACTATGAATGTAGGATAATGAAAATTTTTAAAAACTATCAAAAATAACTTATAAATCAAATTAAATATGAATACTACAATCAGTTTATATTAGAAATTAAATTACAATATGTATTAATATAGTTTTTCTTGTCACTTTTTTCGTTGCATGTAAATTCTTCATACTTGACAATTTGGTTGACTTCGTGCACTTGCAATTTAAATTTCTTTTGTTCTGCCTTAAGAATTTTTGCATTTTCAAAATCAAACTCATGTATATTTGATTTTGCATGTTTAGCTAATGCTGATAAATTATCTTTTGTATTTGAACTTTTGCAATCATATTTATGTTGTTTTAGTCTTTTCTCCAGTTTTTGCGTTGTTTCACCAATATAAACTGCATTACAATCTTTACAATCCACTTTGTAAACAACATCAGACTTTTGTCCCTTTCTTAAGCGTTGTTTTAGGTTTTCAAAAAATCTATTGCTCGACTTTAAAGTTGGTCTCATGGCAAGTTGAACATTCGGTGTAAAATATCGACATGTTTTGGATAATTTTTCTGATAAATCAGGAACATAAGTCATAGATGCATAATTGATTTGTGGTGTTATCATAGAATTATTGTTAGCTGTAGTTGAGAGATAAGGATAACTTAACTGAGTTGTATTCATGTTCCTATCTCCATTTTTTTGTTGTCGAACAGAAAGAATAAGTCGTTTAATAACATTGTTTGGAAAATTATTCTTATCGAGAATCTGTCTAATGCGTTCCAAATTTTCAGACCAAAATAATTTATGTGACAAACTGAAAACTTTTTTGATGAAATTTTTTGCCGTATTTTCCTTCATATGAGAAGGATGAGCTGAATAATAATTTAATATACGATTGGAAGCTATTTCTTTGTGGTACCAATTAGTTATTATTTTTCCATTATCTTTGCGATGAATAGTCGTATCTAAGTAATTTAGATGCTTATTTTCTTCAATTTCTATTGTAAACTTAATCTTCTCATCATACTCATTCAATATATTTAATACATCTTGTATATTATCAGTAGGAATTGCAGTAATATGATCATCTACATACGAGTACCAAAATATTGGAGAAAAAGGAAGCTTTGACATCATATTATCAATAGCATCTTCAAGAACTCTCTCTACTAAAATCGGCGCCAAGCTTGAACCCATAAAAAGCCCACTTAACATGCGAAAAAACTTTCCTTCATAGCAAAAATAATTACATTCATTTAAGCAAAACTTAAGTAAATCCATAAATAAATCCTTTGGAATGTTAGTATTTTTACAGATATTTGTGTTGAAATCTCTTGATATAATTTTAAGAGCAATATCTGTCGAAATATTTGTAAAACAGTTTACAACATCGAAAGATACCAATGAAAAATCATCTGGGACATTCATCTGTACTATTTTCTTCACAAATTGTGTAGAGTTTTTAACAGAGTATTTAGGTTTAAAAGATTTCCTTAAAACTGAAGCCAAGAAACGAGATAAATTATATGCAACTGATTTAATCGTTGATACAATTGGTCGAATTGGTCTGTTATCTTTATGTATTTTTATTTGACCATAAATCCGTGGAGGAATTGATGTATAATTAGTTAAAAATTGTTTTTGTCTTACTGTGATAAATTGGATTTGTGTGTTGTTTCTTTCATACAACCTCTTGATTAATTTATTATGCTTCAATTCTAAATATGATGTTGGGTCAGATTTTAATTGTTCAAAAACTTCAGTATTATTAAGAAATTCATCCATTTTTTGCTGATACTCAGATTTTTTTGCAACTACTGTAATGTTACCTTTATCACTATGAGACACATATATTTCAGGATGTTCCTTTAAAAACTTTGTAGTGATTCTTGCAGCTGTAATAAGGAATTTTTGAATACGATTTAGCCGTTTTTCTTTCTTTGAATGATGCGTGATTAAATATGTAAGATTTGCGCGCATAGCTTGTCTTGTATGCTCATTAGTAAAACGTGTTATAATAAATTCAATATCTGCTATTAGATCAAGTACTGGTATTTCTTCGACAGGTAATGCAAATTTTGGACCTAATCCTAACAAGACCATCATATGCTTTGGTAAGTCAATACCTGATATGTTTTTAATAAATGATTCATCATATTTAACATCTTGAATTGGATATTGATCATCTCTTAGTGTTGATAGTTTAAAATGTAATCGCTTATTGTTAATTTTTAATAATTGTTGATAATCATTATTGCTTTTAGCATCAATTGATTGTTTATTAAGTTCCGTTATTAATTGTTTAATTAAGAAATTACAATCATGAATTTCTGCATTTAGCATTCTTATGTTTATGTCATTCACCGCATTAATAACTATTTTAATCGCCTTTTTACATTGTGATATAAAGTTTGTTGATAGTTTTTGTGTTTTTCTCTTGATGAAATTTGGTATAATTTTCATACGACGACATTTAAGAAGAAAAACAAGTCTAGCTTTCTGTTGTGCCAATTTTTTGATGCTACTATTCACAGGTAAATTAATTATTGGGATGTTGTTCATTATATTTATATTAGTCAATAATTAGAGGTTGACAGTATTAATGATATGATGATTGATAAAAATCAATCAAATTTTTGTGTTGCTGAATCTTGATAATTATATTTCTTAGTTTTGTATTGCTTCTAAGGATTCTTCTTAAATAAAAAACGTGTTTAGCTTTCCATTATCTATATATTTCGAACAATTTTAGTTCATCTTCAGGATCTATGAAAATGTACAATGTTTTTTATTTTTAATAATTTTAAAATGTTTTTAAATATTAATAATTACCATGTTATTTGACTATGAATGTAGGATAATGAAAATTTTTAAAAACTATCAAAAATAACTTATAAATCAAATTAAATATGAATACTACAATCAGTTTATATTAGAAATTAAATTACAATATGTATTAATATAGTTTTTCTTGTCACTTTTTTCGTTGCATGTAAATTCTTCATACTTGACAATTTGGTTGACTTCGTGCACTTGCAATTTAAATTTGTTTTGTTCTGCCTTAAGAATTTTTGCATTTTCAAAATCAAACTCATGTATATTTGATTTTGCATGTTTAGCTAATGCTGATAAATTATCTTTTGTATTTGAACTTTTGCAATCATATTTATGTTGTTTTAGTCTTTTCTCCAGTTTTTGCGTTGTTTCACCAATATAAACTGCATTACAATCTTTACAATCCACTTTGTAAACAACATCAGACTTTTGTCCCTTTCTTAAGCGTTGTTTTAGGTTTTCAAAAAATCTATTGCTCGACTTTAAAGTTGGTCTCATGGCAAGTTGAACATTCGGTGTAAAATATCGACATGTTTTGGATAATTTTTCTGATAAATCAGGAACATAAGTCATAGATGCATAATTGATTTGTGGTGTTATCATAGAATTATTGTTAGCTGTAGTTGAGAGATAAGGATAACTTAACTGAGTTGTATTCATGTTCCTATCTCCATTTTTTTGTTGTCGAACAGAAAGAATAAGTCGTTTAATAACATTGTTTGGAAAATTATTCTTATCGAGAATCTGTCTAATGCGTTCCAAATTTTCAGACCAAAATAATTTATGTGACAAACTGAAAACTTTTTTGATGAAATTTTTTGCCGTATTTTCCTTCATATGAGAAGGATGAGCTGAATAATAATTTAATATACGATTGGAAGCTATTTC
Source organism: Panzeria rudis (assembly GCA_956483635.1). Classification (NCBI taxonomy): domain Eukaryota; kingdom Metazoa; phylum Arthropoda; class Insecta; order Diptera; family Tachinidae; genus Panzeria; species Panzeria rudis. Next base: position 66,203,915 of record OY101450.1, on the reverse strand, counting down.
TTTGTGGTACCAATTAGTTATTATTTTTCCATTATCTTTGCGATGAATAGTCGTATCTAAGTAATTTAGATGCTTATTTTCTTCAATTTCTATTGTAAACTTAATCTTCTCATCATACTCATTCAATATATTTAATACATCTTGTATATTATCAGTAGGAATTGCAGTAATATGATCATCTACATACGAGTACCAAAATATTGGAGAAAAAGGAAGCTTTGACATCATATTATCAATAGCATCTTCAAGAACTCTCTCTACTAAAATCGGCGCCAAGCTAGAACCCATAAAAAGCCCACTTAACATGCGAAAAAACTTTCCTTCATAGCAAAAATAATTACATTCATTTAAGCAAAACTTAAGTAAATCCATAAATAAATCCTTTGGAATGTTAGTATTTTTACAGATATTTGTGTTGAAATCTCTTGATATAATTTTAAGAGCAATATCTGTCGAAATATTTGTAAAACAGTTTACAACATCGAAAGATACCAATGAAAAATCATCTGGGACATTCATCTGTACTATTTTCTTCACAAATTGTGTAGAGTTTTTAACAGTGTATTTAGGTTTAAAAGATTTCCTTAAAACTGAAGCCAAGAAACGAGATAAATTATATGCAACTGATTTAATCGTTGATACAATTGGTCGAATTGGTCTGTTATCTTTATGTATTTTTATTTGACCATAAATCCGTGGAGGAATTGATGTATAATTAGTTAAAAATTGTTTTTGTCTTACTGTGATAAATTGGATTTGTGTGTTGTTTCTTTCATACAACCTCTTGATTAATTTATTATGCTTCAATTCTAAATATGATGTTGGGTCAGATTTTAATTGTTCAAAAACTTCAGTATTATTAAGAAATTCATCCATTTTTTGCTGATACTCAGATTTTTTTGCAACTACTGTAATGTTACCTTTATCACTATGAGACACATATATTTCAGGATGTTCCTTTAAAAACTTTGTAGTGATTCTTGCAGCTGTAATAAGGAATTTTTGAATACGATTTAGCCGTTTTTCTTTCTTTGAATGATGCGTGATTAAATATGTAAGATTTGCGCGCATAGCTTGTCTTGTATGCTCATTAGTAAAACGTGTTATAATAAATTCAATATCTGCTATTAGATCAAGTACTGGTATTTCTTCGACAGGTAATGCAAATTTTGGACCTAATCCTAACAAGACCATCATATGCTTTGGTAAGTCAATACCTGATATGTTTTTAATAAATGATTCATCATATTTAACATCTTGAATTGGATATTGATCATCTCTTAGTGTTGATAGTTTAAAATGTAATCGCTTATTGTTAATTTTTAATAATTGTTGATAATCATTATTGCTTTTAGCATCAATTGATTGTTTATTAAGTTCCGTTATTAATTGTTTAATTAAGAAATTACAATCATGAATTTCTGCATTTAGCATTCTTATGTTTATGTCATTCACCGCATTAATAACTATTTTAATCGCCTTTTTACATTGTGATATAAAGTTTGTTGATAGTTTTTGTGTTTTTCTCTTGATGAAATTTGGTATAATTTTCATACGACGACATTTAAGAAGAAAAACAAGTCTAGCTTTCTGTTGTGCCAATTTTTTGATGCTACTATTCACAGGTAAATTAATTATTGGGATGTTGTTCATTATATTTATATTAGTCAATAATTAGAGGTTGACAGTATTAATGATATGATGATTGATAAAAATCAATCAAATTTTTGTGTTGCTGAATCTTGATAATTATATTTCTTAGTTTTGTATTGCTTCTAAGGATTCTTCTTAAATAAAAAACGTGTTTAGCTTTCCATTATCTATATATTTCGAACAATTTTAGTTCATCTTCAGGATCTATGAAAATGTACAATGTTTTTTATTTTTAATAATTTTAAAATGTTTTTAAATATTAATAATTACCATGTTATTTGACTATGAATGTAGGATAATGAAAATTTTTAAAAACTATCAAAAATAACTTATAAATCAAATTAAATATGAATACTACAATCAGTTTATATTAGAAATTAAATTACAATATGTATTAATATAGTTTTTCTTGTCACTTTTTTCGTTGCATGTAAATTCTTCATACTTGACAATTTGGTTGACTTCGTGCACTTGCAATTTAAATTTGTTTTGTTCTGCCTTAAGAATTTTTGCATTTTCAAAATCAAACTCATGTATATTTGATTTTGCATGTTTAGCTAATGCTGATAAATTATCTTTTGTATTTGAACTTTTGCAATCATATTTATGTTGTTTTAGTCTTTTCTCCAGTTTTTGCGTTGTTTCACCAATATAAACTGCATTACAATCTTTACAATCCACTTTGTAAACAACATCAGACTTTTGTCCCTTTCTTAAGCGTTGTTTTAGGTTTTCAAAAAATCTATTGCTCGACTTTAAAGTTGGTCTCATGGCAAGTTGAACATTCGGTGTAAAATATCGACATGTTTTGGATAATTTTTCTGATAAAACAGGAACATAAGTCATAGATGCATAATTGATTTGTGGTGTTATCATAGAATTATTGTTAGCTGTAGTTGAGAGATAAGGATAACTTAACTGAGTTGTATTCATGTTCCTATCTCCATTTTTTTGTTGTCGAACAGAAAGAATAAGTCGTTTAATAACATTGTTTGGAAAATTATTCTTATCGAGAATCTGTCTAATGCGTTCCAAATTTTCAGACCAAAATAATTTATGTGACAAACTGAAAACTTTTTTGATGAAATTTTTTGCCGTATTTTCCTTCATATGAGAAGGATGAGCTGAATAATAATTTAATATACGATTGGAAGCTATTTCTTTGTGGTACCAATTAGTTATTATTTTTCCATTATCTTTGCGATGAATAGTCGTATCTAAGTAATTTAGATGCTTATTTTCTTCAATTTCTATTGTAAACTTAATCTTCTCATCATACTCATTCAATATATTTAATACATCTTGTATATTATCAGTAGGAATTGCAGTAATATGATCATCTACATACGAGTACCAAAATATTGGAGAAAAAGGAAGCTTTGACATCATATTATCAATAGCATCTTCAAGAACTCTCTCTACTAAAATCGGCGCCAAGCTAGAACCCATAAAAAGCCCACTTAACATGCGAAAAAACTTTCCTTCATAGCAAAAATAATTACATTCATTTAAGCAAAACTTAAGTAAATCCATAAATAAATCCTTTGGAATGTTAGTATTTTTACAGATATTTGTGTTGAAATCTCTTGATATAATTTTAAGAGCAATATCTGTCGAAATATTTGTAAAACAGTTTACAACATCGAAAGATACCAATGAAAAATCATCTGGGACATTCATCTGTACTATTTTCTTCACAAATTGTGTAGAGTTTTTAACAGTGTATTTAGGTTTAAAAGATTTCCTTAAAACTGAAGCCAAGAAACGAGATAAATTATATGCAACTGATTTAATCGTTGATACAATTGGTCGAATTGGTCTGTTATCTTTATGTATTTTTATTTGACCATAAATCCGTGGAGGAATTGATGTATAATTAGTTAAAAATTGTTTTTGTCTTACTGTGATAAATTGGATTTGTGTGTTGTTTCTTTCATACAACCTCTTGATTAATTTATTATGCTTCAATTCTAAATATGATGTTGGGTCAGATTTTAATTGTTCAAAAACTTCAGTATTATTAAGAAATTCATCCATTTTTTGCTGATACTCAGATTTTTTTGCAACTACTGTAATGTTACCTTTATCACTATGAGACACATATATTTCAGGATGTTCCTTTAAAAACTTTGTAGTGATTCTTGCAGCTGTAATAAGGAATTTTTGAATACGATTTAGCCGTTTTTCTTTCTTTGAATGATGCGTGATTAAATATGTAAGATTTGCGCGCATAGCTTGTCTTGTATGCTCATTAGTAAAACGTGTTATAATAAATTCAATATCTGCTATTAGATCAAGTACTGGTATTTCTTCGACAGGTAATGCAAATTTTGGACCTAATCCTAACAAGACCATCATATGCTTTGGTAAGTCAATACCTGATATGTTTTTAATAAATGATTCATCATATTTAACATCTTGAATTGGATATTGATCATCTCTTAGTGTTGATAGTTTAAAATGTAATCGCTTATTGTTAATTTTTAATAATTGTTGATAATCATTATTGCTTTTAGCATCAATTGATTGTTTATTAAGTTCCGTTATTAATTGTTTAATTAAGAAATTACAATCATGAATTTCTGCATTTAGCATTCTTATGTTTATGTCATTCACCGCATTAATAACTATTTTAATCGCCTTTTTACATTGTGATATAAAGTTTGTTGATAGTTTTTGTGTTTTTCTCTTGATGAAATTTGGTATAATTTTCATACGACGACATTTAAGAAGAAAAACAAGTCTAGCTTTCTGTTGTGCCAATTTTTTGATGCTACTATTCACAGGTAAATTAATTATTGGGATGTTGTTCATTATATTTATATTAGTCAATAATTAGAGGTTGACAGTATTAATGATATGATGATTGATAAAAATCAATCAAATTTTTGTGTTGCTGAATCTTGATAATTATATTTCTTAGTTTTGTATTGCTTCTAAGGATTCTTCTTAAATAAAAAACGTGTTTAGCTTTCCATTATCTATATATTTCGAACAATTTTAGTTCATCTTCAGGATCTATGAAAATGTACAATGTTTTTTATTTTTAATAATTTTAAAATGTTTTTAAATATTAATAATTACCATGTTATTTGACTATGAATGTAGGATAATGAAAATTTTTAAAAACTATCAAAAATAACTTATAAATCAAATTAAATATGAATACTACAATCAGTTTATATTAGAAATTAAATTACAATATGTATTAATATAGTTTTTCTTGTCACTTTTTTCGTTGCATGTAAATTCTTCATACTTGACAATTTGGTTGACTTCGTGCACTTGCAATTTAAATTTGTTTTGTTCTGCCTTAAGAATTTTTGCATTTTCAAAATCAAACTCATGTATATTTGATTTTGCATGTTTATCTAATGCTGATAAATTATCTTTTGTATTTGAACTTTTGCAATCATATTTATGTTGTTTTAGTCTTTTCTCCAGTTTTTGCGTTGTTTCACCAATATAAACTGCATTACAATCTTTACAATCCACTTTGTAAACAACATCAGACTTTTGTCCCTTTCTTAAGCGTTGTTTTAGGTTTTCAAAAAATCTATTGCTCGACTTTAAAGTTGGTCTCATGGCAAGTTGAACATTCGGTGTAAAATATCGACATGTTTTGGATAATTTTTCTGATAAAACAGGAACATAAGTCATAGATGCATAATTGATTTGTGGTGTTATCATAGAATTATTGTTAGCTGTAGTTGAGAGATAAGGATAACTTAACTGAGTTGTATTCATGTTCCTATCTCCATTTTTTTGTTGTCGAACAGAAAGAATAAGTCGTTTAATAACATTGTTTGGAAAATTATTCTTATCGAGAATCTGTCTAATGCGTTCCAAATTTTCAGACCAAAATAATTTATGTGACAAACTGAAAACTTTTTTGATGAAATTTTTTGCCGTATTTTCCTTCATATGAGAAGGATGAGCTGAATAATAATTTAATCAGTTGCATATAATTTATCTCGTTTCTTGGCTTCAGTTTTAAGGAAATCTTTTAAACCTAAATACTCTGTTAAAAACTCTACACAATTTGTGAAGAAAATAGTACAGATGAATGTCCCAGATGATTTTTCATTGGTATCTTTCGATGTTGTAAACTGTTTTACAAATATTTCGACAGATATTGCTCTTAAAATTATATCAAGAGATTTCAACACAAATATCTGTAAAAATACTAACATTCCAAAGGATTTATTTATGGATTTACTTAAGTTTTGCTTAAATGAATGTAATTATTTTTGCTATGAAGGAAAGTTTTTTCGCATGTTAAGTGGGCTTTTTATGGGTTCTAGCTTGGCGCCGATTTTAGTAGAGAGAGTTCTTGAAGATGTTATTGATAATATGATGTCAAAGCTTCCTTTTTCTCCAATATTTTGGTACTCGTATGTAGATGATCATATTACTGCAATTCCTACTGATAATATACAAGATGTATTAAATATATTGAATGAGTATGATGAGAAGATTAAGTTTACAATAGAAATTGAAGAAAATAAGCATCTAAATTACTTAGATACGACTATTCATCCCAAAGATAATGGAAAAATAATAACTAATTGGTACCACAAAGAAATAGCTTCCAATCGTATATTAAATTATTATTCAGCTCATCCTTCTCATATGAAGGAAAATACGGCAAAAAATTTCATCAAAAAAGTTTTCAGTTTGTCACATAAATTATTTTGGTCTGAAAATTTGGAACGCATTAGACAGATTCTCGATAAGAATAATTTTCCAAACAATGTTATTAAACGACTTATTCTTTCTGTTCGACAACAAAAAATGGAGATAGGAACATGAATACAACTCAGTTAAGTTATCCTTATCTCTCAACTACAGCTAACAATAATTCTATGATAACACCACAAATCAATTATGCATCTATGACTTATGTTCCTGATTTATCAGAAAAATTATCCAAAACATGTCGATATTTTACACCGAATGTTCAACTTGCCATGAGACCAACTTTAAAGTCGAGCAATAGATTTTTTGAAAACCTAAAACAACGCTTAAGAAAGGGACAAAAGTCTGATGTTGTTTACAAAGTGGATTGTAAAGATTGTAATGCAGTTTATATTGGTGAAACAACGCAAAAACTGGAGAAAAGACTAAAACAACATAAATATGATTGCAAAAGTTCAAATACAAAAGATAATTTATCAGCATTAGCTAAACATGCAAAATCAAATATACATGAGTTTGATTTTGAAAATGCAAAAATTCTTAAGGCAGAACAAAACAAATTTAAATTGCAAGTGCACGAAGTCAACCAAATTGTCAAGTATGAAGAATTTACATGCAACGAAAAAAGTGACAAGAAAAACTATATTAATACATATTGTATTTTAATTTCTAATATAAACTGATTGTAGTATTCATATTTAATTTTATTTATAAGTTATTTTTGATAGTTTTTAAAAATTTTCATTATCCTACATTCATAGTCAAATAACATGGTAATTATTAATATTTAAAAACATTTTAAAATTATTAAAAATAAAAAACATTGTACATTTCCATAGATCCTGAAGATGAACTAAAATTGTTCGAAATATATAGATAATGGAAAGCTAAACACGTTTTTTATTTAAGAAGAATCCTTAGAAGCAATACAAAACTAAGAAATATAATTATCAAGATTCAGCAACACAAAAATTTGATTGATTTTTATCAATCATCATATCATTAATACTGTCAACCTCTAATTATTGACTAATATAAATATAATGAACAACATCCCAATAATTAATTTACCTGTGAATAGTAGCATCAAAAAATTGGCACAACAGAAAGCTAGACTTGTTTTTCTTCTTAAATGTCGTCGTATGAAAATTATACCAAATTTCATCAAGAGAAAAACACAAAAACTATCAACAAACTTTATATCACAATGTAAAAAGGCGATTAAAATAGTTATTAATGCGGTGAATGACATAAACATAAGAATGCTAAATGCAGAAATTCATGATTGTAATTTCTTAATTAAACAATTAATAACGGAACTTAATAAACAATCAATTGATGCTAAAAGCAATAATGATTATCAACAATTATTAAAAATTAACAATAAGCGAGTACATTTTAAACTATCAACACTAAGAGATGATCAATATCCAATTCAAGATGTTAAATATGATGAATCATTTATTAAAAACATATCAGGTATTGACTTACCAAAGCATATGATGGTCTTGTTAGGATTAGGTCCAAAATTTGCATTACCTGTCGAAGAAATACCAGTACTTGATCTAATAGCAGATATTGAATTTATTATAACACGTTTTACTAATGAGCATACAAGACAAGCTATGCGCGCAAATCTTACATATTTAATCACGCATCATTCAAAGAAAGAAAAACGGCTAAATCGTATTCAAAAATTCCTTATTACAGCTGCAAGAATCACTACAAAGTTTTTAAAGGAACATCCTGAAATATATGTGTCTCATAGTGATAAAGGTAACATTACAGTAGTTGCAAAAAAATCTGAGTATCAGCAAAAAATGGATGAATTTCTTAATAATACTGAAGTTTTTGAACAATTAAAATCTGACCCAACATCATATTTAGAATTGAAGCATAATAAATTAATCAAGAGGTTGTATGAAAGAAACAACACACAAATCCAATTTATCACAGTAAGACAAAAACAATTTTTAACTAATTATACATCAATTCCTCCACGGATTTATGGTCAAATAAAAATACATAAAGATAACAGACCAATTCGACCAATTGTATCAACGATTAAATCAGTTGCATATAATTTATCTCGTTTCTTGGCTTCAGTTTTAAGGAAATCTTTTAAACCTAAATACTCTGTTAAAAACTCTACACAATTTGTGAAGAAAATAGTACAGATGAATGTCCCAGATGATTTTTCATTGGTATCTTTCGATGTTGTAAACTGTTTTACAAATATTTCGACAGATATTGCTCTTAAATTATATCAAGAGATTTCAACACAAATATCTGTAAAAATACTAACATTCCAAAGGATTTATTTATGGATTTACTTAAGTTTTGCTTAAATGAATGTAATTATTTTTGCTATGAAGGAAAGTTTTTTCGCATGTTAAGTGGGCTTTTTATGGGTTCTAGCTTGGCGCCGATTTTAGTAGAGAGAGTTCTTGAAGATGCTATTGATAATATGATGTCAAAGCTTCCTTTTTCTCCAATATTTTGGTACTCGTATGTAGATGATCATATTACTGCAATTCCTACTGATAATATACAAGATGTATTAAATATATTGAATGAGTATGATGAGAAGATTAAGTTTACAATAGAAATTGAAGAAAATAAGCATCTAAATTACTTAGATACGACTATTCATCGCAAAGATAATGGAAAAATAATAACTAATTGGTACCACAAAGAAATAGCTTCCAATCGTATATTAAATTATTATTCAGCTCATCCTTCTCATATGAAGGAAAATACGGCAAAAAATTTCATCAAAAAAGTTTTCAGTTTGTCACATAAATTATTTTGGTCTGAAAATTTGGAACGCATTAGACAGATTCTCGATAAGAATAATTTTCCAAACAATGTTATTAAACGACTTATTCTTTCTGTTCGACAACAAAAAAATGGAGATAGGAACATGAATACAACTCAGTTAAGTTATCCTTATCTCTCAACTACAGCTAACAATAATTCTATGATAACACCACAAATCAATTATGCATCTATGACTTATGTTCCTGATTTATCAGAAAAATTATCCAAAACATGTCGATATTTTACACCGAATGTTCAACTTGCCATGAGACCAACTTTAAAGTCGAGCAATAGATTGTTTGAAAACCTAAAACAACGCTTAAGAAAGGGACAAAAGTCTGATGTTGTTTACAAAGTGGATTGTAAAGATTGTAATGCAGTTTATATTGGTGAAACAACGCAAAAACTGGAGAAAAGACTAAAACAACATAAATATGATTGCAAAAGTTCAAATACAAAAGATAATTTATCAGCATTAGCTAAACATGCAAAATCAAATATACATGAGTTTGATTTTGAAAATGCAAAAATTCTTAAGGCAGAACAAAACAAATTTAAATTGCAAGTGCACGAAGTCAACCAAATTGTCAAGTATGAAGAATTTACATGCAACGAAAAAAGTGACAAGAAAAACTATATTAATACATATTGTAATTTAATTTCTAATATAAACTGATTGTAGTATTCATATTTAATTTGATTTATAAGTTATTTTTGATAGTTTTTAAAAATTTTCATTATCCTACATTCATAGTCAAATAACATGGTAATTATTAATATTTAAAAACATTTTAAAATTATTAAAAATAAAAAACATTGTACATTTCCATAGATCCTGAAGATGAACTAAAATTGTTCGAAATATATAGATAATGGAAAGCTAAACACGTTTTTTATTTAAGAAGAATCCTTAGAAGCAATACAAAACTAAGAAATATAATTATCAAGATTCAGCAACACAAAAATTTGATTGATTTTTATCAATCATCATATCATAACAAATTATGTTTTTACATATATTTGATATTTAGGGGTTTTATGGTACAATGATATAAGTATTTACTTTTTTATCTCCACTTTATATCTTTATAATTCACTTCAATTATTTAAATTTTGGAATAAAATTTATACAATGTTCAATAACTTCTTTATCAGCACTTGTCGTTTGGCCTCGGGATGTAATGATAATAATAATTGTGTTCTCTTTTTCACACGAAACAGAAGTTATTTAGTTATATTACGTTGACTGCAGTTGTGGGTTATTAATTCTATCGTCAGGGTTGGGCGTTTTGAATTTCTGTTCACGCAGGTGAACAACCTTTTTGTTTAAAAGAGGAATACCATATACGTTATCTTTTGGGTAATCGGAAGTGTCAAATTCTTGTTCTATGTCAGATTTTATGTCGGCATAAAAGTCGTCAGTTTTTATTGTATATATAAATGAGTCGGTGTCCATGTAATTTAAAGATAAATTTGATTTAAACTTGGGCTGCATGAATCCATAATGGAAATTATACAAAATCCCAAGTATATGGGCTTGTTGTAATATGTTTTGACTCTATTCATTTCTATAGCTACCATATCTTCAGAAAATATAGATAAACTATGAAAATTGGATTTAGATATCCAATCTTGAGCCCCCAAATGGTTACAGTTTGCTCTGTTCCAGTTGGTTACAATTTTCACATCTCTCCTCTTGTCCACATTCTCCATTGTTTTGCCATACACAGCATTATTGAGTAATTTGAAAACATTTTTCTCAAAAGCATTTTTAGCAGTGGCTCTGTGTTTGATATTTAAGTCAATATAACCTTTTAACCATGGAGATTGTTTAAATGCTAGAATACGATGCGTTTTCTTTAGAATCAAACCATATTCCAAACATTGCTTCAGAACTCTGTAATGTATTACATAAGAGTTTTTTTGGCGAAAAATCCGCAATTAATTTCTTCTGGTTTGGTTCTAAAGTTTTCTTGTTTTCAACACAGAAGGGAAGGTTATTGTGAGATGTGAAGGATATTCCAAAGTGACCTCATATACATAACCATCTTGTGAGTTATTATCTATGCTTTTCGCATCCAGATTCAGCTCATCACTTGTCAGCCTTCGGAATCCTCCATAAGGAAGATACTCAGACTTCGCCCAACCGTAAAGGTTATTTGCGTCTTCAATTATTGCGTCTTCAATTGAGCATTCCTTGTTATTTAATTTATTAAAAAAATCTTCTCTTGATGGAAGCTGACCATCATCCAATTTTTCAAATGAATCAAGATATTCATAAGGGAAAACACCCTTTCTTCGTACAAGGTCAAATTCTGTCTTTCTGTTAAAGTGTGCCCTAACCGTATGAAAATCATTGTCCGTTAGATTATTAGCTAAAGATTCTAAGCTATCAGCCATAAAACGAATAGTATCTAAAAATCGGAGTTCAAGATTGCAATTGTCAGTAATTTTTGTAAATGTCGATAGTGAAATGTACAGTTCTTTGTTCAATGGTAGGACTTATATGTTGTCAGACTTTTTACCTAATTCTTTAACAAAGAGGTGCGAGTCATAAGATGAATAATTATGAAAATATATGGGTATAAACTTCGGAATTTGGTACTTTAAGTTACAAATATTGTGAGCTGCACCTCGATATTTACCACTTATGATGTGACAATGATCTCTTACACGATCTTTACCGAGAAATTTGTCACATATGTGACAATTTATTGAATTTTGAAAACTGTATATTTCCGAAAGGGTCAAGCTGTTCATTTTTGTCTTACTGGTGAGGAACTGATTGTAAATATCTTCACAATCGTCAATTAACCAGTCAACAAATTTTACAGATGCGTCCTCACCAGTATATATCTTAAATTTATCTAAACTATTATTACCTACACATTTTATATAATAACTAAAGGCACAAGGAATATGCCTCTTTATAACTTGAGTTTTGTCACTTACAGTAGTTTGAATGTCTTCTAGTATGCACTCGAAATTTGCGTATATAACGAATGGCACATCCATCTGCCGCTGGTGATCTTTAAACTTCAAAATACTATCTTCGGGAGAAGGTAACGCAGCAACAATTTTCCCACATTCCGTTTTGTGTTGTTCCATAGTCCATTCATTGCGTGTATATTGTAGGCAGGTATTACAGAATGAAAGAGTGCCACAGTGCTTTGTTGTCTGGCGCCATAATAATCTGTAAAAAGAATAAATTTATTTATATGTATATAGTTATTCACACACATGTATTTACTTGCTTAACTTGATATATCTTTAATAAAAATGTAATGGTGAATGTCTCCAGCTTCCAACAGCAATAAATTCACATGCTTTGTTTTTTCCTTTTGTGTATTGAGGAATGGTCCAATGATTTCATCCTTCTCATTATCATACCCAAACACATTCACACTTATTCCATCATTCCTATCCTCAAATACTTTGATGTTTTTTAATGCCAATGGGAACTTTAAATTTGTGAAGTCAAGCACAATTCCATTGTGTAAGCAAATGACATCAGCGCTAATGTCCTCGATGTTATATGACCTGCAACGTTCCTTCATCTTTATTATTGTGGTATCCAACGCGGCAACTAAACTCCATTTAAAACAATAATCATCATTGTTTTCAATGTTGATACAGCCCCGCTTTTTAGCCAGTTTTAATGGTGTGCTTATCCAATGAGATCCTTTTACTAGTGAACTTTTGTTTATGTTAATTTCAGCGCGAATAATTCTGATTAAAGTCCACCCGGAGTCTCTTTCCTGGAATTCTGACATTTTATTATGAATGTCCTGGAATTGTTTTTCAATTAGCTCATCTACATTACTTCCCAGGCACAATAAATCCATTTTTGCTCTGTGTGAAATTTGACACAAGTCAATTTCTTCACCAACAATTTTTATGTACTCTCCAATAAGAGTTACACAGAATTTTAAAATATTATGTTTAACCAAACTTTTTTCAAGTCTTTCCTTGAAAATAGGTTTATTTTCCAGAACAAAGTCTTCAAATAGAAGATCATCTTTTTTGTTGGGAATTCCATATGTTGCAATATTTTTTTTAATGCACTGTTTATTTCATAATATTTTGGTTCTACATTCAAAGGAGTATTATCATATTTACCGCTGGGAGAATTTGAAGTATCCATATCATCAAACACAATATTATCTAGTTGTTGCTGTTGTTGTTGTTGTTGTTGATGATGCTGCTGTTGTTGGTGGGCTTGTTGTTGATGTTGTGGCTGTGGTTGTTGTTGCTGTTGATATTGTGGCTGTGGTTGGTGTTGAGGATATCTGGAACTGTCCATCGTCAAGGCAAATTGATTATTCAAAAGTGAAGGATAATAGTTGGGCATATTATATTGCTGCCATTGCATTGGTGATGTATATTGATAAGGAATAGGAAGATGATGTGGAATTTGTATGGGTACTGAAAACTGATTATTCCATGACATTGGTATCGGATAGCTAGTAGACATACCGTATTGCTCATAATTCATTGGTAGTGGATATGGTTGGTACCGTAGAGAAGCTTGGTGCTGATGTTGTTGTTCTCCATTTGAGTCCTGATTGATGATCACTTGACCTGGTTGACCATGATTTCAGACGTGATCCAAGAACGCTTTTTGGTATTTGTATACCTTATTACACAAATTACATTGATATACAGAAGAAATAATTTTTTTTTAAATTTATTTATTTAATCAAACTTATTTAATTATTTTATTTTATTTATTTAGTCCTTTTTTCAAAAACACTATAAACTTCTTTATTAATAAATTTTTTGTTTTCAAACTATTTATTTAATTAGTAACAATTAACTTTATTTAATTATTTTATTTTATTTCTATTGCAAAAACACTATGAAATTGTTTATTAATAAATTTTTTGCTTTCAACCGCACTTATTGAGTTATCAGAATATACCGATGAAAATCTTCATTATTTCTTCTACTTATATACATCCTATGAGAATCGCGTAGTAGACATCAAGTCTAATTTTTTATTGATATTACGAGATTGATGAAATTCATATGTATACATAGCAACAGCAAGAACTAGAACATAACATTGTGTAATATTTTATTTTATATAAATGATGACTAATAAAATTTTGTTATCAAATGATGACTCATTCTCAAAACATATCCAGCTGAATAAACAAAGCCATAAACATGATTCTGCAAAACAAATAATCAGACGGACATTTCAAATGATGACTCATTCTCAAAAAATTTGCAGCTGAATAAACAAAGTCATAAACATGATTCTGCAAAACAAATAATCAGACGGACATTTCAAATGATGACTCATTCTCAAAAAATGCGCAGCTGAATAAACAAAGCAATAAACATGATTCTGCAAAACAAATAATCAGACGGACATTTCAAATGATGACTCATTCTCAAAAAATGCGCAGCTGAATAAACAAAGCAATAAACACGATTCTGTAGAACAAATATTCAAATTATTATCCCAAGAAATAAACAAGACGGACATTTGAAACGACATACACACATCCTTCAAAAATCTTAAGATAAGAAAAAAGAAACACACACACACAGACACACACACCCCCATCCCCCACACATTCACGCACCCACAGCCATACACAAAGTAAATGTAAACACAAGCATCACAAAAAATTATCAAGAACAAAATAATAATAACAGCGACACAATAAACACCGTAGGAACCCAAGTCGACCAAACTTGTCTACACTCTTTATTTCCACATATAATCTAAAACTACCCAATCTCTCAATATGACCCCATAAGAACCACACAGTCTATAGTAAGCCAATATCATATCGTGAATTGAATTTATAAAAAAAATCTGTTTCATGATTAAAAAATATATGAGCCGACAACGCGTACGTGTAGCCGAAAAAGCACGACTGCACGCACACACTTAAAACCACAGACACTTTAACACATTAACAGTTTAAAATGTCATTTCTGAACCGATTTGTAATTTTTTTACGGTTTTAAATAGGCCACAGACGTTGTTTTATAAATATCTAAAAAAGATTTTGATTTTAAAACCCTTTCGCTAAAACATTCAAAAAACAAATTTTTAAAATTTCACTTTTTAATTTTTTCGTCAATTGGATGTCTTTTTTTTCAAAATTTTGCACTTCACCATGATTCTTTTTTCAGTTAAATTGAAAGCATATTCTATATGAAATAAAATAAGCCTTTAATTTTGAAAATCGATTAGAAATTGGCAAAGTTACAAAATTTTTTGAAAAACACCGATTTCTACATTTAGCAAAACTTGTAAACTTGCATCCTTTCTGAACCAATTTTTGGGTTTTACTCGGTATACGCAATAACTTTGCTATAATTTTAATGTCTACTTACAGACATCCATGCCGTATCAGTTCAGTCTCAATGGAAATCAGCGTCGACACTATTTCACACACACCCGTTCTACGTTCGCGTTCGATTATTGTCCACCATAGCAAACACAACTTATATAATAACTTTAAATCGTCAATGAAAAACAAAAAACAAGGAACGGGCACTAAAACAGCACTTATAGTAAAAGTCCGGCACTGTGGCGGACGTATGCAAGCACCTCCGTCTGGAACTAACGAGACGATATTTTAATTTACATTGCACTGACACGGCACGGCACGAATGTCTGTAAAGACCTTTTAACACAACAAATTCCAATTGGCTATCTTTTTGCCAATTGGAAGTAAAGCCGGAAATAGTTACATATGCTAAGACGAATAGTCTCAGTTCAATAACCAACTTTCCGGCTTTATAAAATTTATTTTCATCACACACAATAATTTTAGGAACTAACCTTGACTGATCCTTCGGAAAGCGATGAAGACGGTCCATTTGTGGGCAACCCATTATACATCTGCGACTCCTGAAAACCAAAGAAATATGTATTTATAAAATTTATTTTACAATTTACAAAATAATACTTACATTTTCCTTGAATTTGTTTCAGCTTTTTTCTTCTTCTGTAAATGTTTCTTCCACAGAGTTTCTTCTTTTCTCATCAAACAGGTATTCACTAATGAACTACTAGCTAAAAATTGGCGCAAAAATATGAGGAAATTCTGCCAAAAAGTCCGCCAAAACAGAATTTTCCTATATTTTTCCGCCAATTTGTAGAAATTTTTTTCCAATAAAAAGGTAAACAAAAAATATCAAATTTAACCCCGAATGAAAGAGACAGACATATACAAGACAAGAATTTTCTGTCCTTTAACAATTATGGGGTTAAGTTAATGATGCCACTATGAGTAAAATTTTGCCATTTTTAGTTATAAATATTACCGCAGGATGGCCGTGTCCTATCTGTGTATAATCTGTGCTTAAAACGTTGACGTGATTATTTGACCGTCGCTAGACTCCTTAAAAGAAGATAAAATACCGTTAAAGAACTAACGGGAAAAAAATTTATGAAAAATCAGTTGAAATAATAAGAAAAGGAAAAAAATAGAAAGAATAAGAAAAAACCAGAAACATAAAAAAAGAAACGAAAAGGATTGAACAAGAACTACTGTGAGCTTCAAATGAAATTTATGGTAATAAAACAACAATATATAACGAACACGTGAAAATGAAAGAACATTCATAGTGACTGAAGAAAAGTTAAAATAAAACCAACAGAAAATGAAAAAAAGAAATGATGAAAAATGATGAAAATAAAAATAAAGATAAAACAACCAAAGAAAGAACAGAAAATTCTAGAAATGAACAAAAAGAGATACTATAAAAAATAAACGATGCACAGCAACATAAAACACAAAAAGAAAAGTGCAAGCAACAAAATAAAAAGAAAACAACCGAACCAAAAATGAAAAGTAAAAAGCCATAGAAAAAGCAGTAAAAAAAGAATCTAATTAAAACAGAAACGAAACCACACAATAAACAAAGTGACGAGCTACAACAAATAAAAACAACATCAAATTAGAAATAAATCAGCATAACAACAACAACAACAACAACATAAAAATACAAAGAAGTCAGCAGGCACAAACAACAAAAACAAAAACATAATTCTCAACTTTTCTTGAGATGACGTAAGGGATTGCAGAAAATTTATACAAATTGTAAATATGCAAGTATAAATTATAGTAGACTTATACCTATTT
This sequence comes from Panzeria rudis, assembly GCA_956483635.1. Lineage (NCBI taxonomy): Eukaryota > Metazoa > Arthropoda > Insecta > Diptera > Tachinidae > Panzeria > Panzeria rudis. The sequence continues at coordinate 66,186,630 of OY101450.1, read as the reverse complement.
TTATTATATTATATTCTTATATTCTATATTATAATAAATAAACTACAATTACACTTAAACTACTTATTAATATTCTATATTTTTCTAAATAATAACTATAATTAAAACTAAATATTATTCTCTACCTAATTCTACTTACAAATTTAATAACAATATTCTCTTTTTATGTAAATATCGAACAACAACAAAAAAATACCCTATAAATTAAATATATTAAACCATGGTAGAATAATACAGGTAGTGGTGAAGCGTTAACGAACTTTTTTTTTTGGGTTCGACTCTGTCAAAAGTTGTTTATGTTATACCAACACACACCCACACTACTGAAAAAAACATGGCGAAGTAAACACACACATGTGAACATATAAATTTTTTTTCAAATTTTCTTTTGTGTTTTTGACAACCTCGAACATAAAAAACAATAAAATGCCGTGTTCTTTTTGCTGTTGTTGGGTTGTTGTAGCTTCGCTACTACCTGTAGTATAATTCTACCATGTATTAAACAATTTAAAATAAATAAATACATACTAACAAAACATGTACTTATATTTTGAATTGTGACAAATATATATACAAATACATAAATAAAACGGAAAAGAATAGAATGAAGAATGAGAAAGAGAATTCCTTGATTTAATTTAATGTGAGCACATCAGTGTTGCCAAAACAGTATTTTTTCGTAGATCAAGAAATAAATTTTTTATTTGTTTTATTAACAGCGGGTGTTTCTTCATAAACTTCTACATTTTTATAGAAATTATTTCGGTTTGACATAGGAAGTGTTTAGAATTTATAAAAATTCTTTTATTAGTGATTTTCGCTTGATTTCTTCTACGCGTTTGAATTTTATGAAAGTTATGGCAACACTTACTGACTTTAATGCACAAAACACATAAATGTTAAAATAAAAATGAAAAAAATAAATACAGCGAAGGGCAAAATTATACACTCAACCGAGTGATTACATGAACATTTTTTTATGAAAGAAAATTTTCCTTATATTGAATAAAATTTAACATCTATATTATTTTTCCAACATTTTTGAAAGTAATTACACCATTATGCTTTGATAGATGTCAGAGTTCAATAAAACTAGGTTTAATGAACTACTATTTGAATTTTATAAAATAAAGAAAAGGGTTTTGCAAAATAGGCCGTTAACAAAAAACGTTAATAAGCTTAACGAATATATTTCACTTTTAATAGAAACTTACAATGACTTTTTAGAATATACAGAACCAAGACATAAACAATTATTAACTTCTAGTAGAAAATCAATTCTTTCAAAAATTAAAAATTGTCGTCAACTTTTAATCAATTGCTTTACAAAATTAGATTGTAAAATAAAAGTGCCGGAAGCAAAAAAATTGGTTTCGTTTATCAATAAAGAAGTTGTGTTAGAAAGTGATAGTGACAGTGAATTGGAAAGTAATCCCAATTGTGATAACAATAATAATATTGAAATTTCTATAAAAATGGCTACACTGGATCAGAAAAGATCATTATAAGAGACAATTATGATGGAAACCCATTGTCTTTAGACTCGTTCCTTGACAAGATAGACTTAATAGAAGAACTGACTGAGCCACAATTAACAACAACTTTCGTAAACTTTATTAAATCTAAATTAGAAGCAAAAGCTCGTGAAGCATTGCCAGACATTGTTTCTACCATAACTGAAATTAAAATGCACTAAAAACAAATATTAAGCCGGATAATTCGAAAGTTACCGCGGGTAAAATTTCAGCCCTTGCGGTTAAGCATAATAATTATGCAGAGTTTTCAAAGCAAGCAGAGGATCTTGCTGATGCTCTCAAACGCTCTCTTACTGTTGAAGGCATAACAAAGAAAAAAGCTCATGAGATGGCTATTGAGCAAACGGTTGCGATGTGTAGATTAAATGCTAAATCAGATTTAGTAAAGTCAATTTTGGCATCTTCGTTCTTTTCGGATCCAAAAGAAGTTATTGCGAAGCTAGAGTAGAGCAAACTGCTGAAACAAAAGAACGTCAGGTTTTGGCAATTAGAAATCAAAGTAGCAACAGAAACAATAATTCTTATCAGAAACACAATATCAGAACTACATAGTAAAAATTGTAATAAATCAGTATACAGTCTAAACCTTAATTATGCCGATTTTATAAAACTAAATTGTATTGACGCCAATAAAACTGGTTCGTTTCTTGTTGATTCACAAGCGGACATCTCTTTGATCAAAATTTCTTGCTTAAAACCTAATATTTTTTTAAATGAAAATTAAATAATCAATATTACGGGTATTACTTCGAACTTTTTACCTACCTTAGGTACAATTTGCACAAGCGTAATTCTTTCAAATTCTATAATTTCACAAGTTTTCCACGTCGTAAGCAATAATTTCAATATACCATCCGAAGGCATATCAGGTAAAGATTTCCTAAAAGATAATAAATGCAAAATTAATTATGAAAATATGACCATAACAGTTTGTGACAGAAAAACAAAGGATTAGTAGTGCCAATATTGCAAGGAACTAAGAATTTAACGTGCATTATCCCTCCAAGGTGTGAAGTTTATTGGATATTTAATTTGTGCGGAATTACAGAACCAATGTTTATAGATTCACAACAAATTTGTAAAGATGTATTTATCGGTAAAGGCATAATAGACTCAAACAATCCAGTCGTAAGAATAGTAAATACTACTGATGAGTTTAAATGCATACAAAATGACAAAGTCAAAGCGGAACGGTTACAAAACTTTTACATATATTCAATAAATAAAAATGAAACAAATAGTGAACGTATAGCCAAATTAAAAACCAAACTACAAAATCAAATGCCAAATGATGTAAGACAGCCTTATGCAACTCTGTGAAAAATATGCAGACGTTTTTGCTTTGAAAGATGACAAAATGTCAATTAATAATTTCTATGAACAAAAATTCCGATCAGTTGATCAGTCCCCGGTATACATAAAAAATTATAGGCTTGCTCATTCTCAAAAAGACGCAATTAATAGACAGGCGAACAATTTATTAGAAAATGATCTGATTGAACCTAGCTTCTCAAATTTTAATAGTCCACTGATTCTTGTACCAAAAAAGAGTACAGATGATCAAAAGTGGTATAGGATGTGCGTAGACTATCGTGCCGTCAATAAAAAGCTTATAGCTGACAAATTTCCGTTACATCGCATTGATAATATTTTAGATGATTTAGGTCGAGCAAAATATTTTTCTATTGTTGATTTGTTTTCCGGTTTCCGCCAGATTCCATTGCATCCTGACTCACGTGACGTTACCTCTTTTAGCACGGACAAAGGATCTTTTCGATGGAAGGTTTTACCCTTTGGATTAAATGTAGCACCTAACTCGTTTTCAAGGATGATGTCCATAGCGTTTTCTGAACTTTCTCCTAACAAAGCTTTCTTATACGTAGATGACATAGTCATAGTCGGTTGTAGTAAACAACACCATTTGAGCAATTTAAAAGATGTTTTTGATATTTTAAGGGCACACAATCTAAAGTTAAATCCGTACAAATGCAATTTTTTTCGTTCTGAAGTAACTTTTTTAGATAAGTATTTCTTATTTTCTTCGACCTAAGTTTGTTAAATTATATTTGGGTTTTTTTCTGCTCTAGGTCACAACAATGTGTTTAAATAAAACTTCGTTCTTTTGTTCTATTAAATATTGGTAATATGTATATTTATTCGATATTTCGAACACCGTCGGTGCTCTTCTTCGGGAACTAGAAATTTTTACAAAACATAAAAACAAACAAATTATTTAATAATTTATTTAAAAATATCTTGATTAAAAACACTATTTAAGGAAGTATCACAATTTTTATAATTAAAACTAGAATGAATTTTTTTAATTAAAAACGAGATTTTTTTTTAAACTTAAGATAAAAATATTTATAATTAATTAGTTGTGCCTTACTTTTGAGTAAAGCCGTCTATCCGTTCTAAGTGGGAGTTATAAGCCTACTGAACATTTTTTTCTTTTGTTTATATTTCGATATAATGTGTGTATATATGCGCGCAATTTTCGGTGTCTGATTTATAATTCATTCGTATGTTCGCGGGAGTATTTATTATATGTAACAAACATCTCTAAAGTAAATCTCTTTTTATAATTATTTTCTTGTTGTAATACTGTTACATCATTTAAATTTGGTGTGTGTTCATTCATTGCACAGTGGGCTGCTAGCGCAGTTTTTTGTTCGGTTTCTCCTTTTCGAGTTTTATGGTCCGATTTGTGCGCAGCCAATCTCGTTCGTAGCTTTGATTTCGTTGTTCCAATATATGCTTTCTTGCATACATTGGACCCGTCAATGTTACAAGGAATTTTGTATACCACATTTGATTTATCTAATATGTAAATTTTTGTTTTTGTATTTGTGAAAAAGCTATTTAGTGTGTAATTTGTTTTCAGTGTGATGTTTACGGTTTTCTTATCATATATATTTGAATGTACAATTCTCTCCGAGAACCCTGGAACATGTGTCATCGATTTAAAAATTTTTTCCGAATATTTTTCAGATACTTTGCTTAAATTTTTAATAGCGTTCTTAATGATATTTGTTGCCATAGTGTAAGTGAAACTATTTTTCTGCAATGTTTTCTTATTTTTCTAAAATTTTTCTTATGAAATATTTCGTCACTAATTAGTAATACCCTTTTTGCAAAATTTTGTGTCGTGTTGATCTTGACGTGCTTCGGATGGTTCGAATGGAAATTAATTATCCGTCCTGAGGCTGTTGGTTTCTTGTACCAGTCTACTGTGATTGTGTAATAGAATAAAAGAACGAAGTTTTATTTAAACACATTGTTGTGACCTAGAGCCGAAAAAACCCAAATATAATGTAACTTTTTTAGGGCACAAATTTACCGCTAATGGTCTTTTGCCGGATGATACAAATATCGTGTTCTAACAGACAAAGATGCAGTAAGACGCTTTGTTGCATTTTCAAATTATTATAGGCGCTTTATACCGAATTTTGCCTTAAAATCGTTTAACACGAAAAAAATTCACTTTCATTGGGATGAAAAATGCCAACAATCTTTCGATCATTTAAAATCAATGTTATTATCCCCTAGGATCTTACAGTATCCAGACTTTTCAAAATCATTTCTTGTAACAGTAGATGCTTCGAAACTTCGATGTGGAGCTATTTTGAACCAATCCTTTAATGGTAACGACGTACCGATCTATTTTGCGTCAAAATCATTTATTCAGGCAGAACAGAAAAAACCCACAATTGAGCAAGAATTGCTAGCAATTCACTTTGCAATTACACAATTTCGACCATACATTTATGGTACCCACTTCACAGTAAGATCAGATCGTCGTCCATTAGTTTACCTTTTTAATTTAAAAGATCCATAATCGAAATTGACTCGAATCCGTTTAGAACTTTCTGAATACAATTTTACTGTAGATTACATTAAAGGCAAAGACAATGTTGGCGCTGACGCTCTATCCAGGCTTACAATTACCGAATTAAAAGATGTAAATAACCAAGTATTACCCGTAACGAAACGTGCTATGTCAAGAACTACGAAAAACAATGAAATTGATCCAAACCAATCCTTAGCAAGTCATAATAAATTAAATGAATTACAAATATACGACAAATTTTCTCACAACTTCAGCAAAAATGTAGCAAAAATAAGAACCGAAATATTTTACAATGGTCAAAATACAAAAACATTACGCGTAAATATATATAGCAATTTTTAAAAACTGTTATCTCTAGACTTTGATTTCATTAACGAAACAATTAGTTTTGACTATTTGCTTTCGAGGCTAGAAAAAGAAGCCAGCGCTCAAGGAATTTATAGTGCAGAATGGCCAAAAGATGATTTATTTTTCAAAATGTTTACAATACAAAAATTAAAAGATAACGGTAATAAAATACTAAAGGCTCTTGAAATAATACTTACTGAACCTATCGCGATAGTAAAAAACGAAGATAAGAAGATCAAAATAATGCAAATATATCATAACGACCCAGTATTAGGCGGACAGAAAAAACTTTATGATAAAATTCGAACGAAATATTTTTGGAAGAAAATGACAAAAGACATAGCAACATTTGTGAGAAATTGTACAAAATGCTGTTTAAACAAAGTTAAGCCTACAAATACTGAAAAACTTACTTTTACTCCAACTCCCAACAAAGCATTTGAAATCGTTGTTCAAAACTTTAGGCACCGTCGAGCGTAACCATCGCGTTTCTATGAGTATACTCGAGCCTACTGGAATGAAAATTTATCTGACTGGGATACATATGTATTTAAAATAATTTACGTTTTATCACAACACTACACCTAACACAGTTTTTGACAATAAGTTTACTCCCTTTGAGCTAGTTTTCGGCAAAAAGGCAACAATGCCTAATGAAATAAACAACAACATAGATCCAATTTATAACATTGATGATTACAGTAAAGAAGTTAAATATAGACTTCAAAAAACTAATTTACTTGCTAAAGAATTGATTGATAAAGCTAGGAATGAAAAGTTTTACGACAATTTGGCAAAACCAATTACCTTAAATATCAATGATAAAGTTTTATTGAAGAAAGAACCATATGATAAAAATAAGAGTATGTATTTATGATGGTCCATATATAGTAACAAAAATTGATGATACTAAGTAACAATTTACAGTGAAGAAACATAAAAAGAAAAAACTGTACATAAAATGAGAGTACGAAAATATTAACAAAAGTTTGTATATCAATTAATTTTCATTTATTTTATTTGAAAAAATTTACAAAATTTATATCCCATACAAAAACAAAACCAAATATTTAATGTCTAAATACTTTTTTATTACAAATATAAAAAAGCCTATATATGTAATAATATCTTAAATCTATTTAGTTAAATACATATCCTTGAGACGAAATAATATTTACTTTGAAGTTTCATGTAATAACATAAAGATCATAAAATAACCAAGCTTGATCACCTTGATTATTTCATCATCTTTGTAATAAAGTTGAATCTTTTCGTGAAAAAATTAAATTTAACATTTCCAAGGGCAAGCAGACAAAACATTCGGGTGGAGGCGATTCCTGGCGGGTCAGTGACCACCAGTCGAAGGAGCAGTGTCTTGGTCACACAGGGCACTCCCTCCGTCATCCCGAATGTTTCAGGCTATTTGCTTTTGGCTTTAGAATCCAAATCCGTTTAAATTTTAAGAATAATTTAAAACAAAATAAAAATAAAATCTCTATTAAATTTAAAATATGTATTTAGAACTCGAAATATAAAAAAGGAATATATATATATATATATATATATATATATATATATATATATATATATATATATATATATATATATATATATATATATATATATATATATATATATATATATATATATATATATATATATATATATATATATATATATATATATATATATATATATATATATATATATATATATATATATATATATATATATATATATATATATATATATATATATATATATATATATATATATATATATATATATATATATATATATATATATATATATATATATATATATATATATATATATATATATATATATATATATATATATATATATATATATATATATATATATATATATATATATATATATATATATATATATATATATATATATATATATATATATATATATATATATATATATATATATATATATATATATATATATATATATATATATATATATATATATATATATACATTTATACACACATATATATATATATATATATATATATATATATATATATATATATATATATATATTTATTTATTTATTTATATATATATATATATATATATATATATATATATATATATATATATATATATATATATATATACATATATATATATATATATATATATATATATATATATATATATATATATATATATATATATATATATATATATATATATACATATATATATATATATATATATATATATATATATATATATATATATATATATATATATATATATATATATATATATATATATATATATATATATATATATATATATATATATATTTATTTATATATATATATACATATATATATATATATATATATATATATATATATATATATATATATATATATATATATATATATATATATATATATATATATATATATATATATATATATTTATATATAAGCATATTAAATACTCATATTGCCTAACTTTATTTAGTTCTTTTTTTGAAAAGGGAAGGTACTTATTCCCACATTAAAAAGTTTAATTTAAAATTTTATAATTATGTAAATTTCATATTTTAAATAAATAACTTAAGCAATTAATTTGAATAAACTTTTTTTTAATAAAAGGGAGGTATAGTGCCATCTCTGCGAAATAAGGGAACGCCCTACCTTTCGTTTAGTTATTGGTAGTACTTAAAATTATTTATTATTGAATATTAAGCACTAGGTCAGTTTTTTATAAAAAGTTATTTAATTAATCCAATATTTCGTTACACTTTATGTAACTTCTTCAGGGATAAATTATTATAACAATTATTCGATTAAAAAATATTAACAATACAAATTGTAACAAAAAGAAATATTTGAAAAATAATTTGAAGTTTAAATTAAAATAATTTTCAAACACAACAAAAAACTTAATACTATGAACATTTTAAAAAACACCTTTCATCTATTATTGTTAGTATATTTTGATATTAAATGTCTGTAATTCTGAGCAACGCTATCAGTATCTGCTTTAAAGTTTATTCTACGGTCTGTGGGTGTATTAATAATTTGTAGCATCTCTAACATATATCTTCTTTTGTAATTATTTTCTGTATTTAATACCGAGACATTCTCAAAGTCTGGATAATGTCTTAATCTAGAACAATGTGATGCTAATGCTGTTTTCTGTGAAGAAATTATATCTCTATATCCTTGATTCGATCTAAGTCCCGCAATTCTAGTCTTCAATTTATTCTTTGATGTACCTATATAAACTTTATTGCATATTTCATTATCCTTACCTTTACAAGGAATTTTATAGACTATATTACATTTATCTAACTTTTCTATTCCATCCTTCATTTTACTAAATAATTTACCTAATGTATTATATGTTTTATGCGCCATTCTATATGTATTTCTATCAAATATATTGGATTTTTCCAATCTTTCTGATATGAAAGGTATATAAGTTAATGATTTGTATATTTTTGGTTCCGAAATATTATTAACCGTACTATTTTTATTTCGTCTATACTGGTCTATTAAGTTGTATGTAAGTTGTGTTGGAAAATTATTAGCATTCAATAAATTTATAATTATATTCTCATTATTCTTGTGGAATTCTTTGTCACTAATACCCAATACTCTTATAAGATTCTTACCAGTGTTTATAATAACTCGTTTTGGATGCTTTGAGTAATAATTAATTAACCTTCCTGAAGATGTATGTTTCTGATACCAGTCAATTGATAAAATATTCCCTTTTCTTATTACTAAAGTATCTAAATATGAGAGTTTTAAATCATTTTCCCTCTCAATCGTAAACTTAATGTCTGAGTGAAAAGTATTAAACGCTGTTAATACATTTTCTGTTTCAGATTCTGAAATTATGCACAATAAATCATCAATATACTCAGTCATGAACTTAGGTCTAACAGATAATTTTTCTATACAAATATCCAGCAATTTCTCCATAACAATATCGGCCACTATTGGAGATGCTGGAGAACCCATTGGCAGTCCCTTCTATTGTGAATATATCTTATTATTATATTTGAAAAACCTATTATCAATAACACAGAATTTTAGAATACGTATAAATAGATCTTTTTCAATTCTAATATATGCTTCTATTTTATTCCAATTTTCTTCAATAATATTAATTGCTAAATCTATAGGAATGCTAGGAAAAAGAGATGCCACATCTAAGGAAATTAATTTCTCATCAATATTTATTTTTAGATGTTTTATTTTTTTCCCTTAAATTGAAGTGAGTCTTTAACATTATATTTTGAATTCTCTGTCAACTTTTTGAGGATTTTTGCTAGAAATTTACTAACACCATATATCCTTGGGGCTATAGCGTCATATGTTTTAAGTTTCTTTTTCTCTGTGTCGGAAACTACTTCTAATGTAAAAAGTCTTTCGACAAAGTCATTATTCATCTTCTGTAGTCTGTTCGTTGGGTCTTTTTGTAATAATCTATATGTGACAGTATCACCTATAATATTATTCATTCTAATATTATAATCATCTCTATTTAGAGCAACCGTCGTATTACCTTTATCCGCATCCAAGACTAATAAGTCTCTATTTGCCTTCAAAAATCTTTTTGTATCCTTTATCTTATCCAAAATAAATTTATCTCTATTATCTAATCTCATTTTGTTCATATGGTCATTAATAATTGTTGTCATTTATGTTTTAGCTATTTCCTGTCCGTCTTTCTCTCTAATTGTCTGAATAAAATCTTCTCCTTCTGCTATTATCTTTAACATTGGAAAATTTTCCCTTTCCACGTATGTATATCCTACATGCATGAAAAAGGCACTCATTCTTTTTAGCAGAACATGATAGTTTATATCCTAGAGGAGCAAATATGCTACCAAGAGTGATTTCCGCTAGTAATTATAAGAAATAAAGGAGAGCACGCCGCAATATTGATTAACACTGCCACTTTTATTTGTTAAATAAAGAGAGGAAAGTTAATAAAGAGAAGAAAATAGATAAATAAACACTGCCGTTTATATTTATTAAATAAAGAGAAGTAAATCTGAAGGACAAGTAAATTTTTTAAAGATTACGGATTCAAAAACCATACAAAATAGACGATGAATTTCAATGAACTAAAGAGAAATGATGTTGTAAGAAAAGCCATGAATAGATATAAGGGCATGCGAAATAAAATAGTTAGATTAAAGGCAGCAATAACGTTTTTAATTAGATGCCGCAATTCAGGTATAATTCCAAAATTCATTAAGAATGCAACTAAAAATATTTCTAATCTTTTTGATATGAATGGTCCAATTTTTCAACAATCAATTTCGAGATATATTCAAGGCCTACAAAACAAAATTCTAAATTTGGCTATAAAACAGAAACATCAATTACTGAAGCAAGTCAAGATGGAATTAAGTATTTTAGGAAATAATTTAAGATATTTAAATTACACTGAATACAACACTTTCTTAAAATATGAAGACAGATTAGTATTTACATTTAGTAGAAAGATTAAGGACACTCATAGAAAAAAGTTCAATTGTCTTAGGGAATTACAGAAAAAAGAATTAGAAATTAGATTTAATCAGAATTGGTTTATTAATAAATCAAATGTAGATATTCCATTAGATATACAGTGGATTCTTTCTTTAGGGCAGAAATTTACATTACCAGTGGAAAGGGAAAATTTTCCAATGTTAAAGATAATAGCAGAAGGAGAAGATTTTATTCAGACAATTAGAGAGAAAGACGGACAGGAAATAGCTAAAACATAAATGACAACAATTATTGATGACCATATGAACAAAATGAGATTAGATAATAGAGATAAATTTATTTTGGATAAGATAAAGGATACAAAAAGATTTTTGAAGGCAAATAGAGACTTATTAGTCTTAATAGAGATGATTATAGTATCAGAATGAATAATATTATAGGTGATACTGTCACATATAGATTATTACAAAAAGACCCAACGAACAGACTACAGAAGCTGAATAATGACTTTGTCGAAAGACTTTTTACATTAGAAGTAGTTTCCGACACAGAGAAAAAGAAACTTAAAACATATGAGGCTATAGCCCCAAGGCTATATGGTGTTCCTAAAATACACAAAAATAATTTTCCTTTAAGGCCAATATGTTCATGTATTAATTCTCCATCACATGAACTTAGTAAATTTCTAGCAAAAATCCTCAAAAAGTTGACAGAATTCAAAATATAATGTTAAGGACTCACTTCAATTTAAGGATAAAAAATAAAACATCTAAAAATAAATAATGATGAGAAATTAATTTCCTTAGATGTGGCATCTCTTTTTCCTAGCATTCCTATAGATTTAACAATTAATATTATTGAAGAAAATTGGAATAAAATAGAAGCATATATTAGCATCGAAAAAGATCTATTTATACGTATTCTAAAATTCTGTGTTATTGATAATAGGTTTTTCAAATATAATAATAAGATATATTCACAACAGAAGGGACTGCCAATGGGTTCTCCAGCATCTCCAATAGTGGCCGATATTGTTATGGAGAAATTTTTGGATATTTGTATAGAAAAATTATCTGTTAGACCTAAGATCATGACTGAGTATGTTGATGATTTATTTTGCATAATTTCAGAATCTGAAACAGAAAATGTATTAACAGCGTTTAATACTTTTCACTCAGACATTAAGTTTACGACTGAGAGGAAAGGACTTAAAACTCTCATATTTAGATACTTTAGTAATAAGAAAAGGGAATATTTTATCAATTGACTGGTATCAGAAACCTACATCTTCAGGAAGGTTAATTAATTATTACTCAAAGCATCCAAAACGAGTTATTATAAACACTGGTAAGAATCTTATAAGAGTATTGGGTATTAGTGACAAAGAATTCCACAAGAATAATGAGAATATAATTATAAATTTATTGAATGCTAATAATTTTCCAACACAACTTACATACAACTTAATAGACCAGTATAGACGAAATAAAAATAGTACGGTTAATAATATTTCGGAACCAAAAATATACAAATCATTAACTTATATACCTTTCATATCAGAAAGATTTGAAAAATCCAATATATTTGATAGAAATACATATAAAATGGCGCATAAAACATATAATACATTAGGTAAATTATTTAGTAAAATGAAGGATGGAATAGAAAAGTTAGATAAATGTAATATAGTCTATAAAATTCCTTGTAAAGGTAAGGATAATGAAATATGCAATAAAGTATATATAGGTACATCACAGAATAAATTGAAGACTAGAATTGCGGGACATAGATCGAATCAAGGATATAGAGATATAATTTCTTCACAGAAAACAGCATTAGCATCACATTGTTCTAGATTAAGACATTATCCAGATTTTGAGAATGTCTCGGGATTAAATACAGAAAATAATTACAAAAGAAGATATATGTTAGAGATGCTACGAATTATTAATACACCCACAGACCGTAGAATAAACTTTAAAGCAGATACTGATAGCGTTGCTCAGAATTACAGACATTTAATATCAAAATATACTAACAATAATAGATGAAAGGTGTTTTTTAAAATGTATTAAGTATTAAGTTTTTTGTTGTGTTTGAAAATTATTTCAATTGAAACTTCAAATTATTTTTCAAATATTTCTTTTTGTGACAATTTGTATTGTTAATATTTATTAATCCAATAATTGTTATAATAATTTATCCCTGAAGAAGTTACACAAAGTGTAACGAAATATTGGATTAATTAAATAACTTTTTATAAAAAAACTGACCTAGTGCTTAATATTCAATAATAAATAATTTTAAACATAAAAAAGGTCGAAATAAAATAGTAATTATATTGGTAATACATTTAATGCACGCCCATTGTAACTATAAACTAGTAAATAAAGAATAGACATTTGCATTCGTTATACAACCACCGAACAATTTAATGAGTGGTTTTCTTAATAAAGCATAAAAGCACAATAGTGCCAGTTCTTTGCATATATATGGGGAACTTCTTTATATGGGGAACTTCCGTTATAGTTAGAAAGCTGAAATTTGGTACACAGGTAGGTCTTGATGGAAAAGTACTAAGAAAAGTGGGACAACGGAAATTTTTCATATGGGACTTATTGTATGGGGCACTTATTGTATCAAATAAAAGCTTAGAAAAAAGAACTGAGGTCCGCACAAAAACATAAATGTTAAAATAAGGCCAACTTCCTATCCAAAAATTTCGGCCGCAAAAAATTCTGAGATCAAAATAAAGACCAAGTTCTTGATAGGTACAATACCATTTGATTTCTAGGCAACCTGTTAGGCTGGCAATATTTTTTTGCCTTTCTAATATGGCAAAAATTTTGCCAAGCCATGTTGCCTCGAAATCAGATGGTATTGTATCTATCAAAAACTTGGTCCTTATTTTGTACTTCTTACGGCCGAAATTTTTGAATAGGAACTTGGCCTTATTTTTACATTTATATTTTTATGCGGATCAATTTCAGTGCTTGCCATCGATTTATGCTATATTTGGCAAATTTTAGCAATTGTTTCTAAATAATCAAAGAACTGTGTAAGTTGCTGTTTAAAATTGGTGGCGCTATTATTTACTACTAATTTAGTATCACTTTTCACTTCGTAATTTTTCTTCGCAGCACATAAAAAAATTTTATATTTTACAAATACAAAATATATATTTTGAAATGTTTCAAATAATATATAAAACACATACTCTTGAGGTAAATTATTTCAAATAGAAAATAATAACAATAAATTAAAAATTTTTAAAAACCCCTGAAGAAAATAGATGATAACTTCAAAACGGCTGGACCAATTTTCGTCAAAAGTAAGTAGGTTAGAAGATTTTGGACCAAGTCGCCTTTCAAATAAAATTTACTAAGTTAAAATCGGTCTAGCCGTTTGGGAGCTACGGTGTCAAAGACACAGATTCAAGAGGAAACATATAGAAAAGATGTGATATCTTTTAAACTGCTGGAGCGATTTTCTTCAAACATAGCTAATAACACTCTCGACCAAGTCGCCTTTCAAACACAAAAACGGTCCAGCAGTTGGGACTTGTACAGAAACACAGACACCCACTACAAACTCTTTTTTGGTCGAGGGTCAAAATTATGTATTTTGTATTTGTATTTTAAACAAAAGTATTTCAAATCATTCAAACTCTGCGTATAAGTGTAATGGAATTAAATTTTAATCGTAAGTCGGCACGGGAAGACATGGTCCAAGGGGCGTGAAATTTTTGGAGAATCATTTTTGCATCGAGCCTCAACTTTGTGAGACAAAAAATAGTTTCACTTTAAGAAATGACTGACCCCCTGATGTAATCTACACCATTTCCCTACAAATTAAATTACACAACCCCACTATGGTTTCCCCTTTAAGAAATTAATAAGCAATTCGAATAGGTACTAACCTTCAAAAAAAAATATTAAAAAAAACTCCATCACGTCAAAAAATTTTTAAGAGTCTACATCTAGGCGCAGAGTAGTGCTAAAGGCCAAGTTCCGGCCACACAGTATATTATTACACGAAACCATTCGAGCTGTTTTTACCCACTTCATAACTTTGCTCTACTTTATCGTAAAATAATGAAACTTGAAACATAAGGTCTTCCTATAGAGGTAACCCCATATAGCTAGAACTGAAATTTGGTATGCAGGTAGGTAGGTCTTGATGGGAAAGTACTAAGAAAGATAGGAGAACGGAAATTTTTTTGCATGGGGCACTTATGTTATCAAATAAAAGCTTAGAAAAAAACTGAGATCCGCACAAAAACATAAATCTGAAAATAAGGCCAAGTTCCTATTCAAAAATGTCGGCCGTAAAAAGTACTGAGATCAAAATAAGGACCAAGTTCTTCATAGGTACAATACCATCTGTTTTCTAGGTAGCCTGTTAACTTGGCAATATTTTTTTGCCTTTCTAATATGGGAAAGAATTATGGGAAAAATGTTGCCAAGCTTACAGGTTCCATAGAAAACAGATGGTATTTGATATCAGTACTTTTTACGGCCGACATTTTTGGATTGGAACTTGGCCTTATTTTTACATTTATGTTTTTGAGCGGATAATATTTCCACGAGGTATACAAGTATAATTCACCATAACTCGAAGTAGACCAATAAAACACCATCGGATATCTAACAAAATTTGCTTTAAATCATCTTAATATGGTTAGCTAAAAAATCAATCGCTTATTAGTTATTCGTAAAGTAAAATTGACAAAAAAATATTTTTTTTAAATTAAAAAAAATTTTTTTACTTTTACAACAAAAAATTTAATTTAATTATTTCGGCTTTTTAATTCAATATTTGAATTAATGTAAGTTCAAATTATTTTATTAGGAGTGGACTGTTGGAATATTCAAATCAGAGTGCCACATATGCAGACGACACTGCAGTCATTGTATCCAATAAAAACTTAAATACAGCAACCAAAATAATGCAAGAAGAATTCAACATTGCTACCAAATGGTGTCATGATAATGGACTAATAATCAACGCTAGTAAAACCAAGATTATGCACGTAAAATCACACCACTATACCTACGATAGAATAAATATAAAATTTCACAAATCTACTGCATACATAATTGAGCATCCTCTAGCAACGATAACTGCACCACAGAGATCGAACTGGTCAACATATACAAATATCTAGGTGTATATATAGACCATAATTTCAAGTGGCGCGTACATATAGAGGAAGTGAAAAAGAAATTGAGTAAATCCTCAATTTTACTTTATCACCTGAGCAACTCAGCAACTTATAATGTGTTGCGACAAGCTTATTTTTCTTTGTCTGAGTCTTATATAAGACATGGAATCACAGCATGGGGAAGCTCCACATATTGTAACACGTTGCAAAGAACGCAAAATCAAATCCTCAAAATACTATGGAAAAACTTTTTTCTAAGCTTTTATTTGATACAATAAGTGCCCCATAAAATAAGTCCCATATGAAAAATTTCCGTTGTCCCACTTTTCTTAGCACTTTTCCATCAAGACCTACCTGTGTACCAAATTTCAGCTTTCTAACTATACCGGAAGTTCCCCATATAAAGAAGGGGCGCCCTAGTGCCCCCAGATTAAAAGTGCTCGTTTTAATATTTTTTCGTTAGGTGGTCAGCAGGACCTACCTCTGTACCAAATTTCAGCTTTGTAGCTTTACTGGAAGTGCCCCATACAAAGAAGGGGAACCCTACTCCCCCCAGATTAAAAGTGCCAATTTTCAGTTTTCTTTCGTTAACTGCCTACCCGTATACCAAACTTCAGCTTTCTTGCTATACTCAAAATCTTCAAAATACTATGGAAAAAAGTTCACAAATATGAAAACATCCAAACAATCAATACTAACACCGACAACGTCAGCACAAATAACAATAACACCAGCAATGAAAACTCCAACAATGCTCACAACACAAACATCAACTTCATACTAAACAACACTACATACTACATCAACGATAATATTACCACCGGCGAGAAAATAACACCCACAACAACACACTAGACTTCGCACACAAGGACGTTATAAGCCAAACAAATTTAAAAACAATTATGGCAAAGCTACACTGAAGTGACATTGCCTAATATCATTAATGGCTTGCCTATAAATATTTTAAATATTGTTAATAAATATAGACAAATTAAAGAAATAAAGAAATTGTACTTAAGTCAAAAATGAATATTTAAATCAAATAGTTATATTTAACAATATATATGCGTTCATATTATTATATGTATATTTAAATTATTTTTTTGACCTACAGATAAGTCAAGAAAGGGCTTCGTGGGTAAAATTTATGTATATATAAATACAATGAAATTTAAATCAAATAGTTGTAATGAACTAAATGTAATAATAACAATAAATAAATAATAAATAAAAAAAAGATCAGAAGATCGGATCGGATCAGCGTTCTTGTTCACTTTTACCACTTATGAAGGAAACATCAGATATTTAACTAATTTTTATTTCGAAATAGAATACAAGACTTTTCTTCATGAAAATTCTTGCATTCATTTTTATTGCAACTCAACTTAGTTTGCCGATATTTCCCTATTTGATTAATAATCAAACACAAGCTCTTACATATTATTTTTTGTTTGTATGTTTGTTTTTATGCATGGATTAGACTGTTTTCAGTTATTTTACATTAATTCAAATATTGAGCGAAGAAGCCGAAATAGTAAAATTTCAGATTTATAACTATTCAGTTCAAAATAAAATTACTTAAAAATTTTATTTTACGAATAACTAAGAAACCACTGATTCAACTTTAGTTCATATGTATGTTAGACGGGCTTATCATTAAGATTTGTTTCAACAGTTGTTGAAATTGATTTTTTTACCTTACCATATTAAGTTGATTTACGCAAATTTTGTTAGTTATCCGAAGGTGTTTTATTAGTCGACATCGGACATACCTTCGAGTTAAGGTGAATTATACCTCGTGAAAATATTAGGTAGGCTCATAAAAAAGAAATGTGACGTAATAGAAAAAAACCAATGATGTAGTTTGTTTTGATATACTTATAGTACATTTACCTCTACGCCATAAACAGGTTATGCGGTTTATGTCGATAAACAGGTTTATTTTCTCGTTTATAACCTGTTTTCCCATGCAAATCATAAACTAGTTTGTAGCCTGTTTATCAGAAAAATCAGTTGTTACAATCAGTTTTTGTGACTCATCCTATTCACAAACCAGTTTTTTCACATTTGACTGGCAGCACTAAAGAAAGAAAATAAATTTTGATATTCACCCTTATTGTGAATGTCGACGTCGACACAATACATTCGTCGCTGTCAATTCGATATGTCGTCGTTGTCACTTCAATGCTAAATCGGCATTTACTAAAAGTATTGTGTTGACGTTGACATGTTATCGATAATGTGAAGGAAATAGATATCATCGCTATAATTTTTTTTTTTAACAAACACAACCCGCGAAGCGATTAGCTTGTCTGCTATGTGTAATTAGTGGTCCAATAGATTTAATTTCGTCGCAATTTATTCCAATCCTTTCTTTAAATTATTAAGAGTTCTGCTCCTTATAAATCCTTTTGCTTGGCTTAGTTTACTTTCAACCCACTGAATTAATTCCTCAAATTGTTTGTTGGTTGTTATTTTTTCTATTTTAAATACTTTTTCAAGTAAATAACCGTGACAGCTAAAAATTTCTATCGAGTCGTTGCCAAAAATTGTGTCAACAAAAACAGAACCAATTTAACACAACGTTGTCTTAAAGTCGCCTATTAAAATGCGAAGCAGCTGTCAATTGTTATCGAAATCCGTCAATATTGACAACAGCAATGCCAATATTGCACCGTCGACGTCACTTGTGGCGACGTTGACATTCGCAATAAGGGTGATTGAGTTTGAACTTATAAAATATTATCAACGATAAACATAATAATTAGAGTCCGACCGAAACCAGTTTTTTGAGGCCGAACCCGAACCTAATATTCGGCAAATGGACCGAATATTCGACCCAATCCGAAGCTTGCCGAAACTTTTTTAGCATTAACTGATATTGACATTTTAAAAACTTAACAGAACTGAAAAGTCATTTATTTTATTAACAGCCTTTTTTACAATGTGTTTGAAAGTTAACGTGGTTTTTAACGGCAAATATTCAAAATTCTAATTTATACGATTTCATTCATTTCAACTAAAGAGAGGTTTTTTTGTTTACGCCCGCGTTTCATCGATGATGTACACAATAAAGAATTTTTCTCGGCGGTATTGAATTTATCGTGAACATTGAAAATGAGCTTTTTTAATATTTTGAAATTATTTAAAAGTCTATTTAAAAAAAAAATCAATTTCAGTGCAAAATTGCAGAAGTAATTTCGATTGCGAAAAATCGATTTATTATAACATAAAATAGATTTTTGATTGGAATCGTAATCGGTTTACAAATTCATAGTTTATGCTATTTAGTTTAGCAACCAACAGTTGAATACTTTATGTTACTATGTATATCTTTTGGTTGCGCTTTATAAAACTAAGTAAAATTTTCATTTAATTTGAGAAGATATGGGACGAGAAAAAACTGATTTAAAATTTTTAAGTTTCAGCATTGCTGATAGGGTTCCCACCTTTTTTTGCCGATTAAAGTACATTGGTCATTAAAGGTTAAGAAAAAAAAGTACACAGTATAAAAATAAAGTACAATTTATTTCTCTTTATTGTTATATTTAAAAACGTATTTTTTATTGCTTTTCGCAAGTTTTATCAAATAATTATCGTTTCGAAACAATTACACAGCACTTTTACAGTCTTTATTTAAATTAAAGTAAATAATTAATACATATTTTGTAAGATTCAGACACGCTTTGCTTCTTTCGTCTTTACTTTTGCTTTTGCTTCTTTCATAATTACAGAAAAACTCTCTAGGAATGCTGACGTGGCAGGAATAGAAAGTAACAAGACATAAATTTAAAAAATAAAAAAACCCGACTGCGTAAAAAGAATAAAAGAAAACAACTTTAAACCGTCACAGATCCTAAATGGTCATTTGAAATTAAAAATCATAAGAGAAACCTAAAAATTATTTTCAAATACCTGTCGATTGATATACATTTTGATATAGTCGCCGACTTTTTATTTTTTTCGTATAAACAAAATGGCGTCTGTTGGCTGCCAATTGAATTTTGACTACTGTCATATCCTTAGTGACACTCCCCGGATTAAGACGAATCGATTGACGTACGAATCGTCAAAATCGGTCTACATGTTCGGTTTATATAGTGCCGCAAAGGAACACACATACATACAGACATACATAGGCTGATAAACACAATACCCTTCTTTGCGTCGCGCAGTCGGGTAAAAATGAAACTACTAGATACAAATTTGATAAATTATCATCAGTCTTATTAAATATATATATCTGATCATAAGGTTTGTTTAATAAAGCAATTTCTCCATAAAGATCATCCATATTTATATTATATTTTTTCAGATTTAAATTTTCGATTATGTTAACAATATTATTAAATTCAACATTGCTCTTTAAATTTATATTGCAAATTGTAAATAACAAGTTTGCGTTTTTAAAATCAAACCAGTTATTCAGGTACCTTAAGGCTTTATCAATAAATAATAAAAAATCGTGTTAACTTCGGTAGTCAGTTCCTGTGAAGACAACACTTGAATTTTTTTGGCTAAATGGTAAAAGTAAAGAAAAAATGTTCATTTCGGCCGTTTGAAGATAACGGTACATTCGTGTTTTTTCGATGTATTGGTTGGTTGGATGGTTTACGTGGCTGCCTGTTGCGCACAAGCATTTAATTATAATCAAAGAGATGCCGTTTTGACAGACCACTCCACTCGTCAGTGTCAACCTATGTAGGTCCGAAACCAGGCCTCGGATTCGGTATTAGATAATAGATCCAACCCGTCGCACTGAGTTCCGAAAGTTCGTCAAGTATGCCCTTGCCCAAGAATTAGTGTCTCGAGAGGTGCAAGGCCGGACATTCGCAAAGAAAGTGGAAGACTGTTCCTTCTTTGCTTTGATCCTGGCAACTACGGCAGATGTATACTTCCAACAGTCAAAAGCTGGTTCGATTAAAGTACTTTATTGGTCTGATAAAGTATAGAGTACAATTACCCGAAATAACGTACAATACTGTATTATAAAGTACGGGTGGCAAGCCTAATTGCTGATGTAAATGCACTATTAAATATATGAAAAAATTTAATGAATTTTTGAAGGGAGAAAAAAAGTTGTATTTCGTGGGGTTGTGTTGAAAATTTCAAGTTTTTTCACCACAAACAATGACTAAGATAAACAAAATATAAATAAATAAAAATAGAAAAAATGTTTCTTAGCAGCAATTTGAATTTTCTTTTCTGGCAAGTAGCATAAAATGCTGCTGCCAGTAAAATCAAATTCAAATTGCTGTCAACAAATATTCAAAGTAAATGAAAATAAAATTAATACTATGTAGAAATGTTAGTTCAAAAATTCTGAATGTGTGGTGTAATAGTAAGAAATTGTAGTTTGATTATTGAATAACAGAACGAATTGAATACTATTTACATGTGCTGCTAGAAATTTTGAGCTCACTTACATTTTTTTAAATTATGTAGGACAAACATTTTTAACCGACTTAAAGAAAAAGAAAATGTTAGCAATTTGTCATGTATTTTTTATGGATGTTACCTAAAAACTCGGCCATTCATGAACAAATTTCTGATTTTTTTTCTTTATTAAAAGGGATCTACTTCGAGATTGGTCCCGTTGAAAAATGGGCAGGGTCACGCCCATACGAAGCCTATACACATGCCTTTTCAACAACTTCTACTAAGCCGATTCTTATGAAATACACATTTAATAATCGATACAAAACAACGTTATTATTAGAAAAGTTCGCAGTGCACCGCCCATAAAAAGTAAACATTAATTTCAATCACTTCTACTTAACCGATTCTTATGAAACTTCGGACACAGTTAGTTCTCGTGAAAGTACAACATTATGATCAAAGTTATGGCCCTATTTCTAGTCGGTTTTTATGTGGAAGAATTATTAGTAACAGAATTGTTTAAAGTGAAATTGGCAACATATTTTTAGTATGGCGACTGATAAATAGTTCATATTAGCTGCAAATGACAACTAATACAGTAGTAATTCTAAACCCTATATATAATCTTCATATGAATCAAATAGAAATTAAACTGGAGAAAGTACATGGGCTTAAAAAGTTTTAAAAGTTTGGACTTTTATTTATTTCTTCACAATGTTCACATTATTACATAAGAAATTTGCTTGCGGGATAGAAAATTTTCATAACACGCCGTTTAAAGAAACTCCAAAACCAAAAGTTTGCTTAATACTATGCCAGTAGTATCGATACCAGTTAGCTTTAATTACATCGTATTCCGAAGCTGGAACGCCTGTTTGTTTT
>OY101450.1:66123153-66163763 GCA_956483635.1 Panzeria rudis | reverse complement strand
GTGTGATTTCTATTTAGAAAAAGTGCTCTAAGCAAGTTTTACGGCTATTAAAAGAATTAAATAAGTAAATAAAAAATTTTTGTGTTATAAATTAATTCAAGTGACTATTGAAAAAATAAAATAGAAATGAGTTCATCCGTTTTCCGTTGTTTAGTGTGTGCAAAGGAATACAAGTATAAAAAATCATATTTGGAGCATTGCAAAAGCCATGCTCAACAACAACATCCACAAGTGTCAGTGCAATGTGTTCCACAGCCTCAAGTGCCTTTATATAACCCTATGGCTTGGAACAATCTGCAACAGCAATATCCTATGTCCCTTCAAGAGCTTCCAATGGCTTCGTACTATCCTGCGGCTATGAACGATCAGTTTTCAGTACCCATACAAATTCCACAGCATCTTCCTATTCCCTATCAATATACATCACCAGTGCAATGGCAACAATATAATATGCCCAACTATTATCCTACAGTTCGGAATAATCAATCTGCCTTAACGATGGAGAGTTTTATGCAACCTCAGCAACAACAACAAGAACAGCAAACACACCAACAAGATCAAACGTATTTCCAACAACCTCCTACACCAATGCAATGCTACCCGAATACTGACCAACACCAATATCAGACACAACAACAAGGAGCATATGCTTTTGGAGGTAGTTTACTAAATAATAGTAACACTGATGAAGAAGCTCAAGAAGGAGCTGAAGAGCTTATGAACTATTATGTAATAAGAAGAGCTTTCAAAAATAATATAATATCTTATGGAATAAACAATCAAAAAGATCAACTTCTCTTTGAAGAATTTATTAGCGAAAATGAATCGATTTTTATAGAGAGGCTTGAATACAATTTGATGCAACATACTATATTAAAATTTAATATTAGTATAGTTGCAGAATATCTAAAAATTGTTGGTGAAGAATTAGAGATAATTATAATTGTACATGCAGCAAAAATGAGCTTGTTGACTAGAGCAGATGACGTGAGAGAATTGTTCTGTAAGCAGATCACAGAAATTCAAAATAAAATGTCTGAGTTCCAGGAGAGAGATTCCGGATGGACTCTTGTTCGCATAGTTCGAGCTGAACTAAATATTAATAAATCTTCTTTAGTAAAAGGAGCTCATTGGATTAGCACACCGGAGAAGCTTGTTAGTCGGAATGCTTGCATCAATATTGAAAACAGTGATAATTACTGTTTTAAGTGGGCATTAATTGCGGCAATGGATACGTCGAGCATCAATTTTCCGACTCAATGTTCTTCATATAATATCGAAGATATTAGTGCTGATGTCATTTCGCTACAAGATGGAACTATAATTGATTTCACAAATTTAAAATTTCCGATGTCGCTAAAAAATATTAAAGAATTTGAGGAACGGAATGATGTTAGTGTGAATGTGTTTGGTTACGACGAGGAGACTGATGAGGTAATTGGTCCGTTTTACATTACGCAAAATGAGAAGATAAAGCATGTTAACTTATTGCTATTGGAAAACATAGATGGGCATCACTATATCTTTATAAAAGATATTTCAAAGTAAGTAATACATATATTGGAAAGTATTTAAAATTAAATAATAAAATACGGGTGTTTGATGTCTTACAGACTACTAAAAAGGCAAACAACGACACATTGTGAACGACTTTTGTTTTGCAACAGCTGTCTCCAATATACCCATCAGGAAAATCTTATGGAGAAACATAAAATGGAATGCGGCAAAATAGTTACTACAATGCCAAAAGTAGAAGACTCCATACTGCGGTTTAAGAGCCACCGAAGAAAAATTGATGTGCCTTTTGTCATATACGCAGACTTCGAATGTGTTTTGCAACAGATAGACTGTAATGTAAGTAGTAAAACTAAATTAAATCAGAGACATGTACCCTGCGCATTCAGCTATTTTATTAAATGCAAACATGATAATAAATTGGATAAGCTAAGAATTTATACGGGTAAAGATGCTGCTGAAAAATTTATTACATTTTTGAATCAAGACTGTCAAGATATATATAACAATTATCTCACAAAAACAACTGAAATAGAGAGCTTGACAGATGAAGAAAATGTAACATTTTACAGTGCGATAACTTGTCACATATGCGGACAATTTTTAAACAATGACCGTGTGAGAGATCATTGCCATTTAAGCGGTAAATTTCGAGGTGCAGCTCATAATAGCTGCAACCTAAATTATCAAGTACCCAAGTTTATCCCAATTTATTTTCATAACTATTCATCCTATGATTCTCATCTTTTTGTAAAACAGTTAAGTAAAACTGCAACAAATATAAAAGTCCTTCCGTTAAATAAAGAACTATATATATCTTTATCTCAGTTTATTAGAATGACTGATGACAGTGATCTTGAACTTAGGTTTCTTGATACAATGCGTTTTATGGCCGATAGTTTGGAATCGTTAGCAAATAATCTTACTGTTAACGATTTTCATACTATTAGAACACAATTTCAAACAAACCAAGAGTTTGATCTTATAAGGAGAAAGGGAATTTTTCCCTATGATTATCTTGATTCTTTTGAAAAACTTAATGAAACGCAACTTCCACCTAGAAAAGATTTCTTTAATAAACTTCATAACAAAGAATGTTCTATTGAAGACTATGCGCATGCATGTGTAGTCTGGTCAACTTTTAACTGTAAAACTTTCAAAGATTATATGGAATTGTATTTGAAAACAGATGTGCTTCTCCTAACGGATATTTTCGAAAATTTTAGAAATGTCTGTAAAAAAATTTATAGCTTGGATCCCTGTCAATACTTTACTGCTCCGGGGCTATCTTGGGATGCTATGCTTAAGCATACAAACATTGAATTAGAGCTATTAACAGATATCGATATGTACAATTTCTTTAAAAGGGGGATACGAGGTGGAATTGTACAATGTAGTAAGAGATACTCCAAGGCAAATAATAAGTATTTAGACTCTTTTGATGAAAATAAACCTTCTGAATTTCTTATGTACTTAGATGCAAACAACCTTTACGGTTGGGCGATGTCTGAGTATCTTCCTTATGGAGGATTCAGATGGCTAAAAAGAGAAGAACTAAATATTAATCCTCAGCTAATAGATGATAATTCAAATGATGGTTATGTATATGAGGTCGACTTAGAATATCCTTCTTATTTACATAATATACATAATGATCTTCCTTTCTGCGCCGAAAACAAGGAAATTGGAATATCAAAAAATAAAAAACTAATAACCGATTTTTCACTAAAACGTTCTTACATAATTCACTATAGAGTTCTTAAACAATGTCTAGAAAACGGCTTGATTTTGAAAAAAATACATAGAGTTCTCACTTTTAAACAGTCTCCATGGTTGAAAGATTATGTAGACTTAAATACTAAATATAGAGCCGCAGCTAAAAATAGCTTTGAGAAAAATTTTTTCAAATTGCTCAACAACGCAGTATATGGCAAAACCATGGAGAATGTTGACAAAAGGAAAGATGTGAGGATTGTCACCAATTGGACTACGTCAAATCGAAACCACTTGGGAGCTCAAAATTGGATATCTAAATCCAATTTTCATAGCTTAGCAATATTTTCAGAAGATATGGTAGCGATTCAAATGAATCGAGTTAAATCATATTATAATAAGCCCATATACTTAGGATTTTGTGTGCTAGAACTTTCTAAATGGAAGATGTATAATTTTCATTATGGATACATGCAACCTAAGTTCAAGTCAAAGTTGACATTAAATTATATGGACACAGACTCATTCATATACACAATAAAAACTGAAGACTTTTACGCAGACATTAAAAATGACATAGCATGTGAATTTGACACTTCTGACTATCCAGAATCAAATGCTTACGGGATTCCTCTATTAAACAAAAAAGTTCTGGGTATGATGAAAGATGAGAATTGTGGGAAGATTATGAAAGAATTCGTGGGGCTACGGCCTAAAATGTACTCCTTTACTGTACAAAACGGGAATGAAATTAAGAAATCTAAAGGAGTAAAAAAATGTGTTTTAGATAAGTATAGCCTAAGTTCGTATAGAGATTGTTTATTTAATAAGTCAAATGTATATGATAATATGTTAACGTTTAAATCTAAGTTACATCAAATATACACTACGCAGCTGCATAAAGTAATATTAAGCTATCAAGATGATAAGAGAAAAATTAAAAGTGATGGTATAAACACATATGCATGGTATCATATTGATATTGATGAATCAAATACCGATTATGAACTTGATATGTTATTATTAGAAATAGAAAAACTGGAAGAAGATCAGTAAAATTTATTTCTCCAATTATAATTATTTAGTTTTAAAAAAAAAATTTATTTACTTTTGAGCACAACATTTTTATATGTATTGTAAATTCTTTTATTTTTAAGAAATATTGTCTAGTTATTAAGATAACAAAAAAAAAAAAAAAAAAAAAAAAAAAAAAAAAAAAAAAAAATAGTGCATTTCCTATGTTAACCGATTTCTCTACATAATTTGATTATCAAAATTGTATGCTTTATTTGATAAGATTATTTTTAAATAAAATCAAATAATATGAAAAAATAAAATAATAATAAAAAAGCAATAAAAACAAATATGATTGTATACAGTTTTTATTTATTATCCATTCTTAAATATAGTTTATGAATTTTTACATCAGTTATAATCTTATGTTGCATTTTTTCTCCAATCTCATAACAAAGTCGTGTTAGTTCAATCTTGACATCCCTTTCATGATGTATTCCTTGTATTTCATTGAATTGAATTTTTGTTTTGTTTAAAGTGGAGCAGGTTGGTATGTAATATTCATAATAGAAGTGAAGGATTTGTTTTCTTAGAATGTTATTCCAACACAAAATTGATGTAAAAAATACTCGCATTTGAGTTAGTGATCGCCAAGTGTCAGAATCTATTTTTATTTTATAGTTTCCTTGTTGGATAATTAAAAAACAAATACCCTTTTTGTACTGAAATTTATATTCTACATCCCTCTCACTTTCATTATCAATTATATTTATAGAATTTAAGAAATCCCGACGATTAAGCATATCATGAATATACTCTTTATAGCATATGAGATGTAACCACTCTTCTCGATCTAGTCCAATGAATTGCTTATTTTTATAATGCAACCATATCATTGGCTTAAAACCAAAAGCTGTCGAAAATCCACATACAATCTTCAATTTCCAATTTAGCAAGTATTCAAACTCAAAAACAACATCATATATTTGTGGTTTTCGTTCCTGATTGTGATGAAATATATTCTTTATCGTATGTCTATCCATCCTCAGTGAAAATAATATTTAAACTAAGAGTTTTTCGCTCTATTAATCTCTATATATATATCAAAATAAATAAGAAATCAAAAGAATGTATACATACATACATATAGTTTATATTTATTCATTGTTTTTTTGACATATATTTTTATAAGTATCAATTATCTTAAAAATAATTTTTTTTCTTATGTGGAACATGGTACAACGGCATGTGTCCGGCCCTTCCTCGCATCCTTCGCTGTACCAGGGACAGCTAGCAAAATGTCCACTATCCGAGTCCTCTTGTTCTATCACTCCATAGTCCTCATTTTCAGTCAGCATGGAGATAAAGAAGTTTATTGTTTCTTTATGCTCATAGAGCAATAAGTCCTCAAATAACTTAAGGAAGTCAAATAACTCATCACGTACTTGGCTCATTTTTTTTTATTTTTATTTAATTTTTTAAAATCAATACTTGTGTCTTGAATAATATTTCTACACTGATATTCTTTAAAGGTTAATGTGTGTATTTATAGTTAAATATTTCTGTAAAAAATAAAATTTTGCAAACAATTTTGTTTGTTGGTCTCAAATTTTTTTCTGATGTAATCTTTTTTTTTTTACTTACACTTTATAACATTACTATAACTATCTCCTTCACTACAATTCTATCATTGCCAGAAATATTTTACATAAAAAATAATATCAATAAGAGAAAAAGAGATAGCTGTAATTCTGATCAGCCTTACGTAAATTTTTGACTCACTTTCACTTTAGAACTATAATATAACTATCTCCTTCACTACAATTTATCAATAATAAATATTTTTTACAGAAAAAAAATCTAACAATATGAGAAAAAGAGATAGCTACAATATTGATCTTTCTTTCTATTACGATTTTCTCAACTATTTAAGGCTGGAAAAAGTATTTAATGCATCAGTTTACAAAAGCAGATTAAGCAATCTGTCAAATAAGAAAAAATAATATAAAAGGAAACAAATAAAAAAAAAATTTAAATAATAATAATGAATCCTCCTGATTTGTTAAAAAAATTCAACAGTTTAAATAAAAAAACACTTATACATATAAAGGATCTTGAGGAGTCTACTAAGTATATAGTTAAAAACGCAAAACGGGTGACAACTAAATATGGCACCACAGTTCAAATTGATCTGGAAAATTACATAATGTATTTACCAAACCGATATAATACTCTATCAGATGATGATGTAATGGAGTTGGCATCCGGGATATATTGCGTATGTAAGCAAGGAGACAGTGGGCTAAAATTAGATACTGCTGCTGGTATAGATATATTTATAACAAATGCTCAATATCCTCATTGGGAATAATATGTAAAAACTATATTTTTATAAACTTTTTATTAATAAAACAACAAATTTTTTTGAAAATTGTTTAAATGTTTTATTTATTTATTCTTCTCACTTATTTTGTAAAGAAATTCAAGACATAAATGTCCACATTTAAATGAATCATAATTTTGATATTGATTGTAATTATATTTTATATTTTTGCCCAGATATTTAACTAATTCTAAAGGAGGTTGTAAATTTCCAAAACTGTCGAAATATTCCTTATGTTGATTGTTTTTATAATATGCTACCCAATGTGTTCCAGGTCCAGTTGATAAATCTAAGTTAATGATACCGCATTCTCTTTTTCTCGTTCGTTTTGGTAGTGCATCCAACATGAAAACTCCTCTAAAGTAGGGAATGTTTGTTGAAAAATTTTTCAGATCAACATCAGATAGTGGTTTATTGGGTAGCTTTACGAAAAAATTTTTTTGTTTTTTCTTGACAAACCAATCCATATCCTTTTTTATAGGGTTTAAGATAAAATCCTTTCCCCATTGCTACTGCTTCCATTGTTTTATTGTGCCTCGTTGCTTCATCAAGTTGTTGTTTAGCATTCTTTGCTGCATTTATTGCTTTTGCGATAGCAGCTCCGCCAGCAGAAAGACTTCCAATTGCACTCAGAGCAGTAAGAATAGGTACCAAAGGTAAGAAGCCGCCAATTTTTGGGACATTAATTACACGTGGTATTACAACTTGTGATTTCTTTCTCCTTAACGACTTGTTGATAACTTTACGAGCAATCCTAATAGCAGAGTTAATGTCTTGAGGCTTTTCCTTCTTCAATATTTTCGTTGCATCCTTAATTGATGTACTGAACAGATTTTTTCCATTTTGTTTTTTTCTTTTTAGAACCTTCTTCTTCAACCCCATACCAAATTTTGTTTTTGCTTTCATTGCGTTCGCAACCATATATGCAAATGATTTTTCTGCAAGACTACTATCTTTTGAAAGAACTCGCTCCCAAGCTTTATTTTCAAGAATTTTATCAGCTTGATGTCTATTATTTAAATCCTTGTCTTTGGAATAAGCAATGTCGTGATTTTTACATGCAGCGTCTAATAAATTTATTCCTTTGTCACCGCGATCTAAACGTTTTTGTAATTTTGTTCCGGGGCCACAAAATTGGTATCCAGGAAGGTGTAGTTCAACAGGTATAGAGTTTATTAATCTATTAACTAAACCTTTTCCAACGACTGGTTTTTTATGACTGAATGTTTTGCTATAATGTACAACCATATTATTTCTTCTTCTATAATAAAAGTAACATTTATAAATTGCAATTAGTTATAAGAATGCGGTTAATAAAACAACATAAAAATATTGTGATTCGCAATATTGATGCTTCATCGAACATCAGATCAAAAATAAAGCATAGCTCCCTCTTACCAAATTCTATTCGTGCTCTGATAGTTGGGCCATCAAATTGTGGAAAGACTAATGTCATGATTGCATTACTAGAAAGTCCTAATGGACTCAAGTTTGAAAACATCTATTTATACTCAAAATCTCTATATCAACCGAAATATGAATACTTGAAGAAATTGATTTCACCAATTAAAGGGATGGGATATTACACATTTACAGATAATGAATCAGTTATACCCCCTGATGAAGCTAAAATTAATTCAATTATGATATTTGATGATGTTGCATGTGAGAAGCAAAATAATATACGAGCATATTTTTGCATGGGACGACATAAGGATGTCGATTCATTCTACTTATGTCAAACTTATACGAGAATTCCCAAACATTTAATAAGAGACAATGCAAATGTGATTATAATGTTTAAACAAGATGAGACAAACATGAAACACGTTTATTGTGATCATGTTGCCAGCGACATGAGTTATGAAAAGTTTAATGAAATTTGTAGAGAGTGTTGGAAGGAAAAATATGGATTTTTGGTGATAAGCAAAGATAATGAATTAAACAATGGTCGCTATAGAAAATTATTCGAATATTTCATAACGATATAAATTACTCTACATAAAAGTAAAACATTAGTATTTAATTTGGCGTTAAACATAATACATCTACTTATTTCCTGAAATATAGAAAATATAATCTGCTAGCTGATACCTGTTTTTGATAGCTGATACCTGTTCTGATACCTGATCTGATAGCTGATACCTGATCTGATAGCTGATACCTGTTCTGATACCTGATCTGATAGCTGATACCTGATCTGATATCTGATACCTGATCTGATAGCTGATACCTGATCTGATATCTGATACCTGATCTGATAGCTGATACCTGATCTGATAGCTGATACCTGTTCTGATACCTGATCTGATAGCTGAAAATGGATGAAGAAGTTTTAAAAGAGCTAATAAAGACAAGAAATGTTTTAAAGAAAAAATTCCGTAGTATAAAAATTGGTGAAGCAGATACACATGAGCTATTTAAAGACACATTTAAACCAATAATAGATCCTTTAAGAGAATTTGTGAATAGTTCTAAAAATAACCAAAGAAGTATTAAAGCAGAAAGGGGTGATTTAAAAATGAAAATTTCTAAAAACTCAAATTTCCCATTTAACGAACAACAATTTAAGTTAGAGACAAGCACTCCAAAGAAACTTGCTGAAAAAACGTTATTCAATAAAAACACCTCACTTAGTGATCGAAACGCAAATGCTGCTAAGGATGATGAAGCTTATACTGATGGTGATGATGATGATAATGATGATTTTTACTCTCAATCTGAAACCCTAAATAATTCACATAATAATACGAGTTATACTGACTTAGCACTATTGGAAAGCAGAAATGAATTAGATACTCTCTATGGTCCACATAAAGATTTTAATAATGAATGGAAGTTTGGTAATAGTAATATTAAACTTACAGAAAATAAAATAATGATTGGAAATCAAATATGGGCTTTTACACCGGGTTTATTTTCTTTACTGTTTCACAAAATACCAAAACATTATGATAAACATGAACTAGAACTATATAAAAAAATTTTAGTTAGCACAAATGCGTACAAAAGAGAATATAGACCTGATGGACAAATAAAAGGAACGAGAGCGTATAAATATAAGCATATTATCAGCAAATTGTTTAGAAAACAGAATGAAAAGAACTCGTCAACTTCATCATTTAATACAATAAATAGTACTTATAAGGGAGATGGTTTGATGAAACTAAACACACATAAACCTAACTATATATACTGGGATGATCCCAATGAGTTAGTAGATCGCCTTAGGCTATTGCTGGCATCACAAGCTGCAGGTCATACTAATCATAATAATGAGATTGTCTCAATTATCGAGGAATTATATGAAGCAAACATTATAGAATAGTACTTATCTACATAAATCATGTCCATTGACAAGTTTGGGCACTATCTTAATGGCACAAGTGGCACAGTTTTAGTGAAAAATGTTCCTAAGCTGTTGGGGTTCGTTATGGATACAACTAATAGCATTGATGTCCAAAACAAAAGGATCAAAAATGTTGCAAATGCATTGGAGGAAAATGATGTTGTCAATAAGTTGTTTCTGCAAAGTCAAATTGAAGAGATACAACTTGAAATCAACATGAATTTAAATCAGAAACTCAATCAAATTCAAGAAAAAATTTTAAGCATGAAGTTATTCTTCGAAAAAGAAATTAGAAAGACAAATGAGTTAATTTATGGGTATGAAAGAAATTTGATGACGCACAATACTTAAAAGAACTCACACTGAATACAATATATTCGGTAAAATCCTAAATACATTAAATAATGACTTCAAAAAGATCTTTAGTAAATGAGCTGCATAAGCAAGCACGAAAAAATTTTCCACGTCGGAGAGTTGTTATGAAAGGAATAGATGATCTTTGGCAAGCTGATTTAGTTGAAATGGGGAACTATTCTACAGACAATAAGAACTATCGATATTTAATGACAGTAATTGATACATTTTCGAAATTCGCATGGGCTGTACCACTTAAAACAAAAACTGCGCTTGAAACAGTCCGGGCAATGGAACTTGTTTTTCAATTGGGACGGGTGCCAAAAAACTTACAAACAGACGACGGTAAGGAGTTTTTCAATAAACTCTTTGGAAAATTGATGGATAAATACAACATTAATCACTACTCAACGTATAGCAGAATGAAAGCATCAATTGTGGAACGATTTAATAGAACATTAAAAGGAATGATGTGGAAAGAGTTTAGCTTCAATGGTTCTTATAACTGGTTTGACATTTACAAAGACTTGATTAATACATATAATAGAAAAATTCATCGTACCATCAAAATGGCACCTATTCAAGTTACCTCTAGATATGAGAAAAAATTATTAAGTACGGTATATAACCGTTTAAAACTATACAAAATATCAAAATTTAATGTTGGAGACCATGTACGTATAAGTAAATATAAACATGTTTTTGAAAACGGATACACCCCGAATTGGACAACAGAAATTTTCACAATTAAAACAGTTCAAAATACATATCCAGTTACATACATATTAGAAGACTATCGTGGTAATCCTATTAAAGGCGGATTCTATGATGAAGAACTCATAAAAACGGAATTTCCCAACACATACCTGGTTGAAAGAGTTCTCAAAACTAAAGGAGATAAAGTATTCGTTAAATGGCTAGGATTTTCTAATCAATATAATTCTTGGATTAATAAAAATGAAATATTGTAGTAAAGTTTAAACATAAGCCTATTTTTGTAACTAATATATTAAAGAAAAAACAAATAAATGAGCATGCAAATTCTTTTTTATACAAAGTGTTGTGTTTAATTTCATTCATTAATAATCTGACAACCATAATGTCAATAACACTTACTCTGAACTCAAACTCATCCGAGTTATCAGCTAATTACTTTCCTCCTATTGGTTTAAATGGTGGATATGAATGTGCTCTAACTGATTTTCATTCATATAATAGCATACCTAATGTAGATGATTATAACAATATATTTCATATAGGTGAACATGTAATTAAAATACCAATAGGATCATATGAATTAAATGATATAGTTGATTATGTTAAAGATCAATATAAGCAGCACTGTCCGGAAAATAAAATTGATATAGAGGCTAATAACAATACAATGCAAGTTAGAGTTAATAGTTCTAATGATCCCATATACTTTAATAAGGATAATACAATTGGAAAACTTTTAGGATTCAATAAGAAAATACTAGCTCCTAACGAAGACCATTACTCAGATCTTCCCGTTAATATTTTCCTAGTGAATATCTTGCGTGTTGAGTGTAATATAGTCGTTAACACATATATGAATAATTCACAAGCACATACATTACATGAATTTGCGATAAATGTTCCACCAGGCTATAAAATCTTTTTTAAATCTTAAATTAAAAAATAACTTTGTGGCACATCTCTTTGACGAAATTCGATATGAACTTAATGGAATAGAAATTGATCATACAAGACATTTAGGCATTTCAAGCACCTTAAAGAATTTCCTTTCTTTATCACCAACGGAAAGTGTTGCCATGTATAATGCTGGATGGAACAAACTCGATGATTTGGATATTTTAAACGGACACTTTAATTTCTATGTACCACTGAAACTATTTTTAGGTTTTGCTGAAGACTATAATAAAATTATACTCAGCGGTAAACATGAATTGATTCTCTTACGTAATAAGAACGATGAAAAACTCGTATACTCAACTGTTGCTACTGACAAACCAAAAATTAGTATCTCAAACATCTCATGGAGAATTCCACATGTACAATTATCCGATCTTAACAAATTGAATATGATTAAAATTATTAACAATGGTGCTTCTATACCGTTGGCATTTCGCAGTTGGGATTGTCATATTAATCCACAACTAAATACAGGAACTAGCCACATATGGAATGTTAAATTGGCTGCAAATAGAGAACGACCTCGTTTTGTATTGATTGCTCTTCAACAAGAAAATAAGTTTGTTCACTGTAATCTAAACAACTTAAAAGTACATTTAAATTCCGAATCGTATCCATATGATGATCTAAATATAAAATTTAAAAATGATCGTTATGCAATTCTATATAATATATATCTACGATTTCAACAAAGCTACTACATGAGAGAATCACAACCGCTTCTAACTACTCAAGAGTTTAAAAATAGTGTGCCGATAGTGGTAGTAGATGTCAGTCGCCAAAACGAATCTCTCTCTAACGGACCTGTTGATATAAAAATTGAAATTGAAACGGATTCCAACATTCCTAGCGATACATCAGCTTTTTGCATTCTCATCCACGATCGCTTAATAAAATACATACCCTTAAAAGGTCAAGTTCGTAAAATCATGTAAATAAAAAATAATATGTTGGAGGATAAAGTTTTCATTGATATGCAAGGATTTAAATCTAATTCAAACATCTTCATTGCAAAAGAGATAGCAATTGTTTTTAACAATAAGGAGCACATAAATTTTATTATCAACCCACCGTTTAACTTCAAAAGATTATCAGTAGCAAAACAAAAAGAAGCAAATTGGTTAACAAGAAACTTTCATCATCTGAATTGGAATGACGGATCAATATCATTTAAGAGTGTTGTAAAATTTTTAAAAACCAATTTAAAATATTCAACAATCTATGTTAAGGGTATGGAAAAGAAGAAATGGTTTGAAAAATTACTTCAAGTCAGAGTTTTTAACATCGAGGATATTGGCTGTATCAACTTTAAGCAAATACAACTTAAATATCCGGAACATTTTTATTGTAGCTACCACAACTATGGAGTTTGTGCCTTAAGAAATGCATATTTACTTTATCAGGAAAATAAGTAAAGATTTTAATTTTAATTTTCTATACTTATATTGCTACAACATATATTTACGATATTTTTTTAAATAAAATATGTAGATTTAAAATATACAAAATTTTGTTCAATCATTTTTTATATGTATATGGTATGTACACGAGACAGAGGCAAATGTGAAAAACTGCGCTTGCTCTTTTATCTGTCACCGCTCTCGCTCTGTCCCTCTGCCTACAGCTCCGTCCTCTGCATTTGAATTTCCTTTTCATTTTTCTTGTGAACCACTTAACCACAGCATGCGTTTATCTCTGCTTAACAAATTCTCTATCCTCTGCTTCTATTGACAGTCTGTCAGTCTGCCAGTCTATCGCTCTGCCGTGACTCTGTCACTATGCCAAACTATTCATAATCAAGACAGTCACACTTTCTTCTTACAACAACAACAACATTACAAATTTTAAAAATCGATCACATTGTTATTACTAAAAATAATTACTTCAACAAAATCCATACAACTCATTCTAACAAACAGCCAAACATTGGCCTACATTTAATTCCATCAGACAGAGAGACAGACAGACAGGGAGACTTAAAAAAATTCACACTTTGTACAATCAATAATATTTTTTTATTCCTAAGTGCATTCATACCCACACGATCAACATTTCTTAAACAAAGATTTTTATCTCTCCTTTTAATTTTTGTTGTGAAGCACTTAACCACAGGAAAAGACAGACAGAAGCAGGAAAACCAGACAAAGGACAGAGAAAATAAACTAAACATTTGCATTTGAATTTCCATTTCATTACAAAACTAAATTACACTTATTATGACTTTTTTTAACACTCTAACTATCAGTTTATATTACCAACCAACCAAATTCACTTTAAAACCAAAATCCTTTTCAATCTACACTTAAACAATAAATGGAAACGTACACTTAAACAATAAATGAAAAACAAAACACCAACCCAACCAAAATATTTCTTAATTGTACAAGATTAGAATTTTAAAACACAGTTAATTTTTTTCACTGACAAGTTCATTAATACTATTTCCCAAAACTCACTTTAAAACCAAAATCCTTTTCAATCCACACTTATACAAAAATTCATACAGCTCGTTTTTCCCACGCCTTTCATATACAATTAAACAATAAATGAAAAAAAAACAAACATAAAAACACACATTCGAACCCTCGTCACCTCACACTTAAGCTCATAAATGAAAATTATCACGTACAAGCCATCGTAAAACCCTCTGCGCGTGCCTAACATAACTAATTAGATGCACCGACATACAAAAACACCACCTAAACCCTTGTCAAACACACCCTTGACACTAATTACCCAAATTTAGGCAATAAATTACAAAATTTCACAAATTTTGACAATTTTAATCACTCCAGCACATACATTCCTATACTACTATGGCAGTCAAAATATCTAAATTTTTTGATTTTTCTGCAAGCAGCTTGTCAAGCCGCTTGCCAAGCGTAAAAACACCGCCATATATTACACAAAAAGCTTGTACAAACGCAAATTTCTGTCATGTTTGGCAAGCCGCTTGCGTAGTTTATTTGGCCCTTTAATATCAAGTGGCGTTATCAGCAAAACAACACACAACGAAATTGTAATAGTATTATTTTTATTTGTACGTTGACAGTTCGGGTGAGTTTTTCTATTTTTATATGGAGTTTGACTGATTGGGTATAATCAGCTGACGATCAGCTGTGCTGATAAGGCTACCTGGTACTGAATTCGCTCTGAAACGAGGTCACACTTCTATGTGATTAGACCCCGTCGAAACTAGCAATAAATATATGAATAAGTAATACAGAAAATCGTCACCTTATTATTGGTTTTAGCCATAAACATAGGAAAAAGCATTGAAAAGCAGCAAACCAATAATAAGGTAACGAAATGTCAAAACTATGTTATCTCTAACTTGAGGTCTGCACGTAACATAATATGTAAGATCAGATTGTCAAATTCAATCGCAGAGAGAATTATGTTACGTGTATACTTCAAATTGGTGTTATCTCAATGTTATAAAAACTTTTATGAGAGCGTTGTTATAAGAATTCTTATAACAACAATCTTATGACATGAACTGTCAAAAACCACACGTACAGGAAAATGACTTAGTATGCATGTGTGAGTGTTTATTAAAATAAATGAAAAGCAATGTTTTTGATAAAATTTCTGTGTTAAATAAATGAATAAATGTGTTTAATTGATTTATAAATTAAAAGTTGTGTGAAAATTTAAAAATAAAATAAATAATTATGCAAAAGTAGTGCACGTTAACTCGATGAGCATTTGCATAAAATGAAATCTTATAGGAAAAGAAATATTACGTCTTCCCCTAGTATAAGATTAAGAGAAAAATCGACATTTTGTTATTATTATTCTGCCGACGTTTTCTCTCATGTTTTCCCAAAGTTAATGTCTCGTGAAGACGCTGTGTAAAGCGGGCCATCGATTATACAATATACTATGCGATAAATGGCACAATACTTTCAAACAAAATAATGCCCATCTACCACGGCATTTTGAAATATTTTTATATATTTCACTTTATTATTTGTCTGTTTGTAAAAATTTTATGAATATGAAGATAAATAATGTACAAATAATTAAAAAAACATCTAAAACATTTATTTATTAACCTTCTTTATTCGTTTTTTCCATAAAATCAAACAAATTATAAAAAAAAAACGTATATTAAATTTGATAGGTTGTGTTCTAACATATTTCTTCGGCCTGGTTTTTTAACATTGATTTCCAAACAATGGTAAAAAAAGAAACCCATTCAGTCCACACGTTAATTTCTTGTGTTAGGGCAGAATTTTGACAATTGCTAACACAACAATTTTCAAACTTATGTCTCACACCGGCTCTTGACGAGACATAAGTTTGGACATTTTTGTGTTCGCAAATATCAAAACCTGTTGCTAACACAAAAAATTACTGTGTGGTCAGTAAATGTTAGTGTTTGGACACATTATGTTTGGAAATTAATGTTCAAACACATGCCAGAGCAATTATGTTGGGACACAAGCTGTCAAATTTAGTATGTATGTAGTGGTTTCTGCATAATTTGCTTGTAAAAAAAGATTTGCTTGTAAAGAGTAAAAAAATGAATGAGAATTAACGCCACAACATTAACGAATTGATTCACTCAAAAATCTTCAGTAAGCAAACTTGGTACAATCACACTCCTTTTGCTATCATTGTTGTTATTTGTTCTTATTTGCGTGTATGTCGTCATCGGGGTTGTTTTTAGGACACAGTTTTTCTTGTTGTTTTTGGTTTGCGTCCCAGAGTCAAACAACATTAAATTTATTTTTAGACAAATTTTTGTTAGACAATTTTTTGGTGATAATTTTTTCTGTGTGGTTTTGTTTTTCTGCCAGCAATATTTATTCAGCCGTGGGTGCTGTTTTGGCTCTACATTTAGCCTTTGCTTTATATACATATATCCTAAATAAATAAAGAAATCAATAAATAAATAAATAAATAAATATATATACAGGGCTTACTTTGGTAGTTCCATGCCAAGCGAAATTAATATAATTTAATGTAGGGATGGGCAAAATATATCGATATATCAAAATATCGATATTTAAGAAAAAATATCGATATATATCGCCGATATGGAACAAGTCCAGTTTAGTGACACAGCTCCAAATAAAAAAGAATTACATAGGAGGATAGAAAATGCAAAAATAAGAAGAAAATGTAAAATTAAAACATTGGGGGAAACGCTTAGTTTTCGAGTTATGAGCTTCTGAAGTTTTCATATATATATATAAACATACATATGTAATTTTCTACTATATTTTTGAACATATATGGCCAATATTGGTATCATTTTAAAGCTTTTAAATAAATCTTTAGCTCTTAATACAGTTTATACAAAATTTTACACGAAAATGTTAAGAAAGATCACTAGGTAAGTATGCAATTTATTTAAATGAAAGGATTTTCGGAACAAATCCAGTTTAGCCAAGTAGGTCCAAAATAAAAATAGCCTATCTTATAGGGAATTGAAGACTAAGAAGAAAATATTAAATAAAAAATTTGGCGGCAACCCATATTTTCCGAGTTATGGGCATCTGAAGTTTTCATATAAAACTGTGATTATACGTTATATTTTCCAACATTCAATACATATTGGCATTGTTTAAAAGCTTTTAAGAATATATTTTAGGTGGTGGTAAATATTTTAAAATGTGGCTTCGCTGAGATTCTCTGCACAGCCGGCCTTCGGCCGGGCTTAAGAATTTTTTCCTCTATGTATGTCGAATAGCGTTTTCGCTGAGTAAAGCCTATCTGTACAGCCGGCCTTCGGCCGGGATTAAGGTTTTCTCCTCTATGTATGTCGAATAGCGGCTTCGCTGAATAAAACCTTTCTGTACAGCCGGATTTTCGTAAACTCGAATTTTCGTAAACTCATCCCCGCATCGTAATGGGCTAAAAAAATTTAAAAATGTTTGAATATTCAGAAAGATCTATTCAAAAGCTTTAAAATGATACCAATATTGGCCATATACGTTCAAAAATATAGTCGAAAATTACATTTGTATGTTTATATATATGATAACTTCAGAAGCTCATAACTCGAAAACTAAGCGTTTCCCCCAATGTTTTAATTTTTTACATTTTCTTCTTATTTTTGCATTTTCTATCCCCCTATGTAATTTTTTTTTATTTGGAGCTGTGTCACTAAACTGGACTTAAGCCGCCGATATTTCAGAAACCGAGATATCGATACATCGATTCTTATTTACGAGTATCGCTTTCGATATTTTTAAGAGCTTTTTATAAATTTTAGCAGTTTTTAAACTGTATACGAAACTGGCATTACTGCATGTATCATGTGTTTTTTAAACTGACGCGAAGAAAATGGGGCTTCTTCATAATAACAGTCAATACGGAGACACAATGGTTTTGGTATGATAGACGTTGATTCGGGTAAATAAATGTCTTCTGTGTGGAAATTAAAAAAATATATGTATCGAACCCGCTTCTTGTAATTTGTGTGGTAGACACATGGGAAAACGCAACAAATTTGGTTACAGACCTAAAAAGCAAGCTTATTTGCAACTTATGAAAACATAAAAATTCGACAATGAGACTGAAGAAGATGCTTTAAATTTTTTGATATGCCAGGCTTCTTCAGTATCGTCCAAAAGAGTCGCTTCTGCTGTAAAAATTACCAGTCCCTGATTAAAGAATCAGATTGATATAAGAACACATAAAGCAAAGAGTGCTCCTGATGAACATATTCGATGAGTACTTGTTTAAATAACATATAAGTGTAAGATGATGCTCTCGTAACTTATTTGATGCCATATAATATGCTTTTTAATATGGTTAGCTGACAACTGTTTTAATTCTTCCTTTGTTTTTCTTGAATTTCCTGTTTTTATTGTTTTTATTTAAAGACGTTTCGATATATCGAAATATCGATGTTTTTAAAAAATATATATCGATAGTGTTCAAAAATATCGATACGATATATATCGATAAATTTTTTCCATTTGCCCATCCCTAATTTAATGTTCCGCAAAGAAAATGGAGCCGGGGCATTTTTATCGAAGGCGGCTGAAAATGTAAAATGGTCAGAAGCTAAAATGACTGCACCGTGCGCTAAACTGGCTGAATAAAATTTTTGTCGGCTGCGCAGCCCTTTTGTCTGCGTTCATACGATTCATGTCTTATTGACAAGGTTCTTACTGTTTCTTCTTTGAACTTTCATTGGCGTTCACACAATTCATGTCTTGTTGACGACATGTTTTTTAAGTCTGCGTTCATACGATTCACGTCTTATTGACAAGATTCTTACTGTTTCTTCTTTGAACTTTTATTGGCGTTCACACAATGCATGTCTTGATGACGACATGTTTTTTAAGTAGATATAGTTAACTATTGTGTGCATGCTTATGTGCGTTTACGAATAAGAAAGCAAAACGTACTGATAGTACATGCACCCGAGTACTCGTTTCTTTTCCCCTCGTCTCTCACGCCAATAACACCCCGTCTTCACGAGACATGATTTTGTTCTAACATTTGTCAAACTTCATACATAAAAAATTCAGAAAAATGTTAGTGCTATTTTTTCATATCGACTTTGACTTTTGTCAGGACAAATCAATGGCTCGTGAAGACGCTATGTAAGTCTACGTTCATACGATGCAAGTCTTATTGATCAGCTTCTTACTTTTCTTCTTTGAACTTTTTTTGACGTTCAGACGATGAAAGTCATCGCTTAATTGTTTCTCACTTTTGCAGGAATGTATACACGTGTGAATGAATGTGTGCGTTTCTTATATTACGAATGAGAAAGCAAAACGAATTTCATGGGTACTTGCATCGTCTGAACGTTGACTAAAGTAGCAATAATGTCAATAAGACATGACACCCCGTCTAGACTAGCAATAAATATGTTAACATGTATTGCATCAAATGTCAAAGCTATGTTATCTCCAATGTAGACTGCCCATTTCGTACATATTTATTGCTGTCAAAATATGTCGCAATAATTGTTAACCAATTTTCATTAACAATTATTGCTAACATTAAACATCAAATGGTATAAAAATATGAAAAAATATATTAAAATAATAAACTACATTTTAAAATAATTGTGTGGAATAAAAATTTTCCGTTCAAATACACAAAAACATATTGTTTTCTTGTAAATGCACAGGAAACATCTGGCTTGGCTTGCTTTAAATTGTGAGTTAACATAATTTTGTGTTCCCTGTTAAAGCAATTAGCAATATTGCTCTATTATTCTGCCGACGTTTTTTTTCCATATTTGTAATATTTGAAGTTGTGTGTATTTAGTCGAACTATATGGGTTTTATCCAAAGAAATTTATTATTCAGGCTTAAGTTCGTTCAATTTAATTTTTACAATTAAATAATTTTTTATTGAGAAATAATTTTTCAAAGCATGTGGCAATTGAAAAGTACAAATACCAATTTCTTGACTTTTGTAAAGGTCGAACTGAACATCGATGTTTTCGGGATTAATCACAATCCCATCGTCAGAGCTCTCTATACTCTAGGCTACTCAGCCCCCAAAGTCAAGCGGTAAATATCTGGCATTAAACCAATTGCATTAAAGCTGTATGTTTCCTGGCTAAGCTTATTTTATGGTGGCTGAGAAATTTACCATACTTGGCACTTATCCTAATCAACAACCACACTTGTGCTTTTTGTTTATATTTCTAACCCAAGATTGAGAAAGCTCCTTTCTCTAGTTCTTAGGGTTTACATATGTTTTTGTTTTATCCGTATTACACGGGAAACTATCTAACATATTTTGTACTATGTGCCTCTAGTGTTACTAATTGAAGTTGTGTGTATTTAGTCGAACTATATGGGTTTTATCCAAAGAAATTTATTATTCAGGCTTAAGTTCGTTCAATTTAATTTTTACAATTAAATCATTTTTTGTTGAGAAATAATTTTTCAAAGCATGTGGCAATTGAAAAGTACAAATACCAATTTCTTGACTTTTGTAAAGGTCGAACTGAACATCGATGTTTTCGGGATTAACCACAATCCCATCGTCAGAGCTCTCTATACTCTAGGCTACTCAGCCCCCAAAGTCAAGCGGTAAATATCTGGCATTAAACCAATTGCATTAAAGCTGTATGTTTCCTGGCTTTAAGCTTATTTTATGGTGGCTTAGAAATTTACCATACTTGGCACTTATCCTAATCCACAACCACACTTGTGCTTTTTGTTTATATTTCTCACCCAAGATTGAGAAAGATCCTTTCTCTAGTTCTTAGGGTTTACATATGTTTTTGTTTTATCCGTATTACACGGGAAACTATCTAACATATTTTGTACTATGTGCCTCTAGTGTTAATAATTGAAGTTGTGTGTATTTAGTCGAACTATATGGGTTTTATCCAAAGAAGTTTATTATTCAGGCTTAAGTTCGTTCAATTTAATTTTTACAATTAAATCATTTTTTATTGAGAAATAATTTTTCAAAGCATGTGGCAATTGAAAAGTACAAATACCAATTTCTTGACTTTTGTAAAGGTCGAACTGAACATCGATGTTTTCGGGATTAACCACAATCCCACCGTCAGAGCTCTCTATACTCTAGGCTACTCAGCCCCCAAAGTCAAGCGGTAAATATCTGGCATTAAACCAATTGCATTAAAGCTGTACGTTTCCTGGCTTTAAGCTTATTTTATGGTGGCTTAGAAATTTACCATACTTGGCACTTATCCTAATCAACAACCACACTTGTGCTTTTTGTTTATATTTCTCACCCAAGATTGAGAAAGCTCCTTTCT
Source organism: Panzeria rudis (assembly GCA_956483635.1). Taxonomy (NCBI): domain Eukaryota; kingdom Metazoa; phylum Arthropoda; class Insecta; order Diptera; family Tachinidae; genus Panzeria; species Panzeria rudis. The sequence goes on along the minus strand of OY101450.1, from coordinate 66,142,043 downwards.
CTAGTTCTTAGGGTTTACATATCGACGGCTTATATTCAATACCCGCCATACGCCAAAACACTATTTTTCAGGAGAGAGAAAAAACTGTTTCATTTCAAAATTCTTAAGAAATGAATTAATCTTTCTTCAATAATATTTTTTAAATATGACTACTGAGTCACCCTTATAAAAAAAATAGAACTTTTTACTCTATTCGTAGCGATGTGGTTGATGTCGGGTATTGCAACTGAAATCTTCAAATATTTTTATGGCGTATAGCGGTTATTGCACAGTAATAAAAATATATGTTTTTTTGCTCTAATATGTAATTTTATTAAATTAAGCATTTGCTTAACGTTTTTCTAACATAAAGGAATTCAATAACAAAAAAATAAACATAATTAAAAAAAAGGTAATTCAAATTGGACATTGCCACATTGCTTTTTATTACTTTGACTCCATCTGAACTAAATTATCGTAAAAGTAATGATATTCTAGAGGTATAACCGGTTTCAAATCTTGAAGATGTTTCCATTTACTAGGCTGGATTGGAAGCTGAGCAGTATGCAAAGGAATTGCTTCAGTATATCCTGTGTACTTTTTCATTCTGTAGGGCAAGTTATTGTATTTTTCATTAAAGTTAACTTTAAATTGAACTTCTCCACTTGGCAAATACTTTAGTGATCTTAATTGAGAAACTGTTGGATCATTTTTGGTTCGACCAGGTCTAATGCTCGAAAAGGGAATAAGTTTGGCACCATTGAAGTTTTTAAAAAAACTGTAATTTAAATACATGGCATCGAATGGTTTAATAATTACTGTGTCATTAATTTTTACTGTTTTTCGTGATTCTTTGGTTATTCTGATATAGTCTATTGGCAAGTATACTGATTGATTTTTAAGTTTGGTTTCTATTTTAGCATGTGCACTGTCACATTCCATTTGTGTGTGACCTTTCTCCAAGTACTTTTGTTCGATTATTTTATTATTTTCTATAGCGAAAATAGATAAGGCATTTGATAAAAACTGGTTACGGTTTTGGTAACCGCAACCATCTGAATAAATTATTTGTTCGCATCCGTTGTAAAAATCGCTAAATTATTGGACATATTTAATTGTTGTACAGTGTATAGTATGTCAAACTTATGTATTTAGTTATCGCTAAGAACACTGATCTATATTAAATTGTAGACTTAATTTAACGGTATCTAAAGTTTTCTCATTTTTATATAAATTCATTTCGCTCACAAGATCAATGTTCAGTTTTTGCCTTTTGTCATTGAATACAAGATACATAAAATTTTGTAATTATTGGCTACAATTATATGTACATACATACAATTAATTGTCTTTGAACATCTCATCATAATTATTTTACATTTTGCTAAATAAATAACAATATTTTGTAAAGAGCAAAATCAACATTTGGTGTTTCTTTTTTTTTTAATAAAGAAGAGATCGATACACATAATTTACTCGAGTTTACTTGAAACTAACTTTCGCAAAATACACGTGGATTTTTGGATATCCACGTCAACATTTTTTGGTGACCCCGACGTGATAGGAAAGGTAAAAAATTAGTGTACAACAAGTTGAGCAGTCTTTCAGCAAACTTAAATCGATACAACTGAAAGAAAAGTTGTCTGCTATGAAGGATGAGTTACTACGTTGCAACCTTGATGCACTAGATGAAGCTGCCTTGTCTGTTAAACAGGAATCGCTGGACAATTTGTATGTAGATTTTAAAATTGTTCACGACCATTTAGAACGTGAAAACTATGCTGAAATGGAAAGCAGTCTACCGACAGAAGTTTCTGAACTGTACGTGGCTACAAAAACTACACTTGCGCGTAAACTTATGGCATTTCGGTCTAAGCCTAAGCAAAATCTGACACTGGTAAGGCAATCCACATCTAATGAATCGCAGCCATCGTTTTTGCTACCTGTGCAAAAAACACGTTTACCAATTATACAAATTCCAACATTTAATGGAGATTATACAGATTGGCCGGATTTTTACTCAATGTTTGAGACAGTAATTGGCAATGACGATGACTTGTCTAAAATAGAAAAATTTCAACACCTAAAAACATGCTTGGGTGGTCCAGCATTGGATGCCATTAGATCGCTGGAAATAAGTGATACAAATTTTGATAAAGCAATAGAAATATTAAAATCCAGATTTGATAATAAACGTTTAAATTTTCAGGCACATATAAGAGACATTGTGGCGATGAGCAAGGTTGAAGCTGGATCTGTTGGCAAGTTGCGTCATTTAAGTGACACCGTAAATTCACACTTAAGGGCTTTGCTTACCATGGGCACTAAAGAGCAGATTGCAGATTGCTTGCTTATTCATATAGTTGGCCGTAAGCTCGATATTGCAACACAAACCAAATGGAAGAAACCAGCCGTGTTAATGAAATACCAACCTGGGAGCTAATGGCAAGGTTTTTACAGAACAGATGTCAGACAATGGAAAATGTGGAGCATGCCGTGGTAAACGAATCATCAAATAAACAGGTGGGATCTAAACAGTATCAATTTACTAACAAAAGTAAAAAATCTTTAGTAGTCTCAACTAACTCACAAAAGGCATGCCCTATTTGCAACTCGCAATCACATTCAATTTATAGTTGCCCTCAGTTTTTATCACAAACAGCATCTGCACGGTTTAAACATATTAAACGCTTGAACCTATGTATAAATTGCCTAAAAAAGGGCCAGGCCGTTAAGACATGTGTTTCAAGTGGCTGTCGACATTGTTCTTTAAAACATAATAGTTTGCTTCATATGGAAGCTATACCCAACTCTCAAAAAAATAATATGCCATATACAGCTACGGGTGACTTATCTGATAAAAATGCAAATGCTTCAATCAATTATAATTTAGAGCCTTCAGTATCGAAAAATTCATTGCAACAATCGTCTTTAGTAGCCTCAAGCAGTCCACCTGAAAATTATCGAAAAAATGCAACAATATTGGCTACTGCAATAGTTTTTGTAAAAAACAATGCTGGTTCTCTTATTCCATGCAGAGCTATTCTTGACTCTGCCTCACAGGCTCATTTTGTAACAACAAATTTTGTAAATAAATTACAATTAAAGCCTAAGCGTTCAACAACACAAATTTCTGGTATTGGTCAGTCAAATTTTGCTTCTAGTAAGGTGGTTAACATCTCTATTCAATCGCGGACATCAAACACCTCAGCATGGCTAACATCTGTTGTAGTATCGGCAATTGTAGATCACCAGCCAGCATTTTCAATAGAAGTTTCCAGTTGGAACATACCCAGCGACATTCATTTAGCAGACCCTTTGTTCTTTAAATCACAACAAGTGGACTTATTAATAGGTGGAGAACTTTTTTTCGAATCATTGTGTAATGGAAAAATTCACATTGGGCCGGGGCTGCCACTTCTACAGAAAACTGAATTTGGCTGGATTGTTGGAGGTGGTGGAGTACAACTGCAAAAAAGAAACAATTGCTTTGTTAATGTTCACACCAATGAAAATGTTAGTTATGAAAACAATCTAGATGATTTAATTCGTCGTTTTTGGGAAATTGAGAATCACCTTGATGTTACTTCAAAAATAACAAAAGAAGAAATTGAATGTGAAAACTATTTTCAAAAAACACACACACGTTTGAGTTCTGGTGAATTTGTCGTTCATTTGCCACTTAAAACAAATCCACGAGCACTTGGTGAATCATATCAACATGCACTTCGTGGTTTTAAAAATTTGGAAAAACGCTTAAATCAGTCCGCTGAAATAAAGGCCCAGTATAGCTCATTTATTAAGGAATATATTGATCTTCATCATATGTCTTTAGTAGAAAATATTCCTGAAAATGTTATAACAAAATTTCTTCCTCATCACTGTGTAACTAAGGTAGATAGCTCAACCACAAAATTACGTGTTGTATTCGACGGATCAGCGAAAACGTCATCAGGAGTCTCCCTTAACGATATACTTATGTGTGGCGCGAACATACAACCAAATCTTTTTGACATTTTATTACGTTTTCGTTCCTTTAACATTGCGTTAACAGGAGATATATGCAAAATGTATCGTTGTGTAAGGGTTTCAAATTCTGATAGTTTTCTTCAATGTATATTGTGGCGAGACCATGCAAGTGACCCGATAAAAATTTACAAATTAGATACAGTTACATACGGTACAAAATCTGCCTCTTTTCTTGCCGTTCGTGCAATGCGCCAGTTAGCTGAGGATGAATGCCAGTTTTTCCCTTTGGGTTCAAAAACTGTGCTACGAGATTTTTACGTCGACGATATGATTTCAGGAGGAGACTCCATAGACCAAATTCGTGAGCAAACAACACAATTGCTTAAAAAGGGAAACTTCAAAATTCGTAAATGGTGTTCGAATGATACTCGTATCCTTAGCAAAATAGATGTTGAAGAAAAAGACAAGTTTTTAAAATTCCAAGACGGAAGTGACGTAACAAAGACATTGGGATTAATATGGGAGCTAAATAGCGATAAGTTTTTATTTTCATTCGTGCCATCTAATTCTTCAAGGGAAGATGTTATGATCCCCTTGGCCTCATAGGACCGGTTATTGTTAAGGCTAAGATTTTTCTGCTACATTTGTGGAAGGAGAAAATTGATTGGGACGATGTTCTTCCACATCATCTCAACACTGCATGGTTTGATTTATGCTCAGAATTCTTAAACATAGAAAGGTGCGATTTTCCCAGAAGAGTTGTATCACCAGGGGATCAACATCAAATACATGCATTTTGTGATGCTAGTCTTTCTGCGTATGGCGTCTGTATTTATTTACGCAGTGAATACAATGGTGTTGTCAATTCAAATATTCTTTGCTCCAAGTCGCGTGTGGCTCCTGCAAAGGCCATAACTGTTCCCAATCTAGAATTATCAGCTGCGCTCTTGCTGTCGGAACTCATAAATTCCATTTCAAAATTGCATATCTTCAATGGAAATATTTTTTGTTGGTCCGACTCAACAATCGTCTTGTCGTGGATTAAAGAAGAGTCATCAAATTATCAAGTATTTGTTTCAAATCGTATAAGCCGTATCCAATCATTAACACAGGGTATGAAATGGCTCTATGTACCAACAACAATGAACCCAGCTGATATTTTATCTAGAGGTACAACATCTAATGAATTATCGACATCGAGCTTGTGGCTACATGGTCCTAAGTTTTTAAAACAAAATCAAAATTTTTGGCCATCTCAACCTGCAACAATAACAAATCTTCCAGAAAAACGTAAACAAGTTTTAATTTGTTCATTAGCTTCGGTAGCTTCGGTGGATATGTCACTTGATTGTAAATATATTACATCGTTTGGAAAAATCAGCACAGTCTTCGCATACATATACAAATTCGGCTGTGTTGGTGTTTCGTGCCGAAAGGGTCCATTGACTACAGAAGATATAGATATGGGAACAAAGTTGTTAGTTCGGATGGTTCAAAAAAGTAATTTTTCTATAGAGTATAAAGCCTTAAGTCAATCAAAGCCTATTTCAGCATCAAGCTCACTCATATCGTTGAACCCTTTTGTAGACAATTTCGGTTTATTAAGGGTAGATGGCCGATTGCAGCATTCGGCACTTGATTTCAATGCTAAACATCCCGCTATTATACCGAACACCCCTTTACGGAATCAATAATAACATATTTTCATCAAAAAAATCTTCATGCTGGTCCACAAGCGCTATTGGCAACCATAAGATTGCAATTTTGGCCAATAGGTGGTAGAAAAGAAGTTAGTCGAGTTGTTAATAAATGCGTTCCCTGTCTTCGCTTGCGTCCTCGAGTAGTCGAACATATAATGGGGAACCTTCCCAAGGACAGATTTGAGTGCAATCGCGCTTTTCTGGTCACCGGTGTTGATTATTGTGGCCCTTTATATTATCGCTCTGAAATTCGTTCAAGAGCACCAATCAAATGTTATTTATGCCTTTTTATTTGTTTCAGCACCAAGGCTGTACATATAGAGCTGGTGAAGGATCTATCGACTCAAGGGTTTCTAGCTGCACTTAAACGATTTATCAGCATTCGAGGTAGGCCAAAAACAATTTGGTCTGATAATGCCACAAATTTTGTTGGTTCCAAGAATGAATTGCAAGAGCTAAAGCAGTTGCTTTTAAGCCAAGAGCACTTAAACGCCGTACATCAGCGATGTTTAGAGGACTCAATAGACTGGAAGTTTATACCACCGAGGTCGCCTCACTTGGAGGTCTTTGGGAGGCCTCAATCAAAGTCGCAAAACTTCATCTACTTCGCACTCTCGGGCAATCAATATTGGACTTCGACGAGCTTCGTACTCTCATATATCAGGTATCAGCCATCATGAACTCACGTCCACTCTGTCCACTTACAGAAAACCCTGATAATTTGGGTGTATTAACCCCAGCCCATTTTTGGTTGGAGCTCCGCCTACATCAATTGTAGAACCAGATATCTTAACGCTAAACGTTCACCGCCTTGGTCGTTGGCAGCGTGTATGCTTCCAGCAGCAACTATTTTGGAAAAAATGGAGTTCCGAGTACCTCACAATTCTTCAGCAAAGAACTAAATGGCAGGTGTCTTCAGCTAATATAAAATTCGGAACGATGGTTCTCCTAACGGAAGAAAATCTGCCGCCACTAAAGTGGCAAATGGGTCGTGTACTAGAAGTAATAAAAGGTGACGACGGCGTTGTCAGAGTCGCTGTAATAAAAACTGCAAATGGTGTTGTTCGACGTGCCGTATCTAAGATTTGCTGCTTGCTGAATGATGATGTTGAATCCCCGAGGAATTCAACGGGGGCAGGATGTTCGCATCCGTTGTAAAAATCGCTAAATTATTGGACATATTTAATTGTTGTACAGTGTATAGTATGTCAAACTTATGTATTTAGTTATCGCTAAGAACACTGATCTATATTAAATTGTAGACTTAATTTAACGGTATCTAAAGTTTTCTCATTTTTATATAAATTCATTTCGCTCACAAGATCAATGTTCAGTTTTTGCCTTTTGTCATTAAATACAAGATACATAAAATTTTGTAATTATTGGCTACAATTATATGTACATACATACAATTAATTGTCTTTGAACATCTCATCATAATTATTTTACATTTTGCTAAATAAATAACAATATTTTGTAAAGAGCAAAATCAACATTTGGTGTTTCTTTTTTTTTAATAAAGAAGAGATCGATACACATAATTTACTCGAGTTTACTTGAAACTAACTTTCGCAAAATACACGTGGATTTTTGGATATCCACGTCAACATTATTATTGGTAAATTATCTGATGAGCAATGTGTTTTCAAGTGATATAGTATGATGGAAATAAATGTTGAAGCGGACAGATCGCCTTGTGTCTCATTCCACCAATAGTTAGTGCATTGGTGATCGGCAAGATTGTAAAGAGTGAAGTTATGAACTTGTAGACGTTGTTTGAAATAGATAGCTGACGCATTTATATTTGGGCAGAGCTTAACTGCTTGTGCATCCACAGTAAAAACGTGGCATTTTCCTTCTTGCGCCGCGACTTTGTCAAGATTCTTCTCATCTTGAGCACGTTGTTTTTTTAAAATATGATCGTTATATTGTTCAGACGTTATTTGTTTGCAATTAAACGAGACACACATATCGCATTGATGCTTGCGGGGCATAAAAAGACCGTAATTCTGCTCTTCAAAAAATTTCGAAAAGGTAAAAATTGAAACAGATGATACTTGCTTCTCGGAACAGTATTCAAGGTAGTCTCGGTAAATGTCTGCCTTTGTGGTAAATGTTGCGGCAATATAGATTTTATTCGTTTCTTTACGACAGTAATGGCTTTCCACTTTGTCCAATTTCTGGAAATATTCTTTTAAGAGTATCTTACCATCGGTTCTTTTAGAACTAAACGTGGATCGTTGAGTTTGTGCTGGCGACTCATTGTCTCCCGGTTTATCTTTGGATGTTACCCATCCTCTAACCATGTCCCTTTTTATCGAAAGAGTCGACAAAAACATAAAACGGCAAACTTGTAATGAACCATGCTTGTATGGTAGTTTAAACAAAAAGCTGTGCCGTTTTTTGGAATTTTCAATACGTTTGCTTTTTATTGGTATCTGTGATACGTGGTTCTTTACAAACACTTGTTTAGATTCCCAATTTAGGTTCCAAAACATATTAAAAATATTTTGTCTAGTTTCCTCATCAAATTCTTTACAATATCTTGATTGAGTTTTCATACAAAACGCCGACGAACATGTAAGCCCAATATCTTTTCTAGCTTTTGGTGAGTTATGTTTAAAGGTTCCTCCACCCACCGAAAATCCCATATATTCTTGCCCCTTCATTCGCTTTGTTGCATTTTCAGCTCGTTTTGATGATATACAATTATGTGTCCTTTTAGATCTACGGCGAACGATCTTATTGTTTTTATATTGCTCGTCTTCGGAATCGGCCAAAACAATTTTTACCCTGCATTAATTATTGTTCAAACATTTTTAAATAAAACAAACCTGTTATTGGATGGTCTCCATTATCTTCATCATTCGATGATGGATAATCAATAGCAATAAGTTGTAAGGAGTTATAAGACATTTTAGCCTGTTATTAGAACTTTTTTATTGCATTAATTATTTTATTAATTTATAGACATAAATAAATAAGATAGGAAAACAGCTGATGAAAATTTTATGAGAGAAGGAACAAGTGGAAATTTATTCGTTCCGTATTTTCAATTATGGCGTATGGCGGGTATTGCATTAAACAAAAAATCGTGCGGTTGATAGCGATATCACAAATATTTAAAAAAAGGACATATTCATTTTTTTCGGAAATTTGTGTCAGAGATTAAGCTGGCATCAGTGAACAATTTGCGATCAAAAAGTCATTTTCCAAAAATTGGTGTATGACGGGTATTGAATATAAGCCCTCGATATGTTTTTGTTTTATCCGTATTAAACGGGAAACTATCTAACATATTTTGTACTATGTGCCTCTAGTGTTAATAATTGAAGTTGTGTGTATTTAGTCGAACTATATTGGTTTTATCCAAAGAAATTTATTATTCAATTTAATTTTTATAATTAAATCATTTTTTATTGAGAAATAATTTTTCAAAGCATGTGGCAATTGAAAAGTACAAATACCAATTTCTTGACTTTTGTAAAGGTCGAACTGAACATCGATGTTTTCGGGATTAACCACAATCCCATCGTCAGAGCTCTCTATACTCTAGGCTACTCAGCCCCCAAAGTCAAGCGGTAAATATCTGGCATTAAACCAATTGCATTAAAGCTGTATGTTTCCTGGCTTTAAGCTTATTTTATGGTGGCTTAGAAATTTACCATACTTGGCACTTATCCTAATCCACAACCAAACTTGTGCTTTTTGTTTATATTTCTCACCCAACATTGAGAAAGATCCTTTCTCTAGTTCTTATGGTTTACATATGTTTTTGTTTTATCCGTATTAAACGGGAAACTATCTAACATATTTTGTACTATGTGCCTCTAGTGTTAATAATTGAAGTTGTGTGTATTTAGTCGAACTATATTGGTTTTATCCATATAATATAATTATTGCTAATCTAGACGGTGTGATTTCTCTATGCCTGGCTCTGAATTTTTGTAAGGTGGTGCGGCAGATAAAGCAAGTTTATATATATTGTTGTCTCTTCTTTCGTGAAGACTCGTACAAGCAAAGACTTTTCACATTAGTCACTAATTTCAATTGTAATTCTCCACGACAACCGCACTGTATGGAAATTTTGTTGCAAATGAGCTAATTTTACGACAAACTATACAATCAGTTTGCCACAAATTCAATATAGCAGTCAAAATATCTAAATATTTTGATTTTTCTGCAAGCCGCTTGCCAAGCAGCTTGTCAAACTCGAAAACACCCCATATATTACACAACAGGCTTGCACAAACGTAAATTTCTGATATGTTTGGCAAGCCGCTTACGTAGTTTATTTGGCCCTTTAAATGCTTAAGCAGAGGCCACACTTGCAAACTTGCGTGGCACTCAAAAATTCATCAGTTTTGTATGATACTTTTGACTGTCTATACTATCGATCATGTTCAATACTCAAACCATCATTCAAGAAAAAAATTTGACACGCAAACACAGAAAACAACAAAATTCGGTGCGCTTTATTGATAACAAACATTTTTTATAATGAATTTTTTTAATTCAATCATTTAATTTCTTATTAAACATCTCGTCGTACGATTTTTTCTTAGCATCTCACACAAACAGCCTTGTATTTCATAAAAATATATGAATAAAAATAAAAATATATGGCGATAATTAAGCTTGATGGATATATAGGTCATTGCTGACTAATCAAGCATGATGGATATATTGGTCATAGTTGACTAATCAAACCTGATGGATATATTCGTCACTGTTGACGAATTGAAATAAAACACGATTTATTCCACAATAAATTCTTCATACTGATTTTATATACATATAAGCATGATCCAATAATACACGTCTGTGCAGCAGAGAACAAAATGGCCGTCCTGCTGTGATTGTCAAAATAACTCCATATATAAAAAATATTGTTTGTTTTTTTTATATGAAGTTTGACAACCTCGGCATGAAAACAAAGGAACAGCTGATCATCAGTTGATCTCCTGCACAGATCTGTATTATTGGATCATGCATATAAGAAACTTATACATAACCAAAACATAGCATTCAGATAACTTAACATTAGGATGCAACACTTTTTAATTCTAAACAAACCAGCCTAAAAGGGCACCTAGTTTATTGCCATTGAATATCTATGAAGTAAAATATTTTTCAATGATTATGCAAGTTACACTATTCTAGCCGCAAAATGCAATGACCTACCTTAGAACAAAGGGTGTAGCTAACATACGAGTATAAAGAAACACTTCTATACCACTTTGCAAAAATATTGTTGAAGAAAGGTAAGCAAATCGTTTGCTTTTGTATCGGCCGTCATAACCAAACACTATGCCACGTTCATATTCCTCTGGAGTGTATTGCTATTTGATATACTTGCATAATCCCTGATTCGGACAGTAACAAAATCATTCATGGAATCAAAACCAGCCCGCATGCGGCCACAAAAACCAACCGTGACAAAAGCCAAACAATACAAGCATTGATTTTAAATTTAGAGAAATTTAATTTTTCACGTCAAAAAATTTCAAAAATGCAACTGTAAAATACATTCGTCAACGATGATGGATATCTCCATCATCAATGACAAAATTCATGCATATGTATTAGTAAAAAAATTGTTTGGGTATTAGTTTCAATCAGCAATTTCTTGTAGGGATACCTACATATCGTCATCTAATATCCAAAAAGCCGTAAGTACACTTCATTTTTATTAGAGAAGAAGGAAAAAACTATAAATTTCAGACCATTTGATTCTTAGTAGCCAAATTTTAAAATCAATCTTAGAAAACCAATGCGGAGTATACGGTTATACGAGTAAAATTTTAATGAAAGATGTATTTTGGTTAATTATATCACAATCAAAAAAAAATTATTTTGAAATGTTTGTCGCTTACAGCCTTTTGGATTTTAGGTGACGATATACATATGTTTGTTAAGTAACTATTCAGGTTACATACAGATTTTCAGCAACTTCTCCGTGACCTATCTTCGGCAATTAAGTACCAAAAATAGCGTCGGTAATTAATAAAGGTAAAAAATTTTATATATAGTATTTTAGGAGATAATGGGTTAACAAAAAGGTACCAAAATCACATTTTTACCCTTATTCGGTCCCTGAATGTACAAAATGCAAAAGAGTACCAATCACCGTCCGCTTATTTTTTGATTTTATTATGCTGTTTTTGGAATTTGATGTCAACCTTAGTTAGATCCGGAAATACAAAATTACCGAATTGAATTTCAAAAATCCCTTCTTAGTGGATCTACACATCGGGAGGACGGCCGACGTACATTCAAAGTACGTAACAAATAGCTGTACAGAGAAAAGTACCAAAAATAACTCCCGAAATTCGAATTTCTAAAAAGTACCAAAGCACATTTTAGGGCTTCTTAAGGAGAGAAGAATACATTTTAAATTTCATTTCTATCTTTATTATTTGAGGAGATAACGGGTTAACAAAAAGGTACCAAAATTATATTTTTACCTTTTTTCGGCCCCTAAATGTACAAATTTCAAAAAAAGTATCAAACACCTGTCTGCTTATTTTTTAACCTTATTATGCTGTTTTTGGAATTTTATGTCTACCTTAGTTAGAACCGGAGATATAAAGTTACCGAATTCACCCGTTTTTACCTCTTAGCATTTGAATTTCCAAAAATCCCTTAGTGAATCTATACATCGGGAGGGCGACCGACGCACATTCAATGTACATAACAAATAGCTGTACGGGAAAAAGTACCAAACAGAACTCCAAATTTTACCCTTTATATATTCGAATTTCTAAAGAGGAACAAATCACATTTGGGGCCTTCTTAAGGGAGAAGAATAAATTATAAATTTCATTTCTATCTTTAGTATTGTAGGAAACTGTTAGTTAGATCCGGACATATAAAGTTACCGAATTTACCCCTTCTTGCCCCCCTTAGCATTTGCATTCTTAAAAATCCCTTAGTGGATCTATTTATTGGGAGGGCGGCCGACGCACATTCAAATTGCATAACAAATAGATGTACAGAAGAAAGTACCAAAACGAACTCCCAATGTTATCGTTTATACATTCGAATTTCTAAAAAGTACCAAGGCACATTTGAGGGCTTCTTAAGGATAGAAGAATACATTTTAAGTTTCATTTCTATCTGTAGTATTTTAGGAGATAACGGGTTAACAAAAAGGTACCAAAATTATATTTTCACCCTTTTTGGGCTCCTAAACATACTAATATCAAAAAAGTACCAAACACTGGTCTGCTTATTTTTAATCTTATGCTGTTTTTGGAATTTTATGCCTGCCTTAGTTAGATCCGGAGATATCAAATTACCGAATTTACCCATTTTTACCCCTTTTTGTCCCCTTTGCATTTGAATTTCCAAAAATCCCTTCTTAGTGGATCTACACATTGGGAGGGCGGCCGACGTACATTCAAAGTACGTAACAAATAGCTGTGCAGGAAAAAGTACCAAAAATAACTCCCAAAATTACCCCTAAATTTCTAAAAAGTACCAAAGCACATTTGAGGGCTTCTTAAGGAGTGAAGAATACATTTTAAATTTCATTTCTAAGTTTATTATTTTAGGAGATAACGGGTTAACAAAAGGGTACCAGAATTATATTTTTACCCTTTTTCGGCTTCTAAATGTACAAATTTCAAAAAAGAATCAAACACTTGTCCGCTTATTTTTTAATCTTATTATGCTGTTTTTGGAATTTGATGTCTGCCTAAGTTAGATCCGGAGATATAAAATTACAGAATTTACCCATTTTTACCCCATTTTGCCCCCTTTGCATTTGAATTTCCAAAAATCCCTTCTTAGTGGATCTATACATCGGAAGGGTGACCGACGCATATTCAAAGTACATAACAAATAGCTGTACGGGAAAAAGTACGAAACAGAACTCCCAATTTTACCCTTTATATATTCGAATGTCTAAAGAGGAACAAATCACATTTGGGGCCTTCTTAAGGGAGAAGAATACATTATAAATTTCATTTCTATCTTTAGTATTTAAGGAAACAACGGGATTTACCGAATTTTCCCATTTTTACCCCCTTAGTATTTGAATTTACAAAAATCCCTTTTTAGTGGATCTGTACATCGGGAGGGCGGCCGACGTACTTTCAAATTACATAACAAATAGATGTACAGGAGAAATTACCAAAAAAAAACTCCCAATGTTACCCTTTATACATTCGAATTTCTAAAAAGTGCCAAGGCACATTTGAGGACTTCTTAAGTTTCATTTCTATCTGTAGTATTTTAGGATATAACGGGTTAACAAAAAGGTACCAAATTATATTTTTACCCCTTTTCGGCCCCTAAATGGACAAATTTCAAAAAAGTACCAGACACCTGTTCGCTTATTTTTTGATCTTATTATGCTGTTTATGGAATTTGTTGTCAACCTTAGTTAGATCCAGACATATGAAGTTACCGAATTTACCCCTTTTTGCCCCTTTAGCATTTGAATTCTTAAAAATCTCTTCTGGGATCTATTTATTGGGAGGGCGGCCGACACTCATTCGAATTACATAAATTGATGTACAGGAAAAAGTACCAAAAAGAACTCCCAATTTTACCCTCTATATATTCGAATTTCTAAAAAGGAACAAATCACATTTGGGGGCTTATTAAGGAGAGAAGAATGCCACTTAAATTTCATTTCTATCTTTAGTATTTTAGGAGATAAAGGGTTAACAAAAAGGTATCAAAATTATATTTTTACCCTTTTTCGGCCCTTAAATGTACAAATTTCAAAAAAGTACTAAGCATCTGTCTGTTTATTATTTTCTTATTATGCTGTTTTGGGAATTTTATGTGTGCCTTAGTTAGATCAGGAGATATAATGTTACCGAATTTTCCTGTTTTTACCCCTTTTTGCCCCCGTAGCATGTGAATTTCCGAAAATCCCTTTTTAGTGGATCTCTACACGGGAGGGCGGCCGACGCACTTTCAAAGTATATAACAATTAGCTATACAGGAAAAAGTACCAAAAATAACTCCCAATTTTATCCTCTATATATTCGAATTTCTAAAAAGTACCAAAGCACATTTGCGGGCTTTTCAAGGAGAGAAGAATGCATATAAATTTTATTTTTACTTTTAGTATTTTAGGAGATCCCGGGTTAACAAAATGGTACCAAAATTATATGTTTACCCTTTTTCGGCCCCTACATGTACAAATTTCAAAAAAGTAGCGAACACATTACGATTATTTTTTGATCTTATTATGCTTTTTTTTTTGGAATTTTATGTCTGCCTTAGTTAGATCCGGAGATATAAAACTACTGAATCTACCCGTTCTTTCATGTAATAGTCTTAATGTTGTAACCTGTCAGGCTACGTACAAAAATTCATCCAAAGTGTATTAATACCAAGTGGCCTTATTAGTGCAACAACAACTGGACTTTACCAATCTGTCATGTTAAATGCATGCATAAAATGTTGTTTAGTTTTTTTTACATAGAGTTTGACACTTTGGTAAAGTCAGCTGTTGTTAATATATCCTAATAAGACCACCTTGTATCAATACGCTTTGAATTCATCAGAGTACCCCACTAGATACTTTTGAACGCCGTTAAAACCAACAAGGTACAAAGCGGCCAATCACCATAATTTGCTAACGCCGTAAAAAAAGCGGGAACTTATTAGGTTAAGTATGGTAGCGCCACAAGCACAATATTGATTTTAAAATCGATTTATATAATAGTTAAAAACTTATTTATCGAGAAAAGGTTATTATTGTATTAATAAATAAATATAGAGGTATAGAAAAAACTAAAAAAAAAAATTGAAAAATACGACGGCGAACGAAAGCGACCTTAAACTAACTGCAAGGCTGGTTTATATAACGCGGTACGACCGACCGACTATATCACAACCCCAACTGCAAAAAATCGCTGTGCATATATATATATATATATATATATATATATATATATATATATATATATATATATATATATATATATATATATATATATATATATATATATATATATATATATATATATATATATATATATATATATATATATATATATATATATATATATATATATATATATATATATATATATATATATATATATATATATATATATATATATATATATATATATATATATATATATATATATATATATATATATATATATATATATATATATATATATATATATATATATATATATATATATATATATATATATATATATATATATATATATATATATATATATATATATATATATATATATATATATATATATATATATATATATATATATATATATATATATATATATATATATATATATATATATATATATATATATATATATATATATATATATATATATATATATATATATATATATATATATATATATATATATATATATATATATATATATATATATATATATATATATATATATATATATATATATATATATATATATATATATATATATATATATATATATATATATATATATATATATATATATATATATATATATATATATATATGTATATATATATATATATATATATATATATATATATATATATATATATAGAGCTTAAATAATTTAAATTTATGCATTGAATCCTGTGCAGTTCACTTTTTTCTTTTAAGATACTAGAAATTTCGACCCAGTTTTTTTCAACAGATTTTAATAAATAAAATACTGTATTCCAGCGAGTAGGGCACATGCTTTTCAATGACGTTTCCATATTAGAATTTATGCCGGATTTTTAAAAATATTTGACCAACTTTCGGCAATAGGCTATCAACGCTGTTAGCTCTGGTATGCCACCTGGTATGCCAACTGTTTTCTCTACAATATTATCTATTAAATGGTTAATGCAGTAAACGTTGTTATTGCTTCGGAATGCAGAAACCATATTGGAACCTCTATCGGTGACAATAATTGGATTGTCTTCATCTAGCTCGCAACCAAAGTCCTCCAAAACTTTTGAAAATTTGTTTTTGATATTTGCACCTTGTTCAAAATAACAAAGTGTTAAAACATTTAACATGCTAAAAGTTAAATCCGTTTAGTTCGTACCTATGCATTAAAGTGGTTCGGCCTCCATACAAAATATAAAAAAGTTGAGCCAGTCACCCTCTAGTATCAAAGATTAGTTGAAAAAATTCCAGATATATTTTTTTAGGTTCTTTTAGTTTTTTATATACTGCGTTTACATTTATGGTTCAATAATAACATATTGCATATCGTTATTCATGGCTTGAGTATGGCTTCATTTTCAACTCTGATGAGTTTTTAGTCCGACATCAAATTCAAGGCGCCACTTATGCTATCTCGGGTCCTTCCCCTCTTATATCCACTATCTCGGGTCCTTCCCCTCTTATATCCCTAGTAGTAAGCCCCTTTTTTATTTTCATATATATATTGCATTTAAGCCCGGTCGATCAATATATAAAACAAAACAAATTTGCACTAGTCACTCCTTAGAATAAAAGCTATATCAATAACATTACTAGAGCTGTAAAAAATTTTTTTTGCCACGCTCCAAAATATAGCACTTTGCTGGTTTTTTATATACGGCAAGCGATATAATATGTATGAGTAAAGGAAACATTTACTTAATTCAGGGGCGTGGCATAAAAGCGACTATGTTAAAGTCACAATGTTTTAGAAGTGCTTTCTTACCACGTGCAAAAAATGGACATAAGAAGGGAAGGATCCGAGATGTCATAAGTGGTGCCCAGAATTCGATGTCGGATTAAAAAGTTACCAGAGCCAAAAATTAAGTGACAGCCAAGCTATAAACAACGATATGAAACATAATGAAGTCGGTCTTTAAATGACGGCACTATGTGCAAAACACAAAAATTGCTACATTTTTGGGCGTGGCAAGAATATTTTTTTTACACTCATAGAAACGTCATTGATATACCCTACGATGTAATTTTTTATTTTATTTTGTTTGATCTGGTTTTATGTAATATGTATTTGAAAAAGCAAAAGGGGCTTACCTTCGGGGCGTGGCATAAAAGTGAGAATATTAAAATATAGACATACTAAGTTTCAGCAGAGCTTTCTTGCCACGTGCAACAAATTTTACATTTGGGGGGAAGGATTCGAGATGTTACAGGTGGCGCCCTGAATTTGATGTCGGATTAAAAATTTACCAAAGCAAAAATGTAGCTATAGCCAAGCCATGAACAACGATATACATTATGTTATGATCGGACTACAAGTGGCGGCGCAGCGTACAAAAAATTAAAAGGGCGGTATCCAGGGGCGTGAAAAAAATTAAAAAAATATTTTGGGAATTGTTTCCAACTAATATTTAATCCTTAGGGTGACCGGGCCAACTTTTTTTTCGATCCACTTTACTGTGCATGCATCCCCTTTCATTGATCTCATAGCCAACAATCGGTTGACAATCTTTCCTTCCAAAATACAATGGATTGTTACTGACATAAGACGAACGAATGTAATTATCAGTCCACATATCAGAAGTAAGTCCGTAACTGTTACATTTAATTTTGGAAATTTCAGACTTTATTTCGTTAATATGAAATTCATAAGGACTGTTTATATTTCGCGAGATTGTCGTTGGATTCTGGAGCAGTGTTTCAATCTTCACACTACTTCCAAAGGTCGCTCCAACAGACAAGAAAAAGCTTGCCCATTTTTTCAGACCAGCATCAGCCGTTATGTTAAATGGCCGTCAATTAAAAGCGCTCCGTTCAGTCATCTTTGTACATTTTTTCTTTGTCTCCAAATCTACATCTACTTCCTCATTGTCCTGACGTTTAGCGCTAGCAACCAAATAGCATTTATGACGAACTAAATTTGACGTACTTTTCCAAAATTTGTATATGTTAAAGCATTTCTTGCATGCAACTATGTTTGGTATTTCCTGCCCATTCGAATTTTCAATCCAACCAAAGATTTCCCACACTTTGCTTTTCTTTCTTTTTTGGCTAAATTTTAATTCACCAGTTAGCAGTTTAGATTTTATTATTGCAATATCAACGCCATGCGTAAAGTCTGCTATTGAGATCTGCTGCATAATTACAAAATAATTAAGTTAATAAAACATTTAAATTAAATGAAATCTTTTAATCTTTTAAGCAAATTTTACTTAATACAATACATTTTAAATTTATAGCCAACGAATCTATGACGATCGATTTTGCATTATTGGGTCAAAAATAAAATCAGCTACTTGTTGACAACAAGTAGCTGATTTTTATAACTTTTCATGTGAAGAAAATACGCT
>OY101450.1:66033501-66122953 GCA_956483635.1 Panzeria rudis | reverse complement strand
ATATATATATATATATATATATATATATATATATATATATATATATATATATATATATATATATATATATATATATATATATATAATATATATATATATATATATATATATATATATATATATATATATATATATATATATATTATATATATATATATATATATATATATATATATATATATATATATATATATATATATATATATATATATATATATATATATATATATATATATATATATATATATATATATATATATATATATATATATATATATATATATATATATATATATATATATATATATATATATATATATATATATATATATATATATATATATATATATATATATATATATATATATATATATATATATATATATATATATATATATATATATATATATATATATATATATATATATATCAAGATCAAGTTCTTGGCGATACCATCTCATTTCTAGGCAACTAACTAACTTGGCAATATTTTTCCCAATATTAGATGTAAAAAAATATTGCCAAGCTAGCAGGTTGTGGCCTCCCCTTTTTACTCCTATTTTGGGTTAATAATACGGAATGAAATTAAAATAATAATGTATAGTACGAATGACGCGGCTAAGCTGCAATTACAAATAAAAAGAAATACAGCCTTTGGAAAATATGTAATAGTATGTAAGGAATATTATAAGAATTAATAGTTTATAAGAACTTAAAAAAATGTAAAAGAGAAATGGGAAATAAATGGAATGAAGCTAGCAGGTTGCGTAAAAATGAAATGTTGCTGTACATATCAAGAACTTGGTCCTTATTTTTATTTATTTATTTATTTATTAACGGACGAAATTTTTGGATAGGAGCTTGGCCTTATTTTCACATTTGTGTTGTTGTGCGGATCTGGCTTCATTTTTCAAAGCTTTTGTTTGGTATAATTCGCATCGATATAATTTCTGAATTGACAATTATAGTGTCTCTTACTAAAAAGAACACTTCCAGTATTGGTGCTGACAAGTCTTTGGTGGCTGAAATTGTAGACGGGTCGGTTTTGATTACACCATTCCCTATCACATAGCCCATGGATCTGCCTTCTTTAAGGCAATATTTGCACTTGGATATATTTAAGGTCAGTCCTGCCTTGCGTAGAAGGTGGGCCACTTTTGCCAACAGATTAAAGTGTTCCCCAAAATCTCTCGACACTAACAGCACATCATCCAAATAGACGAAACCCTGATTTCGAAGATTTGCCGGTATGACGATGGCCATAAGCCGACTCATGGTTTGGGTTGCGTTAGTTAATCCAAACGGCATAACTTTAAATCTATACAGAGGTCTATTTGGAATGGTAAATGCTGTCATATCGCGAGATTCCGGGGCCAACCCAATCTGCCAGAAAGCATGCTTTAGATCCAGAGAGGTTATGTATTCTGCTTTCGGCAGACGGGATAAAATGTTATTAATCTTGGGTTGTGGATATGCATCCTTTATCGTCACCGCATTTAGCCTCCTGGAATCCAAACAGAGACCCGTTTTACCTTCCTTCCTAATGCTGACTTTAGACGACATGTTTTTTACATATGGCTTGTTAGGTGTGTGAGACATATGTAACTTCGCATGTTTGTCAAAATTGTCAATTTACAGACGGTTTATAATATTTGCTTTCACACGTACATGTGCAATTACATCTGACATAACCTCTGAGTGTTCACAACAGCTGAGTTTTTGCACAATTTTCGTAAATATATAAAGGGCTCTTTGCTTTTTAATGTTTTTTCAGCCAAACCACACTTTTGATAATTTAATACAGCTGATGTCAGATGCCTTGTCAGATGAAAATAGAACACGCTCTAATTGAAAATTTTTCATCTGACTTTGCTTCTGTAAATGTCATCTAACAATGTTTTATATGTTTCACACGGCATGTATCACTTTTGCAGTGGGAAATTTGACAAGTCAGATGTAAAATACATGTCGTCTAAAGTCAGCATAACCAATGTGACAGGACTACTCCATGGACAATTAGGAGGCGCGATTTCTTTAATATCCATTTCCAGCATACGATCTACCTCGTCATGAATCAACCTCTCCACGGAGAGACAGAAAAATATCTGATTTATGGGCCGTGCCCTTTTTGGATTTCGATAACATGTTGTAGTAGACAGGTTTTAACCAAACCATTTTTCTCAATAATGCAATGACATTGTTAAGCCTCTCCTGCATGAGAGGTGTCAATTCATGGACAGGCATTTCTTCACAGCTGTCATCCGATATCGAATTAATTTGTGAGCAATCAAGATTTAAAAGACTAAAGGCTTGAACAAAATAACTAGGTACAGATCGTTTTTGAGGTCAGGAATAATGTAAACTCTGATGTTCTTTCTCAGGTTTCGGAGCTCAACGTCCACATTAATCGAACCTACTACCCGATACTTAGCGTCCCCTGCTGTAGTTACATATTCCTTTAAGATCTTGAAGTCTAAATTTTCACATAAGATTCTATCCGCAGCTCTACCCGAAATGCATGTAATGGTGGCACCTGTGTCTACTAGGCCGATGAGGTCCATTCCAAATATATTTAATCTAACATATGGCCTAAGGCCTTGAATCAAATGAGTTAATGGACTTTAGTAATTGTTTCCGATTCGTTAAGACCTTCTTCCAAAAGGACCGTAGCCGTCTAGTGCTGCGCTTAGGAATTTTAGCAGGAAATTCGGTAGTTTTTGATAGGTTGAAAGTTTCATTAAAAACTCGTTTTCGAGTATTTATATAATTTAAAAGTCTCTCACGGTAGGGTATTAATGGGGTTGTTGTTCGCGTGAACAAAATTGGTTTTAATTGAAAATGTTTGAGTTGAAGTTGAGATTGAATTTGGACCTATTTTTTCGAGCGATATCCGCTCGCCAGCCCGTTTCCCGAAATCTGACATACCGGACATTTCGGTTTGTAAACATTTTCTCTTTCACAGCATGTCCGATCTTCTAAACAGTCTGTAAAGCGATGACCATATTTTCTACAATTCCAGGAGGTGATTTCATTGTTTGTCTTTATTTCGCAAACCTCGGGTTTACCTAAATTTTCCTCATCCAATACCTCCTCTATTTCACTCACTCGTTTAGGTGGTAGTCGCGTAGATCTATCCATATCAATAACTAAATCTTCTCTTCTGAGAACTAAGTTTCTCAAGTGAGCAGCGGCGGTTATCTGGAAAAAGAACAACTCTTTTCTTATGTGAGGTCTAAGATTTCTGCGCAACATCTCGACTAAGTCGGTTTCAGATAAGGGATACTTTAACCTGTCGCATAGTTGCAAAATGGATGTATAAAAATCCTCATAGCTTTCACCCATTTGCTGCTTTCGATCACGAATCAGTTCTCTGATATCATTATTTGTCTGATAAATATGATCTCTGAAAAATATGATCTCATGGCCTGGCTAAGATCACTCCACCTAAATTGACCCACAGATTGTCGATATCGCCAATACCATTGCTTTGCACGTCCCACCAACAAAATATGGAAGTGATCACAAGCCAACTGGAAATTTCCTCCTACGTTATCCTGGGTAAGAGCGGAAACTACATGCAGAAACTTTGCCACTGGAAAGTCAGCCGAGTTTCCATCAAATCGGACATTCCAACTGCTAATCAAATTGGAAATTTTGCTACTATTCGTTAAAGCTGAAGAAGAAAGAGTCGAACTAGCATGCTCTGGAGCCCTACCAGGTCTTAGTGAATTAGGCTGATTATTCAACTGGCAACCTAATGGTGGAAATGAGTCACGCTGACAATCTGGCCCAACACTTTGGTTTAAACTCAATTCGTCTAATCTTTGTGAAAAATTTGCTATAATTTCATGTAAATATGTAATTACGTTTCTCATCTGAGTAACATCCTGTTGAACCATCGTAGAGCTCTGTACATTAGGGTGGACCGAAAATTTTTTTTTCCGAATATCATATGTCCTGTTTCACTAAAAGTTGTCATGTGGATGTAGTATTTATCCAGAAAAATTTTTATTTTATAGAATAATATCTTGAAGTGCCTAGTTGAGGTCAAAGTTGAGGTCAAAGTTGATTCATAAACTCGAGAGCCAGTAATTTACTCGGTGATTTGTCTTAACTTGTTTATCCACATAGCTGGCATTTTTTAAATAAATACTGATGAACTTCAAGTTCATCTTAACACGTGCAACTAAGCGTAAATGTGTCAACATGGCGCACGCAACTGTGTAAACGAATACCAATATTACACCGCCGTACGTCTGCTGTTCCTGTACCGACAAGTTTAGTTGTTTCGACGCTGTCGATGTGTGACGACGTATTGTTGTATATTAATGGAACTAATACTGTTTATTTTTTGTGAAAAATGCCGAACACGTAAAAACGTTGAATGTGTCGTGTTTGGAGCACCAACAGAACTTAAGTGCAACATATTTCCGACTTATGGCGATGTTATGAGAGCATATTTGTGGCAAAAACAATTAATTAAAGAACAAAAGAATGGCAAAGATTCGAGTGTAAGTGAAGTGTCTAAAAAGGTTCTATTTGTATTGAAAAACATTTGCCAAAATGCTTCTCTACATGTAGTAAGTGACCAAGAGATTACTCGCCTAATTAAAGACTATGTCATGAAGTTCAGAAATTTGAAGAAACTCATTGGATCGGTACATAATAAAAAGTGTTTAGAAAAGCTAGAAAAATTCAGACAAACAAGTGAACAACTTTTTGACATATCGATTTGCAAATGTAAAGATTTTAACTTGTGCATGTGCAAAAACAAAGTCCCTAAAACAGAACAAGTTTTTAAAGGACCAAAGAACGGAACGAAAAATGTTTATTGGAAATGTCGACGTTGAATTAACAAAGGTTTTACAAAATCGAATGAAAAGGAAAGCCAAAGCAAAAACAGGAGCCAAGACAACATAGCATTAATAACAGAATCTAATGTTCTAGATACAACTTCTTCTCCAGTGAAGGAAAATGATGATCTATCTGAAAGCTCGTCATCATCAGCAAGTGAATTTAATTTTCATATTGATAGTCCATCAACTACGAAAACAACAAAAAAAACCTTCGAGGAGTGAACTTCAACAATTTAGCAGAAGCTTGCGATCGAGCTGGAGTTTCCGATAGATCTGCTTCTCTTCTAGTAAATGCTGTTCTTCAAGATCTCGGCGTTGTCAGTAGACAAGACCCTTAAAAACTGTTAAGCCGCAGTAAATTCAGAAGAGAAAGAAAAAGAAGAAGAACTGAACTGAAAAAAGCATCTACTAAGAACTTGAAAGTTACAGCGGTCTATTTCGATGGTAGAAAGGACAGAACATTGGTAATGGAGAAAAAAGGAAACACTTTTCACAAGAAATACATATTAGAGGAGCATATTGTTCTAATTGCAGAACCTGAATCTACTTATTTGAGACATGTAACGCCTAGCTCAGGAAACGCTAAGAACATAAAATCAAGTATTTTCGACTTTTTAAGTGGTCACTTGGGATCTGTTCAAGAAATTGTAATTACTGTAACTGAACCCCCACAAATATCCAATGATACTTTGCAAGTTCACGGCGATATTGAAATTTTGAAGTACCCGTATTAGCGAAGCGTCTGCCTTAGTAAGTGGAGCAGAATCAAGAGATGGACTCATTCGAAGTCGGATAGTATCAAGAACAAAAATTCAAAAAACTGAGACAAGACAGCAATTTTTAAAGGCTTCAGAGCAATAAACTGACTTTTTTGGGTGGTGGGAGGAAATTAGGGAGGGAGGAAAGGAAATAATTTCAAAACTAAATGAATGAAACTATGTATATAAATGAATAAATTGTGAAAATATCTTAATTAAAGTGTAATAGGCAGAGTTTCTTTTAGGTAGGTTAATAAATCGAAAAGTGGATAAGTTAATTAGGGAAGTAGGAAAACAGTAGAACTTAACAGGAAGTTAAAGTATGGTGTAAAGGAGTATGTAGGCGGGTGGTTAGTGCACTAAAAAAATATAACATTAGTTGATTAGGAAAAAATTTTCACATATAGACGTTAAATTTTTAATTCCAGCAAGGGGTGAATATAATTCGAGGCAGTTCTTTTTTTACAATTTAGGTATTACTTATGCTGACTTTAGACGACATGTATTTTACATCTGACTTGTCAAATTTCCCACTGCAAAAGTTATACATGCCGTGTGAAACATATGAAACATTGTCAGATGACATTTACAGAAGCAAAATAATAAGAAAATTTTTTAATTAGAGCGTGTTCTATTTTCATCTGACAAAGCATATGACATCAGCTGTTTTGAACAAGATTGTGGTTTGATTAAAAAACATTAAAAAGCATGGAGTGCTTTATATATTTATGAAAATTGTGTACAAACTCAGTTGTCTTGAACAGTCAGAGGTTATGTCAGATGTAATTGCACATGTACGTGTGAAAGCAAAAATTATAAACCGTCTGTAAATTGACAATTTTGAGAAACATGCGAAGTTACATATGTCTCACACAACTAACAAGCCATATGTAAAAAACATGTCGTCTAAAGTCAGCATTACCAACAACAATGATGTAATTTCGACCCGGGGCTGAGCACATAGCCATACCCAATAGCTAACGGAACTTTTAACACCGCGTTTGTAGCCGCCACGTGGCTCTAGGGAACAAATCCCAGCCACGTATTTAATAGCAAAGACCCTACAAATCAAATTTACTTTTTTTAATATTTGTATAAATCAAAGGCAGTTTTATTCAACTGCACTGTTTACCTGGTACGACTACGCAAATGTAGCATGGGAAGATTCAACCAAAATCAGTCTCCAGCGGGCTGAACAGGCAGTCACTTGCAAAATTTTTTTATCTCTAGATTTATTTTCTCAAGTTATGGGTACGTAAACCCGATTTAGAACTTTTTTTATATTATACTTGTATTTTGCTCATTTCCTATATAATGTGTATATTCACTAAACTCCTCGTGGAAAAATTCCTTTAGTTTTGTGTTAAGCGAACTCTAGACAGTATCGTTTAACATTTATTTTGCAAATGAATTATTGTGGTATTTCAAGAGAACATACCGGTCAGTTTGACCACAAAATTAACGGAATCGTATATAAGAGATGAAGATATACTACCTATTAACGCTTTTATTAAACGAACCTAATCGTAAATTTGTAGTTTGCAGAATTTTGTTTTTTCTCCTCTTTTTCAATTTATTGATTTTTTTTGTTTAACTGAGTATTATAGGTAAGAGCTGCGATGAGTGATGAGTGCAATAATTATTAGTAATGGTAGTGATGGTAGAGTGACTTGCTAACGAAAAATAAGTGTGGTAAATATTTTCATCACAATTTCAAAATGATTGTACTCTGTACTTTGTGTCGTACAGAGTATATCCGTCGATTTAAAAAAACCTTCTAGGCGTCAAATGCGTCTCAAAGATAAGCAAAACGTCAATTTGTTTATCCATCATGAAGTATTCGAGTTCGTTTTTATGTTGGCGGATATCGTTTGAATTTCAGAAACCGATTTTTAAATTCATGGATTTTTAATGTAGACTGCATTTGCAACATTCCCTTCATCATGCAGGTCATGTTGGTTGTAAAACAATTTACTGTTTGAATGAAATTTTCTATTGAACCCTCAATTCGATCCAAATTGAGACCAGTATTTTCGTTGGCAAGAGGCCGTTTTTGAGCTGAGGGCTGGCTAGACTTCAAAGCCTTTATGTATGAGAACTGACTGTTAAGTATATTTTGCGCAATCGCATATTTAGCTTTAAAAAACGTTGCCGTATGAAAGCCGGCTTGTAGCTGGTTGAGGCAACTGGGGATAATTGGTAATGTCGAAAGTAATAGGTTGAGGAATGGTATGATTACGTCTTTTAGCCAAAGACTGATTGACATGTATATTAGGGTGTCCGTTACTTCTCAAGTTGGTTTTTTCTTTCGTGCCGCCTCCTAATCCTTTAGTTGTTGCTCTAAAAATAAATATCTAACAGAAGAAAATTTAAAATTTTAAAATTTAACTGTGCCCTAATCAGATAACACTTCCCATATAAATACATAGAAATTTCCGACTTTTTGCATTTAATTGATTTTCTCCGAAACGAAATAGCATACCGCAATGGCCAATTCATATTTTATAGAGAGTTTAACGATTTACAAAAAATGTATATGATTTTTTGCTCATTTCACTGCTTCGAAAACTATTTAGGAATAAAGTTTTGACCATAGTGGTTATTATGTATAGTTTATAAAAAGTTTTGTTTTTAAAATAAAAAGTGGTGTTATTTTTCTATAGGCATATAGCTAGATATGATCCAATCAAAACAAGCCCTATGCCGTTAAAAACGATTCACAACTTTTGATTTTATTCGCAATTAAGTGAAGGAGCTGAATCAATAAAAACTGTGATTTCCATACAATACACAAATTAATTAGAGTCCGACCGAATATTCGGTTTCGGATTCTGCCTAAATTGTGGTTTTGTCTTATATTCGGTTTAGGCCAACTTTTTGGCCGAATACCGAATGCGAAACATAGTAACGTAAAGTATTCAACTGTTTGTTGCCAAAATAAATAGCATAAACTAGAGAATGGTAAACCGATTTCGATTCCAATCGAAAATCTATTTTATGTTATAATAAATCGATTTTTCGCAATCGAATTTACTTCTGCAATTTTGCACTAAAATTAATTATTTTTTAAATATATTTTTTTCAATAATTTCAAAATATGAAGAAAGCTCATTTTCAGTCTTCACGGTAAATTTAATACTGTTCCTAAGGTGGTTCCTGGATATTTAGTGTGTGTTTGCACATACATATTTTTGTTGTGTTGATTTTGGCTACCGGTACTGATTCAGCTGTTCTCATCGTTTTTTGTATTTTTGCGTGTGCCTTAACGTATGGTGTAAAAATCTATGAGCAATAAACGTCCCAGACAGTTCTCACCAGAACAGCTGCTAAATAACAATAATAAAAAACAAATTATATACAGCAATATAAGTAAACAACCACTGGAAGTCATGGAAACGAAGCAAAATGATGTTTTTTCTTGGGATAAATTGTGTAGTCTTCTGGATGCAAAGCTTAAAGATGTTGCTAAAAAAGATGATGTTATTTCAATAAAATCGGAAATAGATGAGCTAAGGGAGGAAAATTATAAATTAATAAATGACGTAAAAACGCTTTCATCTCGTATTGAACAGATTGACCGTAGGTCGCGTTCGACAAATGTTGTTGTCAATGGTTTTACCAGTGCTACTACATCTGCTGTTAAATCGGAATTCATGGATTTATGCAACAACCATTTGGGTGTAGATGCAAATGTGGCTAATGACCGCGCTCTACCAGCCAAAAATACTTATTTATTTTCACTGACAACACATTTACAAGTTGTTAATGTTCTAGCTGCTAAAATAAATTGAGAGGTCGTAATATTTTTATTCAAAAAGACTACACAAGAGAAGATCAAAATACACGTTATAATTTAAAGAAAATTAACAGAAGTATTTCAAAGCTCAACATGAAAATAAAACTTAGGCTGGGTGAATTTAGTACTTTTATAGACGATAAAAATTATTCCTGGTCATCTGGTAAACTTGTCGCCAATTCAACTGCAGATGCCGAGTTTCTGAAAAACCTGTTGTCTAAAGCCAATTATAACACTGAAGTCATCGTCAAAGATGATGTGTCTGTTAACGTTACTTTGTTTAATAGCACGTATATGAATGTTCAATAGTATTATTTTTTATTTAATATTTTATCGTACAACATTGCTAATCTTGCCAATAGTATTAACTTTGGTAACTTTTTCAGTTTTTTAAATAAATTTGATATATTTTTCTTATGTGAAACCCACGTTTTGGCAGATAAACAAAACTTGTTTTCTAGCTTTTTACTGAATTATAATTTACACTGGATTGATGCAGAAAAAACGCATAATGCTGGCCGGGCTAGTGGTGGGTGTCTGTATGGCTTTAAAAAAAGAAATAAAAAAACTTTAATTTAAAATTTATGAATATAAACAAGCGTAATGTTGTATTATCAGCAAATGTAAACAATAATGTTCTTCATTTTATTCCACATTATCTGAATTGTACTAATTGGGATGCAGAGTTTGAACACTTCAAAAATTGTCTGAATGCTCGCATTGGTGGAGAACAATATTTATTATATCGGAATTTGTTGACTGATTTACCACACATAAATATTATAAGATGCTCTAAAGATAACATTATTAAATCTCAAGGTAGAAAACTAATGGTTCTTGTTTATTACGTTGGGGGAGTAGTTTTGAATGGAAGAATTAATGGTGACGCTCAAGGTGACTTGAGTTTTTATGGCGACAGAGGTAACTCCTTAATTGACTATTGCATATGCTCGCATAGCCTTCTAACGTTTATCGATAATTTTGAAATTGCAAATAAGCCATACTCGGACCACATGCCTTTAAAAATCAAAATTAATTTTCCAACAAACAGCGTAAATTCGTTTACTCATAAATATATACATAGAATATACTGGAACAAAAGTCATGCTGCTAGTTATGCCGAAAAATTAAATGAACTCTGTTGTACGCACTCCTTCAATCATAACGCGCCCTTGGATGTATTATTGATAATGTCAAAAGAAAAATGTTAGACGCTGCAATCAAACCCGATCCAAAATTTTATTTTGAACCGAGACAAAAGTGGTTTGATTGGAAATGTGCTCGTTTCACAAAAAAGATGCTGAAAATCTTTCGAAAAATACGCTCTACTGCCAACAAAGTAAGGTATATGTCAGCTAAAAGAAAATTCTTAACAGTATTTCGTAATAGCAAACTCAAATATTGTAAAACAAAGATTAGTAAATTAAATTCAATTAAATGCAGTAAGCAGTGGTGGAAATTAGCCAATGATTTAAAAGTTCGTACTCAGTCAACACGTTGCAGTCTAAGCGTAGATGATTTTCTTCAACATTTTTGCAGTATACTGGAGAATCCTGATCCTATGGTCTCAGTTCAATGGTGTTTGCCTTGCAACATAGATCCGTTCTTGGACTCTCTGTTCGAACTTTGCGAACTTGTTTCTGTCCCAAAAAGCCTTAAGGGTAATAAAGCTCCTGGACAAGATGGTATTAGATACGAGTTTTTCAAATATGCTCCTTCAAGTTTTACAAACGAGTTACTATATGTCTTATATGTCATTTTTATTAAAGAATGTATACCATCAAGCTTTAAAGCGGTAATCCTTATTCCATTATTGAAAAAAGGTGATCTTAGCTGTCCCGCTAACTATAGCAGATTATCACTAATGGATACAGCCTGCAAGATTTTTAATAACATCCTGCTCAATCGTATCTCCGATTGGATAAATAAATACAACATTTTAAATGAATTTCAAGCTGGATTCAGAAAACACTATTCGACTATTGACAATATTTTTAATCTTACTAATATTGTTCATTTAAGCCACCTTAATAGGAGAAACCCATACGAATTTTTTGTTGATTTTTCTTCCGCTTTTGATTCGATTCCGAGAAATTCTTTGTTCTACAAATTGTCAAGTATGGGATTATCCTCAAAAATAATAAGAATTCTTATTAACTCGTACGCAGATACTACCAGCAAAAATTTTTTCGATAATAAGCTTTCCAACTCTTTCAATGTAAATCTTGGCGTCAAACAACGATGTATTTTAAGTCATATTTTGTTTGTCCTCTATTTGAACGATCTGGCCGATGCTCTACCTGGCGGAGTAGAAGTTGAGAACTTTACAGTGAAATTACTCATGTATGCTGATGACATTGTTCTTTTTTCTGACTCGCCGAATGGCTTGCAAAATATGATTAATTCCTTGCATGCATACTGCAACTTACGGCATTTGAAGGTAAACATAACCAAATCCAAGATTTTAGTTTTTCGTATTGGCCCAAGGATCTCCAAAAATCTAAGCTGGACATATGGTGAAGAGAGAATTGAAATTGTAAACTCATATAAGTATCTGGGGATGAACCTTTGTTACAATTTATCCTTACGCGATCATTTGAAAAACAAACTTTTTACATCAAAACTAGCAATTACATCGTACTGGGGTAAATATGTTAACCATCCAAAAATTTCAGACAAAAATAAGCTTAAAATCTTCAGTGCTGCTGCCTGTTCTATTATGTTTTACGGTGCTCAAATATGGGGTTACAAAAAATATGATGCTGTCGAAAAACTACTACGTTTCTTTATAAAAAAGATGCTCTTCTTGCCTAGCAATACCCCAAACTATATGCTTCATAGAAACTGGCCTTAACTCGTTATTTGTGGATACGTTGAAACTTCATTTTAATTATATAAACAAAATGGCTCCATGAAAAATCGCCCAAAACCAAATCGCCCAAAAATAAAAATGAAAAATCGCCCAAAAATTTTTCATACAAATTTTGGGTGATTTTTCATATGAAAAATCGCCCAAAAATTTTGGGCGATATTTCATTTTTTTTGGGTGATTTTTCATTTTGAAATTTTGGGCGATTTTTCATATGAAATATGTTTCCATGAAAAGTCGCCCAAAACTAAATCGCCCAAAAATAAAAATGAAAAATCGCCCAAAAATATTTTCATACAAATTTTAAGTTATTTTTCATATGAAAAATCGCCCAAAATTTTACACCTAAAAAAATCAAAATCATCAAACTCGAATATAGAATATAGAATTTAAAATATATATTGTAGAAAATAATTGAGTGTTTCCAATGTGATCCATCTCCACCATTATTTGGCTTGTATAGCAGTACAAGTTGTTTAGAAAATTGTTGTAAGCGAAGCCGATATTTGACATACCATAGAGTTGAAAATTATTCCACCCGGCCGAAGGCCGGCTACACAGCAAGTAGTCGAAAGCACGTACCAAATTAAGCATTCCGAAGGCTACTAATATTGAAAATTGTCGCAAGCGAAACCGAGATTTAACATACCAGAGAGTTCAAAATCATTCCGCCCGATCAAAGGCCGACTATACGGAAAATCGTCGAAAGCGTTTCACAAGTTAAACACTCCAAGGTTCAGTAATATCAGAAATTTTCAAACACGAAGCGGATATTTGACATACCATACAGTTTAAAATCCTTCGTGCAGATGGAATCAAGTCTTTGCTTCGCTTACGACAATTTTCAATATAAGTTGCCTTCGGAATGCTTAATTTTGTACGTGTTTTCGACGACTTTTCGTGTAGACGGCCTTCGGCCGGGTGGAAAGTATATGGTATATCAAATCTGGGTTTCGCTTACGATAATTACTAATATTGAAAATTGTCGTAAGCGAAGCCGAGATTTGACATACCACAGAGTTTAAAATCCTTCGACCCAGCCGAAGGCCGGCAACACGCAAAATCGTCAAAAGCAAGTCCCAAATTAAGCGTTCCGAAGGCTACTAATATTAAGAACCGTCGTAAGCGGAGCCTATATTTGATTCCAACTGCACAAAAGATTTTCAACTCTATGGTATGTCAAACCTCAGCTTCGTTTATAATTATTTTCTATATTAGCGGGAATGTTTAACTTGAGATACGCTTTTGACGACTTTTCGTGTAGACGGCCTTCGGCCGGACGGAAGCATTTTAAACTCTATGGTATGTCAAATCTCGGCTTAGCTTACGAAAACTTTGAATATCAGGAGTCTTCGGAATGCTTAATTTGGTACGTGCTTTCGACGACTTTTCGGTAGAAACTCTACGGTATATCAAGTGTGGGTGTCGCTTACGACAATTACACGGATTTTCTTTTATATGTATGTAGAATAGTGGCTTCACTGATTAAAGATTCCATGCACAGCCGGCCTTCGGCCGGGCTTAAGGGTTTTCTCCTCTATGTATGTATGTCGAATAGCGGCTTCGCTGAGTAAATCTTTTCTGCACAGCCGGCCTTCGGCCGGGCTTAAGGGTTTTCTCCTCTATGTATGTCGAATAGCGGCTTCGCTGAGTAAATCTCTTCTGCACAGCCGGCCTTCGGCCGGGCTTAAGGATTTTCTCCTCTATGTATGTCGAATAGCGGCTTCGCTGAGTAAAGCCGTTTCGTGTAGCCGGCCTTCGCCCGGACGGAAGAATTTTAAACTCTATGGTATGTCAAATCTCGGCTTCGCTTATGAAAAACAAATTTTATAAAACGTTTCAATGAAATATGTAGCACAAATTTTATTCAAAAATTTGTGTTTAAATTTTTCGCGAAAAATTGCTAAATTTTAGACAAACCATAACTAATATTGATTAAACATTGCTAAAACTGTAAGAAACGCAAAAATTCTGTAAAAATCGCGATAATGGCGAAAATTCGGAAAAAATTACTTCCCAAATTAAGCATTCCGAAGGCTGTTATTAATATTGAAATTTTTCGTAAGCGAAGCCGAGATCTGACATACCATAAAATTTGAAACCTTTCCGTCTGAAAGCTGGTTGTACAGAAACTCGTTAAAAGTGAGGAATATGAAATATCATTGAAAGCGAATCTATTCATTAAAATTTTGAAATAAAAGATGAGATTTATTTGAAATGCATATATTATATTTTATTAATAAATAATTAAGTATAAATGTCAAGTGTGTCGTTTACTGTTTCGCGGCAATATGGACATAAATATTGATCGACTCCATCGGCTATGCTTTGAGCTTGCAGTTTTATTACACATTCCTGACAACACTTCAAGTGCTTGCATGGTAAAAATACGACATTTGGATACTTTTCTAAACATATAATGCACTTAGCAGGTGCAGATTCATCACTTTCTTCATTATTTGTCTCTGCTATTATATCATCATCAGAATCGGGATCAGATAGATAACTCTCAAATATATCTTCATAAGGCTCCCAATCTGTGCAAATATCGTTTTTTGAGTAAATCATCCGATTCAAAAACATTTTTGTTGTTATATCTCCGCTTTCCAAAGCTTTTGTTGCTTCTTCAATTTTTTGGGCTTTATCGGCATCATGCCGTCTAATCCTCTTTGTACCTGAAATTCCACCACTATCTAATAACATTTTGAACTCTCTACTTTTGGTATATTCTTCATCCCGAAGAACTCCAACAAATTTGAAAAAATTTCCACGTTTTGGAATAATACGTCCTAAAACTCCGTTGTAGGCTTCAATTGCAGATGAGGATCTTGTTGTAAGTTTATAAACAGAAAAATTTTCTGGCTTAGACTGTTGTGTAAAAATTATTTAATTTTAAGATCGAAATTTTTTACCATCCATACCTTTTCTATCCATTGCTTAGTAAAGTAATCAACGAATGGTTTAAACTTCTGCTCTGTATCGAAACAGCATATATCTTGCTTTAAAAGTAAGAATGAAGCAGCTATAGTTTTTGCCGGTAGCAATGGTAAACACAAAATTTTGTGATAAATTTCAGACGCTTTTTTATTCGTTCTGATAAATTCCGCAAGAATTCTAAATTTTGACGAAATATTGCGTCTTATTGCTTGACAGAAATGAAACCAGCAACCATGTACATTGGCGTTTGGGAAATTTTTTCTTAAAGAATTTTGTAGAGCCTTTTCAAAATCGGTTAAAAAACTTTTCGCTCTTAAATTAAATATATTATTATTAATATATTCGATTAGTTGGTCGTAAGCTTTTTCATTTTTTTTATTCATTAAAACAAAAATGAAAGGGTACATCTGGAAATAAAAATAAAGTATTGATTAAAGGCATTTTTGTGAGATTCAATATAAGCATAAAAAATCCAAAACATAACCATAATCCAACATAACCATAAAAAACATCATTAGATACGAATTTTTACCGAAAGGAAATTACTCTACCTACCTTTTGACCGAAATAATCAATATAAATAATTAAAAACTGTTTGAAAGCTCCCATCGGTACGATTTTAAATGTACCGTCCATTAAATACATCCTCTGTTCGGGTTTAATGTTTGCGTTAATTAAGTTAGCTATATTTTCTGAAAAAAAAAATACAAAAGCTTATATCGTCTTCTTGAATACAAGCTTTAAAGAATTGACATGGAGTATCATCGTGTTTACTGACTCCATATTTTTGCCAAACATCTTGTAAATTAAACGCCTCTACTATTGAATTAGGCGTGGTTGGAGTTTTAATAAGTCTTTGCGGCAAGATATTGTAACCCGCGTTGAATTTTTGGATAGCTCAAGCTGGTTGTTGCTTCTTGACTGCTATTTTTAATAATGACAATTTATATCAATAAAGATAATAAATAAAAATAATTCGCAAAACTTACTTGGAACAGACGTAATCAAAAGCCAACTTGACGACACTTGTAGTATTGACTGAACCAACTGAAGCAGAGTTGTTAATACAGGTTTCTTTTATATCTTGAATAGCCTTTAACTCATTGAATAACGACTCGTGATTGGAGTGATTGTGTCCAAAGCCTTTTTTGGATTTTACTACGGAATTGTGTATAATTCCGTACTCAATACGCGAATTACAATTATCCGTATAACATGTATAATACACTTTTTTTCAGTTAATTTGCTATTAACTTTTTTGCCACTAACATATTCAAAATCTAAATTTTCCATTTCGCAAGTTTTTTAAATAAAATCTTAAGCACAAGTATTTGATTGTTTTACGACAGAAAATTGAAAACTTTGTGAATGTTAAATGAACAATTTTTACAACACAACCTAAGCTTACTACAAAAATTGTAATAAAACTTTTTAACAAGTAAACTTAAGTAAATTAAATTTTTAAGTTTTTTAGTCATAAATGTCAAATTAATTAATTTTTTAAAACAAAGCTACAAGAAATAGTTACAATTTAATCCTTTAGATATAATTGTTTTTATCGCTTGTGACAATTTTCCACTTAAACGGCTTTCGGTCGAGCTTATCAAATATTTGGTTCCCTTAGCCCTAAGCCCAGGCCGGCTACACGACAAGTCGTCGAAAGTGCGTCCCAAATTAAGCATTTCGAAGGTTATTAATACTGAAAATTGTCGTAAGCGAAGCCGAGATTCGACATGCCAAATGCTTCCGCCCGGCCGAAGGCCGGCTACACGGGAAGTCGTCGAAAGCTCTTCCCAAATTATGCATTGAATATTAGGAGTCTTCGGAATGGTTTATTTGGTACGTGTTTTCGACGACTTTTCGAGTAGCCGGCCTTCGGCCGGCCGGAAGGATTTTAAACTCCATTGTATATCAAATCTCTGCTTCGCTTACGACAATTTTTTACATTACTTGCCTTTGGAATATTTAATTTGAAACGCGGTTTTGTCGGACGGAGTTTTTAGACTATATGAGATATGTAAAATTTTGAGCTGCGCTTTCCTTGACGTTTTAAATTTCCGGCCTTCGATAAATAATCATTACTGTATTAGGCTTAAATCTAGTTTAGCCAAGTAGGTCCAAAGGAAAAAAAAGTTTCCTATCTTATAGAAAATTAAAAAATAAGAAGAAAATATATAATAAAAAGTTGGCAGCAACCTATATTTTCCGAGTTATGTGCCTCTGAAGTTTTCATATAAAACTTTGATTACGCATCACATTCTAAAAAAAATAGGAAAAAAACCCTATCCGATAGAAAACTAAAAAATAAGAAAAAAAAAAATAATAAAAAAAATTGGTGGCGAGCCTTAGTTTCCGAGTTATGGACCTCTTAAGTTCTAGTACAAAATTGTGATACGTAATATTTTCACACGAATGTGGTCATAATTCAACATCCATAGAGAATAAACTTTTCAAAGCCGGCTAAGCAGAACATCTTTACTCAGCGAAGCCGCTATTTGACATACATAGAGGAGAAAATCTTTAAGCCCTGCCGAAGGCCGGCTGTGCAGAAAGGCTTTACTCAGCGAAGCCGCTATTCGACATAAATAAAGGAGAAAACCCTTAAGCCCGGCCGAAGGCCGGCTGTGCAGAAGCGCTTTACTCAGCGAAGCCGCTATTCGACATACATAGAGGAGAAAACCCTTAAGGCCGGCCGAAGGCCGGCCGTGCAGGAAATCTTTAATCAGCGAAGCCACTATTCTACATACATAGAGAAGAAAATGCTTAAGCCCGGCCTAAGGCCGGCTATGTAGACAATCTTTATGCAGCGATGCCACTATTCTACATGTATAGGAGAAAATTCTTAAGACCGGCCGAAGACCGGCTATACAGACAATCTTGACTAATTAAAACTAAATTTCTTCGTATAAACACAGTTTTATATGAAAACTTAAGAGGCCCATAACTCGGAAAATATGGGTTGCCGCCAACTTTGTAATTCATATTTTCTTCTTATATTTCAATTTTCTATAAGATAGGCTATTTCTTTTTTCATTTTAACCTACTTGGCTAAACTAGATTTGTTCCCTATATTATATGTTTAAAAATTTTTTTTTGCATCTATGATAATTATCAAAATCTTTGGCAGATGGAAAATATTGCCTTTTATTCATACTTTTATTGCAATTGCAGTAAGAAACGAAGACTATTTATGCTTTTCTGTAAGTTTTCCTTTTTTTTCAATATAAAAATTAAATTACTATACTTTTTAAATATTTTTTTTTGTGTTTTTAATTTTGGGCGATATTTCATATTTTTTGGGCGATTTTTCATTTTTTTTTTTGGGTGATTTTTCATTTTGAAATTTTGGGCGATTTTTCATTTTTTTTGGGCGATTTTTCATTTTGAAATTTTGGGCGATTTTTCATTTTTATTTTTGGGCGATTTGGTTTTGGGCGATTTTTCATGGAGCCAAACAAAATACTTGCCATGCCGAATAATAGACTATCTCGTAAGCTTGCTGAAATCGTAATTGAAAAACATACTTTTTGGGCTGAGGAGTGGACAAGCTTGTGTTCTACAATAAATTTCTTACCACCAAATAATACAACTCCAATTAGCGAATATTGCAAACTAATTTTACCTCTACTTAAAACATATGAAAATGTAAGCTTTGTCTCAGATGCAAGAAACTCTCAATTCCATGATCTGTACTCGCAGTTAAACTACTCTTTGATAGATATTACTTCTTTCGAGACCGTTCAGAAGTAATTCGGTCGGTCTTTGCACTATTTGCAACCTTGATGAAATAGAAAACACTCTGCGCTTTATTGGTTGTTGTCCTATTTTTAATGAATATAGACTTAGATACTTTAATAAATGCCAACTAAACCTAGATGATGTGTTAAATATTCTCAACGGTCTATCATCTACTTATGACACGCTTGTTAATTATTTAGAGTCCTGTTTAAGATACAGAAAATTGTTAATAAATGAATTTGAGTAATATTAACATGTGGTTAATAGTTATATGTAACACATTTTTTCTAAAACATACATATGTACATATATATAAAATATTTTCTTAAAATTTAATTTTTCTTATTTTGCCAATCTGGCTACAACTACTATGTTAAGCCTTTTATAGATAATAATTATTTCTATATTTAATATTTGTAAATATTTTTATAGCATCTATTAAATAAAATAATAATAATAATAATACCGTCGAGAAAAATTCTTTATTGCGTATATCATCCATGAAACGCTGCCGTAAAAAAAACTTCACTTTAGTAAAAATGAATGAAATCGTATAAATTTCGTGTCAAAAATTTGTAAATATTCCACTTTATATCTTTTTAGTTATTCCGACTAAACTTTTTGATTGGTGCTCTTGTAACGTCATCAATAGAGTGATAAAACAATCCTCAATGTATGTGTACCGAACCCAATATTCCAGTTCTATTCATCGTTTAAGCTAATTTCATGCCAAGTTTTTATTAGTCATATGCTCGTAAATGTTTAAGTTTTATATTTGTTCGATGGAATGAAATGTATGCAATTTCTACTATTATTTTGACTAGCACTATATGTATGTAGAAATACTCTTACGCCCTTTTTCACAATGTACAGTTAAAAGTTAACGTATACTTTAGCGGAGGGTTTTGTATGCCGAATTTGCCGCTAAAGACCACGTTAACTTTTAATCGCATTGTGAAAAGGGCCGTTAATAAAATAAATTACTTTTCAGTTCTGTTGAGTTTTTAAAATGTCAATATCAGTTAATGCTAAACAAGTTTCGGCAAGTTTCGGATTCGGGCGAGTATTCGACCTTTTTGCCGAATGTTTGGTTTCGGTCGGACTCTAGATATGATAAAAAACATCATTAAATACCTTTTTTGTACAGCATTAAATTCTCTATAAAATATGTACTGGCCATTGCGGTATGATATTTCGCTTCGGAGAAAAACAAGTAAATGCAAAAAGTCGAAAATTCCAATGTGTTTTTATATGGGAAATGTTACCTGATTAGGGCACGGTTTAATTTGAAAATTTTAATTTTTTCAGTTATATATTTATTTTTAGGTGGCGGCACGAAAGAAAAAGCAAACTTCGGAAATAACGGACATCCTAATGTAAATAGAGAGGGCAGCCCCTGTAGTTGGCAGTGTAGTTTTCAGAGCAATTGCAACACTTTTTAATTTTTTACCCATCTTTTGGTTTATCACAATTGGCAGTGCTGTGTACTTTACTACGCACGACACAAAAGGTATGCAACTTAC
The DNA here is from genome assembly GCA_956483635.1 of Panzeria rudis. Classification (NCBI taxonomy): domain Eukaryota; kingdom Metazoa; phylum Arthropoda; class Insecta; order Diptera; family Tachinidae; genus Panzeria; species Panzeria rudis. The sequence continues at coordinate 66,102,476 of OY101450.1, read as the reverse complement.
AATATGTTTTATGTAGCCATATTTATGGCAATTATAGCATTGTATAGGCCCAGCTCGTTTATGTGGTTCCTCTACGGAAACTCTTCGATGCAGCAAATATCTTAAATTATATATGGGGTGTCTTTCATTCTATTTCAATTTCATGTCACCTGGTGCCGGTTCCACCCGAAATAGTGGTTGGGGACTCCTCTGGTTTTGATGATTGTTACAGCTTTCACTTTAAAATTATTATTTATCATCTTTCACTTTAAAATTTTATCTCTCGATGACTTTTGCACTTATCAGTTGGTAGGTGTAAACATTGTTATATTGTCTTTCAAACTCCAAAACTACTGTGCGGTTATGATTTTCTTCATTAACTTGAATTTTGTCTCCAAATCACACCGCGTTTTATAGGGATGACGTAAAACGCCTCTTCAGCTCAGCTTGTGTTATATAAAATCAAAATTTTAAATGGTTTGTCATAAATTAATATGTCAGTCCTATGGGATTGGTTAATTAATAAACCTGTTAATCACAAAAACACATTTCTGTACCTATTACCTATTACAAACCATATGTTGGTATGATATTGCCCCCATTTTGTTGTGCTGTGTTATATAATGCACTTAGATTAATTTAATTATTACTATGCATCTCTTCAATATATGTAATATTGCTATTTTAGTTATTTTAGATATTTTATTATAAGAGTTTGAATAAAATTGCAAAAAAATAATAATCGATTAATCGAAGTTTTTAAATTTTAATCGATTAATGGACATTTTTAATCAGAGGAAATTTATATATTATATGGCGAAGAGTATAAGTATTTCTACACGTTCAAAATTAAGGGAGAGGCATTCAAAGTTCATTCTTAACATAAGTTTTGACTTTATAGGTCAAAAAACTGCTAACGGTCAATCGTGGGCTAAAAATTTGTATTGAGAAAATGTTATATGTGTTGTATTATATATTATATATTTTAGGATTTGCAGTTAATAATTCACATTTTTTACATAAACTTAAAAACTTTCAAATATTTTCATTTTCCAAAACATACCAATCACGCAAAAAGTCTCATGTTTATGCACGCTCACGTGATTGAAGAAAATCTACATCCGACCACCCTGAAACAATGTTCTACTTTTGATGGGTCACACGTTGAGATAGATCACACTTTTGCCTCTAATAGCACATTAATAATAATTGAACAATCATTTGGAAGAAGGGAATAAACGTCATGTTTTTCAAAATTGTGTTATACACATTTTTGTTTATTTGAAACATAGCTCTATTATGCTTGTTAAAGGCAAAAATGTGACAATTTTATTTAATAGAATCCCATGCGACTAAAAAAAGTCTGTTGGAAGAAGGGAATAAATCCGGTCATTTATTCCCTGATAATCAACAAAAAATGAATTCTGGTACAATTAAGTTCAAAAAAGTAAAAATTCTGGTGCTATTTGTTACTTCAGAATTGATTTTTGATTTTAAAAATTCATAGCAAAAATTATTTTAAAAAACACCTTTTAGTCATTCAATAAGAAAAACATATTCAAGATATAGAATTACTAACCTGACCAGACATCCCGCTTTTAAGAGTTCGATCCCGCCTAGAACTTGTATCCCGCTTTCTGCCGCTTTTTCGAGTTTTAAAATTTATGATTCTATTTTTTTAATTATTGCCAAAAAATTTTAAAATTTTTCAACCGGTTTTTAGACGTTGTTTCAAAACTCATTACTTCAAATTTTCTAATTCAAAGATATTTAGGGCCATATGCATAGCCTGGCATGAAGTTAGCATGAGTGACAAAATTGAACCGGATCTTGCTGAGTTTGCCCATATATTTTGAATGCGAAATCATCACAGAATATTGCCATTTATGCTAACTCCATGCCAAGTTTTTGTTATGCTTGCGGCCGTTAATTATTTAGGATTAAGTTCATTTAATTAAATTTTTCTATTAAATTATATTTATTGAGAAAGGAATTTCCAAAGCATGTAATAACTGAAAAAACAAATCTTGTCTGTATAGGCGTCGAACTATTGTTTTCGAGAACAATCACTATCTCATCATCAGAGCTCTTTTCATACGTGCTCTCAATGTGAGGGTAAGGCACGTAACATTGAAAATTCTTGATTGATCCAAAAATTAAATTCAATGATCTTTAACCCAGAATAATCCAAAATCTTTGGATTTAAACTCATGCAGTTCGATTAAAATTCATAACTTCAACTTAAAAATTTCTACATTAAGATGAACAAAAAATTAAGAAAAAGTCTTGAGAGCCTAACGCTAAACTAATTTTGTGCCGAATATATAAAACACAAGATGCTTAGATCCGACAAAAAATACCAAAGTTATAAGACAGAATTTTTTCATACAGAATTGCTTTTGACCGAAAATATTCTTTTAACTATAAACTGAATTTAAGCACACAGAAAAAATAAGACAAAAATTATGTTCAATAAAACCATGTTATTGAAAAAAATATGAATAGAATTTGTCATTAACTTAATATAATATTTCGTTGTATGTATTTCTTTCCCATGCCGATAATTTATTTTCTTTTCATACAAAAGTACTTAAAACAAGTTGTATCTCATAAAAAACTAACTGGGATATGGCTAAGCTGTAGAGAGTATGCTTTACGTCCGGGAAGTCCGGGTTCGTATCACAGCCATGTCATTAATTTTTTTTTCATTTATATATATTTTTTTCTTTTGAAATAATTTTGTTATCAATATAGCGGAATTCTTTATCACAAGAAATTTGAAAAAAAAAAATTATTGAATAGCGGGATTTTTGTTATCAAAAACTAAATTTTTTTCTGTGCAATTTTATAGGAAAGATAACTTCGGACTTTTTCACTTACTGGCTTTACAATTTTCTTATTTTTGTTGGGTTTAAAAGCCGTTATGTTTCATGTGTTCTTTAACCTTAAAGCAATTTACAAAATTTTTGTTTCATATTTCAAAAATATGTACATAGATTTATTAGTTGTGGGTTAGTTTATCAATATGCCTGCATTTCGTTGGGTGATAATGCCAACTCATCAGTAGATTTTTGTTTCATCGTAACGGAGATATTATAAAAATTCACTCTGAAATGAAAAATCACGTATTTACTTTTTTAAATTTTATTGGAGAGAAAATTAAATAAAATATGTATGCACTTCAAGTTCCTGATGTTTAGTTTATTTTTTAGTTTTTTATTTGGTTGATTTTTATGATAAAGGTTTGAAAATTTGTACGAACATACCCCTCGATGTAATACACAACAATTAAATAACAATGCGATCTTAAATTATTTATTAGTTGCGTGGTTTTGCATTTCAAGTTACGATATGGAACTGTATAATTGCATACATATATTTAAAAGAAATCATTTGCATACTCGTATTATCATAGAAAGGGAGTGTTTTTACATCATCCCGCTTTTCACAAGAAATTTTATAAAATCCAACTTTTTGGTCGTATTTTTCTTCAGAATCCCGCTTTTCAATCGTTCTAGTCCCGCTTTTTGGAAGAACCTTCTCGTCACGTTAAGAATTACAGACATTTTGAACACTGTTCAAGCCGAAAAGGTTATATAATATGTTCTGAATTTATGGATGGCTCTTCTAAACACGTTTTTGCTTCAGAAAAACAATGTAAAGGCATATACTTCCAAAATGCCAATAAATACGAAACAAATTAATGACATTCGAAAAATAAAACAATACAATCCCGAGGAACCGAAACTGCTGAAAACGATCACAAATAAATTATATTAACTATTTCATTTGTCATTTTTAAAAAATAAATATACCCTTGTAAAAAATTGCCTTTCAGAAGTTTATTTGTGTATATATGAGTAAATATTAATATTTGGAAATCTGGTCTATTGTTATGCAATCATAATTAAGAGTATCTCCATTTCATCCAAATGTTATAAAAGGAGATGTGAAGAAAATAAAAAGTTATCAAGTTTTTTTCATATATCTCTGTTTCATATTTTTGGATTTCCCTTCTTCCAACTGGTGATTTAATTGTTTTTAATTCAAAGTCGCTTCTAAAACACTTTAAGTTTTGACTCTGATTATGGGTCATATTTTCTTAGCTGAACTGAACTCACCATTTCATCCAACTCAATTACCACTTTTGAGTAATGTTCTAAGGGCCATGACTTTAAACGCCATCTTAGCTTTAATTTTTTTCCAGGCACAAGCTCCTGAAAATACCCGTGTACATGTCCTCCATAGAGATCAAATCTACAAGATAGAATAAATCACTCTTTAAAAGTTTTAGGGAGCACAACTTAATATTATTTATATTTATATTATTTATATTTATACCAAGGCCTTTTCGCGTTTGGCGATTTTCGCCTCCGAATACATTTTTGTAATAGATTACTAAAAATGTACCGTGCTCTCTTTAATCTATTACAAAAATGTCGTAGTCGAAGGCGAAAATCGCCAAACACAATAAAAGGTCGAGTTAATAAATAAATAATCCTGAATTTTTATGTTTATTTATTATGAAATATAAAATGCAATTAAATAAAATAATAAGTTTACAAGAATTTATTTATTCATTAACCATACAAAAAACTTCCGTCCGTTCGTTTCAACTTCTGGAGACCAACTAACTTTCACTTTGACATGCGTTATTTATGATACTTATTAAAGGTTTATAAGAGGTTTATGACATACATTTTTTATAAAAATTGGTGTAAACTAGATAAATAAATATGCAATATTTTTTGATTTAATTCTAAAACTGATTTATTTATTGAAAGATAATTAAGGCTAATACAATTTGCATACAACATTATGTGTGCTTTTTTCAACATCGTGTAACTAAGAACCTCAACAGTATCAGTCAACAAGCCAAAGGCAAGAGTTTCTAGAGCTTGATAGTTAGATAAAATAGTTCTCACACCCCATGATACAATAAACAAGGTAAAACTGTCCCTACAACAATTACAACATTACAAAAACAACAGGCTTTTTGTTAGTGTAAAATGTTTTCTGTGTGTCAAAGCTGAGTAGAAATTAAAGGAAAAAGAATTGGAATAAAAAATTGATATTTTTAAATATACGAAATGTAAAAAAAGTTTGACATATGTATAAGAAACAAAAATACACTGCTACAGCTGGCCGGACAGTTCTACCTGTTTTTATTGTATCATGTCACACCCTTAGTCTATGTCCATACGAGTCAACTTTTGCTGCGCCACTTTTGAGTATATGGGAGAGAGAGGTGGGAAGATTGGAAAGGGGTACACTGCTTCATGTACATACAACTCTCTTTTGTTTTCTTCTTCGTAATATTAAGCAACAACAAATTCTATGTAAAAAAACAAAAGCTACGCAGCAAAAATTTCATTATATGGACACGAATGCAGCTTCAAAAGAAAATTTAAGAAAGTTGCAGATGCAAAAGTTGTTTCATATGGACATGGACTTATAAAAATAATTGTATAACACTACACAACAATATGGCAACTTTTGTCTGATGATTGACTTTTATTACGTGATGTTTACTAATTTGACGTCGCTGATTTCAAATATAACCTCAGTTTTTTGGTAACAGCTCTTGTTTACGAGATATAGTTTTCACGAAAAAATCGCTGTGTTAAGGTACGGTCACATTGAATAAACATTTGCTTCAAATATGTTTGTTCATGTTTAGCAATTTTTTTTGTAAATACATACACAATTTGTTTTGTGGTCACACTACGCACATTTATTTGCCCGTTTTGTTTCTTCAAACAGCTGTCAAATAACGGCAGATACTAACTAACATGGGAAAATATATTTACCATGTGGTCACACTTAAACAAATATCTGCCTTTGAAAAACTAGCGATCAAACAGCCAAAATACATGATTTTGTTTTCCAGCAAATTTTCTCTTGCAACTTTTGGCTTCGTATCTGGTCTTTGTCGAGGCAAAGCTTCACTTGTGTCCCCATTTCGTATTTAAACTAAAAATAAATTAAATTAAAATTACAAATTTATTTAAAAATTTCAATTATGTACATACATACAATTCTCTGTACATACACATACATAATATGCATGTCCAAATAATACCCTGCAGTCCCAGTTGTTACCGACGACATTTTCCTAGATGATGTCTGCAAGACAATCAATGATTTGTCGCGCATAAAACACATTTCCAAATAAGTTTGGTGACAAGGTGGTATATGTTGTCGTGTATAAAGAATTTGTCCTGACAAGATTATGAAAATATGTACATATATGTTAAGAAACCTTATTGAGGACAAGATGGGAAACAACTGTATCGAAGTTGTCGTCAGTACAGTTTTATTGACAACAAGAGTACCAACTGCATCGAAGTTGTCGTGTGTACTTTTTTATTGACGAGATGAGTAACAAATACATCGAAGATGTCGTGTGTACGGTTCTATTGCCGACAACAAATGTAACAACTCCATCGAAGTTGTCGTACATCCATATATGTAGATTAAAGAGTTTAAGTTGCCCACAAAATGTGTTTATGCACAAAGTTTTTTAAATACCTCGGTAGGATAGTAGGTAGCGTGGTAGCCTATCAGTGCGGAGGTTGTGGGTTCGATTCGATTATTACATTTTTAAATTTTATTATTATTCATTGACAAATTTAATAGCATGTTACAAACGTTGTCGTCAACGACATGTGTGCCCTTTATTCGAAAATGCTGTCAATAGTTGGCTTGGACAGTTGTCAATTCATCGTCGGTTATAGATACTTGTTTCGAAAACACATCGTTGATGTCTCTAAGACATGGCCTACGGGGTAATTAAGCTATCAGCCGTTTGTTTTTTCCACATACATATTGAAGTGTAGTCAACTAACTACTTTTAACAAGAACACGAAAAACCGCTTAAATAAAAAACGACGTGAACGGTCAATTTTAAAATAAATTTTTACAATAAATGGTAGCCTGTCTGAAAGAGTGAAAAACAAAAATATAATTGCGTGGCCAAACTTATGCTGAGTACACATTATGTCATTTCGTGACATCACAAGCAAACACAACAGTCTATACCAGGGATGGCAAAATTGGTACAATTGTACCATTTTTGGTACAAATCGAATTGTAAAAGTACAATGATGCACCACTGACCTACTTAGTACAATTGATATATTTTTAAATTTTTTAGAAAATCTCTTTATTGCCCCTAAATGTACGAATTTCATAAAAGTACCTTACACATGCCCGCTTATTGTTTGATCTTATTATTTTGTTTTTGTAGTTTTGTGTCTACCATAGTTAGATCCGGAGATATAAGATTACCGAATTTACCCGTTTTTGCCCCCTTATCATTTGAATTCCTAAAATTCCTTGTTAGTGAATCTATACATCGGGAGTGCGGCCGACGTGCATTCCAAGTACATACAAAATAGTTGTACAGGAAAAAGTTCCAAAAAGAACTCCCAATTTTGCCCCTTATATATTCGAACTTCTAAAAAGTACAGATATGCATTTATACCTTCTTAAGGAGAGAATACATTTTTAAATTTCATTTCTATCTTTAGTATTTTAACAAAAAAGTACCACAATTATGTTTTTACCCTTTTTCGCACCTTAAATGTACGAATTTCAAAAAAGTACCAAGCACTTGTCCGATTATTTATCTTATTATGATGTTTTTGGAATTTTGTGTCTACCTTAGTTAGATCCGGAGATATATTACCGAATTTACCCGTTTTTACCCCTTATTGACCCCTTAGATTTTCAATTTCCAAAAACCGCTTCTTATTGGATCAATACATCGAGAGGGGGCCGACGTGCATTCAAAGTGCATAAAAAATAGTTGTACAGGAAAAAGTACCAAAAAGAACTCACAAATTTTGCTCTTTATATATTCGAACTTCTAAAAAGTACCAAAGTGCATTTAGGCCTTGTTAAGGAGAGAAGAATACTTTTTAAATTTCATTTCTATCTTTAGTATTTTAGGAGATGAACAGGTTAACAAAAATAGTACCTTTTAGCTAATTGACCACAAGTCATTGGCGTAGATAGGCCTTTCTGATTTTCCCGCCTAGAAATACTGAAATATTTAATAAAAATTATTAAAAACTTCTCTATGAAAGACATACATACATTTTAGTATTCAAATCGTAAATGTATGTATCCCGTTTTTTTACAGAAATCATTACAATTTTTATAAAAATCTAGTTTCCAATAAGTGCCAAATTTTTGTTTATTACGGTAAAACCCTAAACAAAAAAGTACGAGTGTGTTTATTTTATTTTGATGATATATTTTTGTATTTTCTCTACCAAAATATAAAAAATAGTACACACATTTTAAAAACCTTTTGAGACTGGGTCCAGTCGTGCACAAAATTAGTCCAATAGCCTATCAGTAACATGATTTTTAAAAGTTCTAGACCTTCAAAAAACTTTCATAGCAATGGTCATAAGTTGACAACACGTAACTGGTTTTCACAACTTTTCAGTAGAAGAAATTACGTTATAAATATGCTGAAAGCGTTACTAGCAGAGAAATAAAATATCCGAAATTTATTTAGTAGATACTCTCAACTAATTTCTGTTAGTTTATTTTGAGAATGGGAACGTTTTCTGCGTTTTGTGAAAAATAATAAAAATTCAGTTACAAGTTGTCAATGTATGACCATCGATATGATATCCAAAAGTTTATAACGACCCTTAACCGCAAGAAAATCGGAATCCACAATTTCTAAATTTTATACCAAATGTATACTTCTTTTATTTGACGTTTTTGGAATATTTCTTTAATATTGAGTAAATAATACTATCTGCTTTGATGTATGTACATATATGAAATGCTTTAGGGTTTATTGAATTACTTTTAAGATAACGTATGCTTGTTTGGATACGATTTTTTGCTTCATGACAGATATTTTTCATATTGGAGTTAGTCAGGCAAATTTCGCGACAAGTCAAAATTTTCGCGAAGAGTGTTCATCAATTTCAATTTTGCAGTTCTCTACTTGAAACAGACAATTTTATAGTTTGGTGTGATTATTTCGAACTAATTTGCCTTTAAGTCCAAGTGATTTTATTGCGCAAAAGTCCGTAACGTGATATTCAGAAAGAATTAGATAGCATAATTATTCTAAGGAACCAGGGAAAAATTTTCAATAACAACGTTGTTCTGTTCTGCCGTGTATGTTGAGAATTTCCTTTTGAAGAATACCTACATAAAAAATATGTAAAAAATAATTGAAATATAATTATATGTAAAATACACAAAATCATTCAAACAGGTTGTCAATTTACAACAAAAATGCTTAAATTTGCTAATGCACTTCAGCCATTGTTCATAACACGGAACATTTGTGTTTTTCGATGTATGTGCATATATTTACTTCTCTTTAAAGCACCATCCAAAGTCGATTATAAGATTCTTCTAAAGACACCGGAAAAAACCGATGAAACATTGGGAACAAAAATGGAATAAATTGTTTTATTTGCATCTAAAGTAAAGAAAAAATCTGATCATAAACAGCCTAAATAATAAAACACAGAAGATTATTAGTTTTCATCAGATTTAGGTCCCTTATGGCTTAAAATTTTTATCATCGAATGGAATATTCTTCTCTAACTTGGTCGCCTTTTATTCGATCAGAAACACTATTCGACGCGTTATTTATTAGCCTGTCATATAATATATATGTAATTCATTTTAAACGAACCAGCCTTTGATTCTGAATGACGCTTTAACAAGAAGTAAACACCGAAAAACGAAAATGAACCGTTATATTATGCACAATTGCCGAAATGAAATTTTTATTCCTTTTTTGTGTTTAGCACATCATAATTATTCTCAAAAATGCTTTAGAAAATTAAAAACTTAAAAAAAGAAAGTTTGTAAAGCAGTGTCATTAAAAGCAACAGATTTTTAGTAGTATTCTTAGTTAGGAAATTCCATAACCGGATTAAAAATTTCGAGAAAAAAATGTATAGCTACGCCAATGCCAGAAGTTTTTAAATGTAAATAAAAATTCCTTTTTAATTACAGTTTTCCCGACGTTTCGTAGATTTTTTGTCTACTTTTCCAAGGGATCGTCTATTTAAAATAGAAAATCGGGAAAACTGTCATTAAAAAGGAATTTCTATTTATATTTAAAAACTTCTGGTCAATTAGCTAAAAGGTAATACACAAATCTAAAAACTTAAAAACTGACCATATGAAAATTGTACCAAAAATATATTTTTACCCTTTTCCGGCCTCTAAATGTATGAAATTCCTTTTTAATTACAGTTTTCCCGACGTTTCGTAGATTTTTTTGTCTAGCTTTTAAAAAAGACGATCCCTTGAAAAAGTAGATAAAAAATCTACGAAACGTCGGGAAAACTGTATTAAAAAATAATTTTTATTTGCATTTAAAAACTTCTGGTCAATTAGCTAAAAGGTAATACACAAATCTAAAAACTTAAAAACTGACCATATGAAAATTTTACTAAAATTATAATTTTACCCTTTTCCGGCCTCTAAATGTATGAATTTCAAAAAAGTGCCATACACGGTATGCTTATTTTTTGGTCTTATTGTGATGTTTTTGGAATTTTGTGTCTACCTTAGTTAGATCCGGAGATATAAGGTTACCGAATTTACCCATTTCTACCCCTTTTTGTCTCCTTAGCTTTTGAATTTCAAAAACCCCTTCTTATTGGATCTATACATCGGTAGGGGTGCCGACGTGCATTCAAAGTACATAACAAATAGTTGTACAGGAATATGTACAAAAAAGAACTCCCAGTTTTACCCTTTATATATTCGATCTCCTAAAAATTCTTCTTAAGGAGAGAAGAATGCATTTTAAATTTCATTTCTATCTTTAGTATTTTAGAAGATAAACGTATTAATAAAGAAGTACCAAAATTATACTTTTACCCTTGTACGAATTTCAAAAAAGTACCACACACCTGTCCGATTATTTTTTGATCTCATTATGATGTTTTTAGAATTTTGTGTCTACCTTAGTTAGATCCGAAGACAAAAGGTTACCGAAATTACCCGTTTTTCCCCTTTTTGCCCCCCTTAACATTTAAATTCCCAAAAACACCTTCTTAGTGGATCTATACATCGGGAGGAGAGCCGACGTGCATTCAAAGTACCAAAGCGAATTTAGATCTTCTTAAGGAGAGGAGAATGCATTTTAAATTTTATTTCTATCTTTAGAATTTTAGGATATAAACGGGTTAAAAAAAGTACAAAATTATATTTTACCCTTTTTCGGTCACTAATTGTACGCATTTCAAAAAAAGTACCACACACCTGGCTGATTACTTTTTGATCTTATAATGATGTTTTTTTGAATTTTGTGCCTACCTTAGTTAGAGCCGGAGATATAAGTTTACCGAATTTACACGTTTTTACCCCTTTCTGCCCCTTAGCATTTAAATTTCCAAAAACCCCTTCTTAGTGGATCTATGAATCTGGAGGGGAGCCGACGTGCACTCAAAGTACATAAAAAAATAGTTGTACAGGAAAAAGTACCAAAAAGAACTCCCAATTTTACCCTTTAAATATACGAACTTCTAAAAAGTACCAAAGCGCATTTAGGTCTTCTTAAGCAGAGAAGAATATACTTTAAACTTCATTTCTATCTTTAGTATTTTAGGAGATAAACGGGTTAACAAAAAAGTACCAAAATTATATTTTAACCCTTTTTCGGCCTCTAAATGTACGAATTTCAAAAAAGTACCAAGCACCTGTCCGATTATTTGTTGATCTTATTATAATTGTTTTGGAATTTTGTGTCTACCTTAGTTAGATCCGGATAGATAAGATTACCGAACTTACCCGTTTTTGGCCCCTTAGCATTTGAATTTCCAAGAACCTTTTCTTAGTGGATCTATACATCGGGAGGGGGCCGACGTACATTCAAAGTACATAAGTAGTAGTACAGGAAAAAGTACCAAAAAGAGCTCCCAATTTTACCCTTTATATATTCAAACTTCTAAAAAATACCAAAGCGCATTTAGGTCTTCTTAAGGAGAGAAGAATACATTTTAAATTTCATTTCTATCTTTATTATATTAGGGTATAAATAGGTTAACAAAAAAGTACAAAATTATATTTTTACCCCTTTTCGGCCTCTAAATGTACGAATTTCAAAAAAGTACCAAACACCTGTCCGACTATTTTTTGATCTTATTATGACGTTTTTGGAATTTTGTGTCTACCTCAGTTAGATCCGGAGATATAAGGTTACCGTATTTACCGGTTTTAACCCCCTTAGCATTTAAATTTCCAAAAACCCATTCTTAATGAATCTATACATCGGGAGGGGAGCCGACGGTCATTGAAAGTACATAACAAATAGTAGTACAGGAAAAAGTGCCAAAAAAAAACTCCCAATTTTGCCCTTTATATATTCGAACTTCTAAAAAGTACCAAAGCACATTTGAGGGCTTCTCATGAAGAGAAGAATGCATTTTAAATTTAATTTCTATTGTTACAACCTAATTCACAAAAAATTTTTTGATTAATAGGAGACTTATAACACAAATTTTTGTATGCAAATCCGTTTTATTAATCTGTTATAAGTCAGAAATTTTTTTTGTGAATTAGGGCATTAGTATTTTAGGAGATAACTTGTTAACAAAATGGTACCAAAATTATATTTTTACCCTTTTTCGGCCCCTAAATATACGAATTTCAAAAAAGTACCAAAGATGATGTTTTTGATGATGTTTTTGGAATTTTGTGTCTACCTTAGTTAAATCCGAAGATATAAGGTTACCGAATTGACCAGTTTTTACCCCTTTTTGCCCCCCTAGCATTTGAATTTCAAAAACCCATTCTTAGTGGATCTATACATCGGGAGGGGGACCGACGTAAAAAATTTTAAGTCTCTAGCTTTAGTCGTTTGGGCTGGGCGATGATACCCAAGTCAGTCAGTCACCTTACTCTTTTATATATCAACTTATAAAGAATATGCTTCAAAACAGAACGATCACATCCACTTTAGGTGTAGCACGCATCACCAGGCACGCCCGTAGAGGCACGCCGCAAGGTGAAGTACTATCACCCCTCCTGTGGCATGTGACGGCAACGCTTTGCTCAAGAAATTGGAATCCATATATACCAAAACCGTTGCATACGCAGACGATGTTGCGGTGGCGATATCTGGCTTCCATCTAGACACGTTAACATAAGGGCTGGAGGCGACACTTAACTGTGAATGATGTTCACAGAATGGCCTGTGTCAATCGAACAAAAACGGAATTAGTTCTCTTCTCAAGAAGGTACAACATTCCAGCTTTCACGCTACCCAAATTAAATGGCATTACACTAGCCCTTTCGGACAACGCCTAGGTGTTGTCCTTGACAGCAAGTTAACATGGAATGACAATCTTCATGCAAGAGCAGCTAATAGGCTTTTTACATCTACCCACATCTTTCATCTTTCATCAATTCGCCAACATGTTATCATCTTCCCATAAGAATTGTACAGGGCTAAATATGAACATCTTTCTTCATCTTTCAAAGATATTCCTATCTCAGTTTGTTTCATATTACAACTTTCTATAGTTTTAGTGTCATCATTAGCAAAATGACATTAGTTGGAACAAAATTAAAAACATGTGTGTGAGCCAGTGATGGAAAAGTTGATACGATCGTAATTTTTTTATACCATATGTTATTAAAAATAATGTCCATGGAAATAATGACCATGGATGTTATTGTTAAGTTGCGGTGTTCATGGCCGAACATTTAATTTTAAATAAATAACACGGTGGTATGTCGTTTAATGACTACTTCAGTTTTTCTTTAACATGTAATATATATTTATAATTATAATTATGGTAATACTTAAAACTAAGGAATTTGAGGGTAAGTGAAAATACATAATGAATAGTCGCCAATAATGCAATGCGATCCAACGACGGTATTAAATAAATGTGCATACCTGAAATGTATCGTTCGTTGGCATTAAGTATTTGAACCAAAAGTAGGTCAGGCATTGACTTAAAATATTTGAATTTAAAATATTATTATGTCATTTATTCATTATTCATTCATTTGGTATTTTCACTATACCTCCCCTTTTAAATAGAAAGGTCTTATGGAGATCATTGATCAAGTGATGTCGATAAGAACTTTCTTTGTAAATATTGTAATATTCGTATATTTATAATATTTTCACTAAAGATAATTAGTAACAATAATTTTGTTTAAAAAAAAAATTTTTTTTTTTGTTATTTAGTTAAAATTAGCATTGTATGAATTTCTAAATGATATTGCTAAACATAAAAAATCATTAAAACTATTTATTAAAAATCTTTATATTTTGTTTATTAATTTTTTCATTTTTTCCCTTTATGTTTACAAATACATTGTTTTTATCATCAATATCAATAACTTTAAAAGGCCCTTTGTAAATTGGTTCTAATTTGTGTGCTGTGTGATTTTTAATGAATATTTCTTGGCCTATTGTAATTTTAGTATTGTTTGTTTTGATCATGTGAATATTTTTGGTAATGTTTTGTTTTATCAATTAGGTGTTGTGCCCTATTTAATGCTGTTTGTAGACGGAATTTTACTTCCTTTGTATAGTTATCAAAATTATATATGGTATCTATTTTATTGGTTTGTGTCAGTGGGTTATGATTTGGTACGTTTGGAAAAATTAATTCAAACGGGCAGTATCCATGAACAGTTGAGGGTGTAGTATTAAAAGTATACGTAAAATACTTTATCCATTCATCCCAATCGTTTCTGGATGCGTGAATGTATGAGCATATGTACTCATTAAAGGTGCGATGTGATTTTTCAACTGTTCCTACTGTTTGATGGTGGTAAGGAGCTGATGTTGCTTTTTCTATTTTCAAAAGTGTAAGAAGTTCCACAAGAACTTGATTATTGTATTCGGTACCCATGTCACCAAGTATTTTATTCATGAGTCCATAAATTAATATAAAATGCTCCACCAATGTTTTAGCTATGGTTTTGGCGTTTTTATTAGTTACTGGTATTGCTACCAAATATTTAGTAAGATCGCATATTATTGTAACAATGTATTGATTGTCATTTCCTGATACCGGAAGGGGTCCTACCGTATCTATTATTACAGTTTCAAAGGGTTTCTGCGGTGTTGGGGTTTTAATCATTTCTGGTTTTATGTGCTTCGTTGTCTTATTGGTTTGACATTGAACACATTTTCTTTCGTATTGTTTCACATCTTTAGTGATATTTTTCCAATAAAATTGTCTAAGCTTCTTAAGTAATCTAGTTGTTCCAGGATGTCCTCCAAAAAGGGGGTTATTGTGGAATTTTTCTAATAAATATTTTTGTTCATCTTTGTTAGTTATTATGCATATTTTGGGTGTTAGCGTTATTTGTAATTTGTTAACATGTTGGTTTGCTTTTTGTTTAAATTGTTCAATTGATACGAGGTCAAATAAATTATCATTTAAATTTATTTGTATTTTATTAATATTTCTACTTATTGCTTCTTTTTTAAGAATTGGAAAAAATTTATCTAGATCGATATTTCCATAAGCAAAAGTGTTTTGTATATTAATTTTTTGTGCTAGCATTTTTTTACCTCGTTTAAAATTTAGTGTGGGGATTTTTCCGTCAATATTTACCCTAATCTTGACCCACTTTTTTACGCAATCGAAGCCAATAGTTTCGAAAACTTTAGGCTTTTCGGTAATTAGTTTATGATCCTTCTTAATTTTCTGTTCAGTTTTGTCTCGTGATTGTGCGCGTGTGGTTACCATAAAAACACTGTTAATTGATGGTATTGATTTAATATCATTGAAGGCAATTCGAGATAACGCGTCCGCTCCTGAATTGTCTTTACCCTTAATATGTTCTATAACAAAATCATACTCCTCCAGGTCCAGGCGTATTCTTGTCAACCAGTTGGATGGGTTTTTAAGGCATATAAATATGTTAATGGTTTATGATCACTACGTACTATAAATTTTTTGCCATATACATAGGGTCGAAAGTGATTAATTGCCCATTGGATAGCTATTAATTCTTGCTCTATTGGGGCTTTGTTCGATTCCCCGCTTGTAAATGCACGTGACGCATATGCTACAGGCAACTGCATCTCATCTCTTTCCTCTGATAATATTGCACCACATGCGCTTTTACTCGCATCTGTAGTTATGTAGAATGTTTTGTCAAAATCTGGATATTGAAGAATTTGTGGACAGCAGTGCTGTCTTGAGATGTTGAAAAGCTTGTTCACAGTCAGCCGACCATACGAAAGGTTATTTTTTCCTTGTCAGTTTAGTTAAATGGACGGAATAGAATGCAAAATGTGGTATGAAGCGTCTGTAATAATTACAGAAAGCTATGAATCGACGAACATCATCTCCATTTGTCGGTGTGGGGTAATTTTTAATTGAATCGTATTTGCTACTGTCTGGTAAAATACCTTTATCAGTGCATCTATGACCCAAATATGTAACCTCGGATCTGAAAAAAGTACATTTGTCTGGATGTAATTTTAAATTACAATCTCTGCATCTTTGGAAAACAGTTTCCAAGTTCTTAAGCATGTGCTTTATCGAACATCCTGTAACAATAACATCATCCATATATATAAAAGTTTTTGAAAGAGCTAAACCTGCTAAATTCATCATTCTCTGAAAGGAATTTGGGGCTACTTTTAAGCTATATGGTAAACGAGTGAAACGATATGAACCATTTTCTGTTGAGAAGGAAGTAATGTATCTCGATTTTTCATTTAATCCAACTTGATGAAATCCAGAGGTTAAGTCCAAACAGCAAAAAAATTTTGCTCTCCCCAATTGGTCCAAAATGTCCTCAATTCTGGGCAATGGAAATTTGTCTGCTATTAACTTCTTATTTATTTGCCTGTAATCAACAACTAAACGCCATCGTTTTTCAGGGTTATTTGGCAATGATTTCTTTGGTACGAGCATAATAGGACTATTATAATTGGACGCCGATGGTTCAACTATTCTGTCCTGCCGTAGTTTTTCAACTTGCCTTATTATTTCATCCTTTTGTGAGTGTGGTGTACGATAATTTTTAATGTACACAGGATTGTGATCAGAAACTCTTAAATTTTGTGTATAAAAATTGTTCGTACTTATCTTATCACTTTCTAAAGCGCAAATATCAATATATTTTGAACATAATTGAATCATTTCAGATTTAATAATTTCAGGAAACTTGTTCGTTAATTTTTCCAGAATTGCTTGGGTTCTTTTATTATCAACATTGGACGTATTAAGAATTTCGTAGTCGGACAGTTTTTCATAATTTATTGATGTATTTTTTAAAAATATATTTTCAGAATTTGTGTTTACAATCCTTACATACGAAGAATTTTGTGATACTATGCAACCAGCTACAAATACTCCCTCTTCTATTGTTTGACTTGGAACTACCAAATCAGAATCTTCGTTGCTAATTATAATAGCTCTGAAAACTTCAGCTCGAGCTGGTAGGTTTATTGTATCACCTATACTTTCAAGTAGTGGAATAGTTATGGGGTAATTTAAATTGTAAGGTCTTAGCGAGAGTAAATTTAAATTTTCATCTTGTCCATATTGAATAGTGGCATTGTATATTTTTAAGAAGTCTATTCCCAATATACCTTGAAATGGTATTGGGAACGCATCTGAAATTACATAAAATTTTTGAGGGATCCGAAAGTTTTTTACTTTTAAATCAATTTTAATTGCTCCTAGGGATTCAATAATTTCTTCTCCGATTCCAGATATTTGTATAACGTTTTTCCTGTTGAATTTTAATGAGCTGAGAGCACCGATTTTAATTAGTGAGACGTCTGCTCCGGTGTCCACAAGGAATGAACTTAAATTATTATGAGTTGATATTTGAATTTCAATAAAACTACTTAAATTGAGATTTAAGTGGAATATTGATTTAATATTTGTTTTGTGCTCATCTAATTTTGGAGCTGACCCCCCGCATTTTGGGGGGAAATCCCGTTTTCCGAGACCTCCTGTGTCAATCTTACCCGTCCTCTGCTTTGTTGTCGGTTAGATTGATTTCAATAATTGTTGCTTTGGCCTCCTCGTTGCCCATTGTAACGGTTATTATCATTATAATTTCTTGAATTGTTATAATTTCTAGAATTGTTATTTCGACGCCAGTCTTGGCCACGTCCATGGTTATTGAATCCACCATTCCTGTAGTTCTGATAACCAGAACCACGACGCTTAAAGTAGAATACCGAAGAATTTGAGATGGATGTCTCAGTGCTAGCTTCTATGAATTTGGAAACGACTTCATTCAGAAATGCATATGTTGTAGCCGATTTTGATTGTGGTTTTATGTTCATTAGTTTTGAACACAGTACTTCGGATGATTCTCCTTGTACCGAAGATTGTAGTTTAGCCTTAATAGCTTGAATAGTATTTTCATTTGTTATTATATTTCTTACACGTCCCTTCAATTTAGTTTTTATTACGTCTATTGCAACCGCTTCATGTGTTTCCTTTATTCTATCGATCAATGTTAATGCATCAAGGAAACTTTGTAGTTCATTTACGTTACCATCAAATGCAGGGACAATTTTTGTAGATTTATCAATGACATCATCCTCTGTTCGTGGCATGATAATTGTTTTTATTTCCTCGTCTGTTTCCGTTAGAAAATCTTCCCTATCGCTTTCGTCCGACTCAGTGATTTCCCTATCTATCTCACAGGCTAATGTTAGTGGGACTTAAATATTAATATTATGTTGATGAAAGACTTTTATCAATTTATCCCTTAATGTATAGAAGATTTTATTGGCTTCCTCTTTGTGAAGTGTAGTGTACCTATCATAGTGCCTGTGTAGTATTGTCCTAATGGTATTAAAGGTTTCTAATAAAATTTGAATATGTTTTTCTAATGTTTCTGGCTTTATTGGCCTATTTTTATTTATACATTTATAAGATTGTTTGAATTTATTTTGTAAAGGTTCTAAATTTTCTGAAATATGTTCCCATTGCATTATGAATTTTAAACTTAAAAATATAAAAACTTAATTTCTAGGCTTACATTTTCTCTTCTGAATAGTGGCTCCTCTTATATCTGTTATTGGTGTGCGGCAGCGTTACTATTTCCATTTACAGCTTTAAAAATCGTCTTTGTTTGTCTCTTCTTATATTTGATTATTGTCTTCTTATATCTGTTGATGGGGTGAGGCAGCGTTTCTATTTCTATTTACGGCTCTAAGTATCATCTTTATTACGTAGATAATAAACTGCTGCATCAAAACATTCATTTATGCGTCTCCGCATATGTTTTATTTCATTGAACTCTATTACGTAGTACTTTTTGCAATGACTAATAAAAGAATGAGTATTCTAACAACAAAACCAAGCACAATACTCCACTTGATATAAAGCAAACCAACACAATACTCTACCTGCTATTTCGCAATGAATTGTCAACTCTGTTTGCTTCCTGCAAATGTTTTGAAAAACACCAAGTACTTCAAAACATTTTGTTTTTGTCATTGCATCGTCACCGCATTGTTATTGTTTAAACGGCAACCATAATAACATTAAAAATTCACACATGTACATACATTTATTCTGTAGCTTTGAATCAATTCAGTAGCTAATCTGTTTTTAACGAAGAAGGAGGGTGGCAATTTTTTTTCGTTTGTTAATGCAACAACAATTTGAGTTTCGCTATGACTGAAAACAGCGTAAGTTTTTCTTCTTTTGAGACAAAAAAAACATTTATTAGGGCAATGCACAAAAATTGTGTTACCTTGCATATGTATAATATGTATTTATTTGAACAGGTATCAATAAACGGTTCTACTGACGCGGATGAATCAAATGTATGCTTGTTTAGTAATTCCACTATTAAATCTAGGCTTTTGGCTGGGGAGTATAAATTTAATAACAAAAGAGGAAGGAGCAATGTGTGGAACATATTTGGGAAAATTGAAAATGAATTGGGGCAGGAGATTGATAATATTGTTGGTTGTCGAAAATGTTTAAATGTTTATAAATTCAATAAAAAGTCAACATCGAATTTAGTCAAACATAAGTGCTACATTTTATTGACAGAAAACAGTAGTAGTAGTTCCAAAATTGAAGTTGACGCCGAAACTAAAAATAAAGCAGTACAAATTTTCACTGAATGGACCATTGTAAATTGCAGACCTTTCCGAATAGTTGAAGACTCCGGATTAAAAAAAGTAGGTGAATTTTTCATATCCTTAGGTGCAAAACATGGACAAAATGTTGATATTAACAGCGCGCTTCCGCACCCAACGACTGTGTCAAGAAACATTAATAAATTGTACCAACACATCAAAAAGTTTCATCCGAAATATCATCAATCAAAAATATTGGATTTGGGCTCACTTCTGACATTTGGACTGATAATTACATTCGCAAAAGTTTTTTGTCCTTGACAATTCACTATATAAAGGATGGTAATTTAGTTGTAAGACTGCTTGGAATGAAGTCTATGGAGGGTCAGAAATGTACACGTAGGTTTTTAAACTTATTAATACAATAAATGAACCATTTATATGAGGGTTATACTAATTTTCAGATGATAAAATTACTTTAAAAATTATTCAATTATTAAAGGAGTTTAACTGTGACCTCAATGATAATGCCATTATTGTCACAGATAGAGGTTCAAACATGATTGCTGCCTTTCGAGAGTATAATCATATAAAATGTGTTAATCACTTAATCCATAATTCATTGCAAAAATCAATTGATGAAGTAAATGAAGCTGCAAATTTATGTCAAGCATGCTGTAAACTAGTGAAATATTTTAAAAAAATCGGGACTAAATTCAACACTCGGTGTTACATTGAAGAGTTTTTCTCCAACACGTTGGAACACAGTGTACTATTTATTTGTTTCAATTGAAAAAAATTGGTCCGCAATAGTACAAATTTTGCAAGAAAAACAGCAAATGAACAGAATTCATAACATTAATTTAAATGAAGTAAGCGCCATTATTAAACTTTTGGAACCATTTCAAGAATCTTTCATTCGAAGGAGAGAATTATGCAACGCTACATCTGGTTATTGTTCATATTCATAACTTGAGGAAAGCGTGTGCTGAAAGTTCGGAAGATTTGTTAATAATTAAAAATTTAAAAGTTAAATTGAGCGGTTATTTGGATACAGTTGTTATGTCCAACTTAACAATTTACCATAAAATTGCACTTTTTCTTTTCCCTCCAGCTAATAAGCTACTTCATTTCAATGAAAATGAAAAACAATTCATTAAATCCGAGTGCAAACGGATAATGGAAAGTTATATAGAAGATGCATCTGAGATAGAAGAACAAAATGATTCCACATCACGATTTTCCAATTCCGACATTAAAATGTTTTACGATTTTGTGTTACAGGATGATAATATAAATGCTGGTGACAAAATCAACAGTGAAATACATATGTACGAAAGTGTTAAAGTAATGCTACATGATGATTTTAACATTTTGCAATGGTGGGAACAACATAAAAATGAGTTTCCTTTATTATATAAAACCAGTTGCAAAATACTAGCAGCTCCCGCAACTAGTGCATCCTCTGAAAGGACATTTTCTATTGCCCGCAATTTAATTTCAGATAAAAGATGTAGCATTGCTTCAAATGATACTTCCATAAATCAAATAATGTTTTTACATTCAAACATAGATAAAAATGATTTACAAAAAGAGTAATTTATATAGATAAGATCGTATTTTAGTTCTGTTTTTCTTCATGGATTTATTTTATGTTTATAGTTATAGATGACGTATTGAAAAATAAATATTTTTTTGTCGCAATGTGTTTAATTAATTTCTTTTGTTTCTGGCCTTTTGATATATTTCATATTAAAAAAATGGAAAGGTTTTCTAAAATTTGTGATGCAGATTTCAATATGTGTAACAATTTCTTTGAGCAAAATATAGTAAAATAAATGGAATACAGTTAATTTTTTTCTCTCAAAAAGCCCTAATCTTTTCGCAACATTCATGACACAAATCATAATTTATTTCTAGCGGGCGTAAATATTCATTTTTTTAGTGAGGAACCCTAATGTATGTACGAAATTAGTCTATTCACACACAAACATAACCAAAGAGTTTTTTTCATCTGAAATAGCAATGAATACTCATTTCAGTGTACTCTGATAGGTAGTACTTTTGTTTTGCTTATAAAATGTTTTGGATGGCTTGGTGTTTTGTTTTGAAATGAATGATGGTAGAAGTATTTGTTTGTTTTGTTGGTAGCAAATGTAATATTTTACGCATTTACTATTTAAGTGAATGTCTTGATATGCCTTTTAAGACATTCATTGCAGTAGTTTAGTAGATAACGGCTAAGCTGATAACTGTTATTACCGATAATATTTGGATGTAATTCATGTTTTTGGTTGTAGTTGTAGTTTCTTCAATGTTCATTTTTAAATTGTTACGTAGTATTTCTACTACTTCTTTATTATTATTGTCTTCCGTGGATTTACCCACTTCATAACCCGCAACCAGTAACGGGATTGTTTGCAAAATTTTTTTCCACCACGTCATACTTTATTTAATGTTTATGTATTCAGTTATAATATTTGTTTAACATTCAAAATGTTTGTTTTTATATGTCACAATTAACCATTAGTTATTTAGGGTTTTATAGTTTTTTTTTATAATTCCATGATTTTAGGATTTTACATAATTTAGAAAGTTAGTTTACGAAGAATTATTTACTTAGATGAAAATTTTTCATAAGTTTTTATTCACTTTTGATTCAGCTCAAAGCTAATTTATATATATAATTTTTATTTTTTTTTAATGTTAATATTTCATTTTAATTTTTTAAATTAAATTGCACTTATATTTCTTCACGGTCCGATTTATTTTTGCTCACGGTCGCCATGTTAAGTTGCGGTGTTCATGGCCGAACATTTAATTTTAAATAAGTAACACAGTGTTATGTCGTTTAATGACTGCTTCAGTTTTTCTTTATTAACATGTAATATATATATATATATATATTTATAATTATGGTAATACTTAAAACTAAGGAATTTGAAGGTAAGTGAAAATACATAATGAATAGTCGCCAATAATGTAATGCGATCCAACGACGGTATTAAATAAATGTGCATACCTGAAATGTATCGTTCGTTGGCATTAAGTATTTGAACCAAAAGTAGGTCAGGCATTGACTTAAAATATTTGAATTTAAAATATTATTATTAGTCATTTATTCATTATTCATTCATTTGGTATTTTCACTACATTATTTCCTCGTTGCATAGCAAAAAATCTTTACTCAGCAAAGCCACTATTCGACATACTCACACGGATGTGAAAAAATGTCCACGGACATTATTTCCATGAACGTTATTGCATGCCACCTAAAAAATACCATGTTATTCCACTCTCACTTGACTACTCTCCAAATAATATCACTGCTGTACAGTGTGACCAGATTTTAAAATAATATAAAGTTAAATCAAGTTTTAAATAGAGCTAAAAAGAGCTAAAGAAGGAATTTTAAAGCCAAAAAATAAAGCTAAACTTTTTTGCAGCTTTGCAATAGTAACTTTTCATTATTTTAAAATTTTTTGTAGTTTAAATGGTGTTTTTGTAGGTATAAATAATATAAAAATATATTTTTGGCTCATTTAAATGAAAAACATTCAATCAATAACAACCACCACGGTGCTGAAAATAGCATTTCGCAAAATAAATACGATTTCGACTCGAAGTCACTAAACTGGTGTGTTGGAAATCGCAATCACAAAAAACTTAGCTATTTCAATTCGCAAGCAAAGAGGAAAGTGAAATCTAAGTGAACTTTCCTCTTTAAAAAAATTTGGTATCAAATTGCAAAAATAAAAACAATCCAGTAAAATTTAAACTCTTTCTATTTAATATCATTTATAACAATAAAATGTTTATACATTTTAATGCAAAATACTATATTAAATAGTATGTTGCTTTATTTCGACTATTGTGTTACTTTTGTTTACATTAAAAACAGATGCATAAATCATATAATATGAAGCAAAAATAGTAAGGGAAATCTAAAAATACTTGAAAAATTCTGTGTTGGATACTATGGTTTCAAAAAACATAGAGCATTGATAAGAATCTTTTTCGAAGATTATTTCGAAAAATAAACAGAACGCGCGTGAGATATGCGATTTTAAGCTCACAAGTGATTTTTGCCATTGTAATTCCAAAAGAGTAATATCACCTACGCTAAAATTTTACATTTCTTCTTTAAAATGTTCATATAATTTAATTTTTGTATTGCTTAGATTGTTTTCTAATGAAAAGATGTTTGTGATTTGTAAAGTTGAAAAGTTATTTGGCAAACGTTGTCGTAGTTGGTATATTAATTGTTTAATAAAATTTCGGAAAGTGTATCTAATTTCTTTTTCTGTTTCAGAATCTATTGTCTTTTTTTAAATCAGAAATTGTTCAAACTTATAGTTAAAATACGGAGTTGGAATTAGAAAACCGTCTAAATTTGATTTTAAACGGCCAAAAATTTCGGACTTCAAAACGATTTGATTACAAAGATTTTTCAAAAGCAAGTGAAGTTCTGAAAACAATAGCATGGGGTCCACGTCGTTACTTTCGAACATTTTATTTACTTTTTGAACATCAAAAAGTAATGGCTTTAAAAATTTCAAATAGAGTAAATATTTTTCACTGTACAAATTTTTCAAGACTATAGCTTGATGGCAGGATTGCGAAATAGATGCAAATTGAAAGTGAGTTTTTAATTCCAACCATTGTATACTTATTACACCATGATGTCGATCAAATCTGCCGCAGTGAATGTTTCTGCACTGCCAGACTATTATTATTATTTTTTAACTACTTTATATGGTTACGGCACATAAATTTATTCTGATAAACTGTTTTATTTATTTTGAAATAGAAATTAATTACACGAAATTGAAATTAAAGAAAAGGCTAGAAAAAGCTAAATGCATTGTTGAAAAAAGCTGAAAAAAGCTAAGAGCTAAATGAAATATTTCGAGCTAAATATTAAAAAATAAAGCTAAATGTAGCTCCAAAGAGCTAATATGGCCACACTGCCATAAATTCATTCATTGTCATAAATTCATTAGCTTATTCCATATTTTCTAATCTTTTAATGCAATTGAACATTACTGAATGCCTCAAATTCAATATAGCCCGCTCAAATAAGGTAAAAAATTGCTAAAGCTAAGATCCTACTATCGGCGCAGTGTACCGATTTTCGTTGGCGCCCGCAATAAACCCATCTGTAAAAACCCCGTATGATCTTTTATATCAACTAAGACTTGCGTTTTCAAAACGCACTTTGAGATTTATAAGCCTTATAAGCTGGTTTTGAGGACTACATTCTCCTCCCTCATTATTATCTACATTAACTGATATAAAACTTTGTTATAATAGCGTGTAATGCCCAAAAACCATAAATTAAGCTTTTCAGAAACGTGCGTTAATAAAATGCCCGTGTGACCTCAGCCTTACAAAGAAATAAGGCCGTAATTGCTCTGCACTGGTAATAAGGTCATTTTAAATTATTGCGCAAGTCCGTTTGGCTTTAATAGATATGATTTTATTGCGCTGGCGAAAATCGGTACTTTGCTACTATAGCGGGATCTTCGCTTAAGTCTTTGAACTTGAGATAAGAAACTTAAATTTTTTATATACTGGTATGCAGGGATGATAAATGAAAAAATTCATTTCGTAACAATGAACTTCTGAAACAGTACGTTTTCTTCTCAAATAGTACTAAAACCTTTTTAAATTGTTCTAACCAAGTAAGCCACACGTTTTTGATTGAGTTTATGTGCTCATTGTGTCAAAGATCAAATATGGCTCTGTTTTCTAAAAATATTTTTGATAAACTTTTTTCAAATAATGGTGACAAAAATGAAACAATTTAATTTCAATTTATCTCAATGAAACTTCACTTCTGCCATATACCAATGGATAGACAAGCCATTGCAGAAGATATGTTTTTATTAAAATTTGAAATCCGACATTTCTGTGGTTTTCTTTAATAAATGCTCAAGTCGACTTAGGTAGATTTTGAGTTATTAATGCGAAATAGCTCTTTTTAAGCGCTTTTTAAATGAAAGTAAAATTTCACTGGGACCAAAATTTGCGCTGCCACAAACAACAAAAACATTCCCTTTGTTTAAATGTATTGTAGATGGTGAAGATTGTATACAAGTAAAATTTTTCGCAATATCATGGACTAGTCGGATATTTTTCCATGCACGACAACTTGACTTCTATATTGATTTCATAAATTTTCAGCAAGAGCGACTTAATTATTCCTGTTTGATTGATTATTTAAAAACACAAGCAGAGATATGATGTTATTATCTAAACACATTTTGAAATCTTTTAAAATATTTTGTTCTATTTTACTTAGTAAATGTTATTTATTTCGACATATGCGGTTTTATGCATCCTTGCTAGGATCTCATTCTTACGTTATTTTTGTCTGAAGTTTTTATACAAAGTTATTTTGGCAACCATATGCCGAAAGTGTTAACGATGTCAATGATGTTCATAAGGTGGCCACAATTTCAGAAATATTTTTTTGCTCTACTGAATAAATCAGTTTTAAGACATACGCCAAGAAAACTAATTCTTTGTTTATAGAATATGGAGTTTGACATTAAGCTACTCCATCAGCATCGCTGTTGATATTTGTCCTTGAACACTAACAAGCAAATATTATAAGATGTTCTCTCAAGACCGCCTGTTATGTATTCTCCTTAAATAAGTACACAAATCCACTCACGAAATAACCGCCTAAGTAGACTCAAGATTAAGTTAACGGCCAAAGTGGAGATAAATTATTATTGAATAATCAATGGATACCACCCAAGAAATTGGAAAATTTGCAAATAGTACCAAATGAGTCACGGGGGCACCATCGTACTTTTCTGTTTTCAATAGTACCAAAAAAAGTACAATTGTACCAACTTTATCATCCCTGCTGGTATGTGATGGAAATTTATCGGTTTAAAAATCTAATAATAGCCAAATATGTGTTCTGTATATCACAAGATACAGTGAAACCGAATTTAAGTTCGAATAAAATGGTCTGATCCTCGAAATGTTTTTTATAAATCGGCGTGATTTGAAAACGATCGATTTCCATCACATGTCAGATAATTTTATCTTGGCCTTGTATAATAAGTCTCCAAAGGCTCACGTAATCTCGTGTACGTATTACAAAATATCAGAAGTCAATGGCCGAAAAAATCGTAGTTTTTTTATAAAAGCTATAGAGAATACAATTTCCTACAAAGTGTTTATAAGTTATATTTTGTAGGATCAGCCGTTCTGGAGATAAATGGCAGAGTAGGAAGGGCTACACCGCATTTGCATACACCTAGGACCACCCCAACCCTCCGGATAAAAATTAAAAATATATATATTTACATACATATATGAGTTCATAATTCCTAGTAATACTAACATACATATATGTAATTTTATATCTAACGCATTGTTTCGGTGTTACGGTGTTCAAAACTTTTTTAAATTGGTCATAGCTATCGTAATATGAAACCTGTATGTATGACCATATGCATAATTTGAGCCGAATCAATTGTAGGGTATATTTACTCTTTTCAACAAAAATTCTTTAAAAAAACAACAATTTTGTTACTCTTTGGGTCGAAAAAGTAGTCTAAAAAAATTTGTTTGATACTGAAATTAAAATATAGTTTCCCATCCCTGGTGTGAGCCATTTTCATGTGTATGTATGTAAATTTATACACATAATTCCAAATTAGTGGTACATGAAATAAATATTTATTTAACACGAGATTTTATTGACTAAAAACATTGCCTGAATTATTGTTTTTGTTATGTTAAATCGCAAACAATTAATTTCTTGTTTTTCTTAATAAACTTAAAGTATTAATTTATCAAGCACAATATGACTTTTCATCAAACACGTGAAAATAAATATGACACATTGAAGATGAAATATGTACATATGTTGCAAATGTTAACATGTTTTTTTTCATTTTCAACATTTTCCACGCATTCCTCTATGATGTGGGTGAGTGTAAAAAGGCTATAAAGCCTTAACGGCCATTTATGTTTGCAGAAACGCCATTGGCCACTCCTGGGGCATATAACCCAAAGGGGTCAATTTATTAGGCAATCATCAAGCCTATACTTTTTTACGGCATATCCGTCTGGTGGAAAGCATTGGACTTGGCGAGCAATCGATCTCGTATAGAGAGGGTTATTCACATAATGACAATCATGATAACTGGTGCCCTAAGATCCACACCTCTCTTCGCTGCATTGTGCTGGATACCAGTGGATCGGCTGGCCATAAGGCTAGCACTACGTACAGCAATCAGGCTTAACGCGATCGGCGCATGGAACCATCTACAATGGGGTCATGCTAGCATTTTAGACTACTGATACCATTCCGGGTCTCATAGACTACTGCACTCCAAAGCATTCCTTCAGGAGAAATTTTCGATACTCCTTGACGGGGGACTTTTCCCAGCATCACACGAGCCATACAGATCTACACCGATGGCTCCTAATGGGGAACGAGAGTTGGCGGTGGTGTCTTTTATGCCTTTGCTCAGCTCTGGAGGACCACCGCCTTCGCCTCCTGGGCAAAAGATTCGAGTTCTCAGAAATAGAGCTCAAGAACATAAGTTCCTTCATCAGGAGCAGCGGGTGGTTCACTCGCCGACTACCCAAATGGCGTTTTAATTCACGAACGACCCTTTCTGCACGGAACCCCTTACGCCTTACCTCTCCCTCTTCTCTTCTAACTAACTTCTAATCTCTTTATTAACTTCTCTCCTTTCACCCTATATACTACTCTGTCCTATTCTCTCTTCTTTTTTATTTTCTTTACAGGTATCACAAAGGGACCATTATTATTGGACCTAAGTGGGCTGGAACCCTTTCTTCAACCTGATAACCTAACCTGTGTAACCACCGGGTAGCAAACACGCTTTAAACGATACCACATTTCTCAATTTATGATAAGTAGCTTAGAAGCTACCACCACATAGCCACATACAAACTGGTTTAACACATAACCGCAGCGAGCACAACTTAAGAATATATATATATATTTTGGAAATGAGCTAATCAAATCCTTTCATTTGATACCCAACACAACATCATTAAAATATTTTTATTTTTTACGTCATGACTTTATGTCGTATAGTGAGTGCCAAACACAATTTAATGTGACTTCACATATCCTATAACCAGCAGACAGTCAAGGCGCTTCAAACCATACCACATTTCTCAAATTATCATAAGTATATTAGAAGTTATGAAGCAACAGATGAAAATACCACCACATAGCCACTTACTAACCGGTTTAACACATAACCGCAAAGAGCAAACCTTAAGAATATATATATTTTTGAAATGTGCTAATCAAGCCCTTTCATTTGATGCTCAACACATTATTCAAATATTTTTAATTTTAATTTTTAACGTGCTTTTTCCCAAATTAATATTTTACGTTTTAAGTAATATATTAAATTTTTATTAAAATACATTGAAATTGATTATGGAGTGGTATTAGCTAGTTCATATGCGCATTTCATTGGGGCTAATGCAAATCGTCAGGGAACCTTTACCCAAAAATCTCATAGAAAAACTAAAGATATTATATTAAACTCCTAATAATATCAAAGTTGAAACATGAGCTCCATAATCAATCATGTTTTTTATTTTCTTTACTTGCGTACTACAACAAGTTGGTTTTTTTTCAACTCTAAATTGTAGTTGTAAAGGCAGTTGAAAATATGTCACAAAACCCTTTGTTTATGCGCCGGCAAGTCGCTGAACTTTTCCCAACTAGCTCAGGGATGTCAGGGGAGGTAAGACCCGCGACTTCCGGTACAGGGACTGACAAAAAAATTTATAAAGAAAAAAACAACACAAAAAAAACACATAAAAGAAATACTGAAATTAAAAATAAAATATAACGCGGACAGACAGACAAACCTACAATTAACTAAACTGTGATACAACAGAGACACAAGATGGAACTTTGTCTCCCTCTAGCTGCCCTCCCTACCTTGGTAACATAGAACGGAAAATGGTTATGTTACCCCACATACAACTAAAACTTGGTCACTTCACTACATACTTACATTACACACCCTATCAATAGATTTAGCCAGACATTATCTGCACTTATTTCAACCAAATGAAAACATAGATTATTTAAATTTTTGAAACGTTATAAAAAATCAATAAAATTTATTTAAATTTAAAATTCCTTAATCTAACAAATTTATGTTTTTATTATTTTTGCTATAAAAATTGGTAAGAAAAAAACTAACTTAATAAATTCTCACAAATAGCTTTATACAAATAACTTTAATTGACCTAACACTATCCAAAAAATACCCTCATTTACCAGTATATGAAATTTTACTGGTCGACGCAACATAAAATAACACTTTTCTTTCCTATTTTAAAGAGCTCTATAAAATGGAATATTTACGCGCAAAATTTCCTTTTGATTTTATTACGCTCTAATTTTTAAAACGCGACCTGGCAGTTTTGGGCTTACACAATTTTCACTATATACTAAAACAAATTATACAAACACTATAATAAAAAACTTAACTAATTTTTTCTGTTTTTGCTAATTTAAATATTTAATTTTTTTTTTATGTATTGGCTTTTTTTTTATTAACTATCAATTTTACGGGCAGATAAATTTAAATTAAATTTAATATTTTTTTATTTCCTTTTTTTTATGGATTTTTTTCCTTTGCAAAAATTTACTTCCTTTTTCTCATATCTGCCACGCAATAAAATTTTAAAATATTTTCCCGACAATTGCAAATAAAATTCGGCACTTTTAAAATAACTACTTTATTTTCCCGGCACGGCACGAGTATAAGAATAAGTTGGACTGGACTCACCAAATTTTATCCTGGCGCCTTGGCTAACCACTAGAGTTTCAAAATATCGGCATGAATAAATAGAATGGTGTCGAGATACCCACAAAATGTTGCGGATTACAGTCCAGGAAAACCCAGTTAAGATTGCTTCGCTGGCTCCTTTGATCTGGTGGACTGTAACCCGTAGCTCTAGTTCTCCCAAAAGAAATCGGCGAACCACAAATATTATATTTGTTTGCTTAGCTATATTTAAAATTAAACAAAATTACTGCCTAAACTATTAATTTGCTTCTATTTGGCTTACCTTTATATATTTCTAAAATTAGTTTAATAATTTAATTTTCCATTAAAAGTTAAATTATCTGGTCCGTCCAAAGTCCCACGCTCGCTACCTGCACGGTCTACTGCTTAGTGAAGAATAATTTTCCCATTTCTAGAATTTATTTCTTTTGCCCCCAAGATATCTGAATTCGCCCCAACCATTTATCTGCAATGTAAATGTATTGGTCTAGACACTATCGTTATCTTCTTCTCCCTTCTATAAGTATCTCGTTCTTTCGATCTTCCCCTTTGGATACATTTGCATTTGTATCTGCACGTATACAAATACATACACATCACACACAACCAGTTTTGTTTATTTTGCACACTCCCCAAGTCAATAACCTACCAACTATAACCTTGAACCGGTCACGTAGTCTTATTTATTTAATTTTGTTATTCTAGTTTTGGACCGTTTTTTAAAAAAATTTTTTTAGATATAGAAAAGTTAATCACCTCCGCCATAATGGCCTTGAACTGATAAATGCATTGTTTTGGGTCATAAACTGATCATATCAATGATCCTCACAGACTGAGTTAACAGTTCAACATGAAAATAGTAGGTGGTCAAACATACAAAAAAGGTTATTGTTTACTTTCTCATTTTCTTTCATTTATTTCAGTTTGTTTTTATAACCTCCTCCTTGCTATCCTCCATTACTATTTCCCTGTTTCTCAACAGTTTAAACTCAGCTGTTTTATTTCTTGTGCAGAGTTGTCAAACCGTACAAACACTTATTTTACAGGACAACACTGAACATACGCTACAAATAAATAAAAGCAACAACAGTACAAATTGTTTTCGCAATGAGCTGTGATGCTAACATGTATTTTTTTGCGCAGGCACTCGCATATTTATAATTAAAAAGTTCTTTTTTGGAAATTATTAAATTCCCAAAAAAAATTTTTTTTGTCATGACTTTATGTCGTACAGGGGGTGCCAAACTTAATTTAATGTGACATTACATAGTCTATAACCAGCGGACGATCAAGACGGTTCCAACGATACCATATTTCTTAAATTATGAAAAGTATTTTAGAAGTTATGAGGGAACAGATGAACATCCATATATACAAACACGTCAAACACACAACCCTCCTTTTCGGTAGTCGGGTAAAAACAGAAAAAAATGTTTCTTAGCAGCAATTTGAATTTTCTTTTCTGGCTGTAGCATAAAATGCTACTGCCAGTAAAATCAAATTCAAATTGCTGCCAACAAATATTCAAAGTAAATGAAAATAAAATTAATACTATGTAGAAATATTAGTTCAAAAATTCTGAATGTGTGGTGCTATAGAAAAATATTGTAGTTTGATTATTGATTAACAGAACGAATTGAATACTATTTGCATGGGCTCACATTACATTTTTTTTAATTATGTAGGACAAACATTTTTAACCGACTTAAAAAAAAGAAAAACGTTATCAATTCTTCATGTATTTTTTATGGATGTTACCTAAAAACTCCGTCATTTATGAACTGATTTTGGATTTTTTTCTTTATTTAAAATGACGCGCTTCCAAATTGGTCCCGTTGCAAAATGGGCAGGATCACGCCCATACAAAGTAAATTCACATTCATTTTAACTACTTCTACACAATTGATTCTTATGAAACTTTGCACTCACATTGAGTTTATGTTTCAATACTACATCATGATTAAAAAAGTGGGCAATGCCACGCCCATGAAAAGTAAATATTATTTTTCAACAACTTTTACTAAACCGATTCTTATGAAACTTTACATGCTCCTTTAGTTATCATTACAGCACAACATTAAGTTTAGAAAAGTGGACAGTGCCACGCCCCTAACCTAACCTAGAAGAATAAGGTGTAAACTATCAAAAACCACCACGATAAATATATATAACACAATAATTAAGCCCCATTTTGAATTTGGATCAACAATTTTATATACATGCAGCAGCACAAATAAACTACCAAGAATACAAAAATTACAAAATAAAGCAATGAGAGTAATTTTAAAATGTGACTGTTGTGGTTTTTACTACAATTAAAATCCGTTTTTCCACTAAATAAATAATTCCCGTTTTAAGTTATGTATATAAAAAGGTAACACATTTATTTAAGAACTTTACAAGAATTTTAAAGATTTGAGCTGTACAAGGTCAAACTAAGAAGTGAAGTTAATAAAGAAAAAGATTAATATTGTAATGACAAAAAAAAGGAAAAATAGTGGGAAAACAAAATAGGTGTGTTGCCAGATTTTATGGCTTTATGGCTTGCCAACATCTCCCCCTTTTTGGGAAGGCGAATATCTTCTTGGCGCTTGACGTCGCCTTGTTGTCCTCCTCGGTTCTATGGATTCAATAGCGAGACTAGGCGGTTCCACTCCTGACTGTTGTGATGTAGTCTGTTCCGATGGTTGCACTGGTGATAAATTCTGTGGTTCACTGTCGATGTCGTAGAAATCCAAGTGAGTTATTTGTGGTTTGTGATCGTTTGTATAACGCTGTCGGAGTTGGTTTATGTGTGACCTTATGAGTGTGTTATGACGACCTGTCGATATCAGCACGTTGTACACTACTGTGCCAACCCTTTCGACTACCTCTCCTGGCACCCAAGACATTTTGTTTTTATAATAAGTTTTTGCGTAAATTTGGTCTCCGACTTTAAAAGTGCGTACCTTAGCGCCGTGTTTCTTATTATAATATTCTTCCATACTTGAATTGCGCATGCTACTTGTGGTTAGATTAGATTTTAACAAATCTAGTGTTGTTTGGATACGTCTGCCCATTAGACTGTGGATGATAAGGTGGAGTTCTATGTGCGATTCCTCTCCCTTCGCAAAAATTTTTAAAAATTGACTTGGTAAATAATTTACCGTTGTCCGATACTATTAGTTTTGGTTGACCATATCGCGAAATAAATTCATGCGTACATATGGTGATTTCACTTGATGAAATTGTTGCAGTTTGCATTACCTCAGGCCACTTTGAGCAAGCGTCAACCACCACTAAATAGTATTTATCTTATAGGACCTGCAATGTCGATATGCACTCGATCTAAAATAGTTGCTGGTATAGGCCATTAGCTCAGTACAGATTTAGTAGGAGAATTTACTACTAAAACGCAATTTTGACATTGTTTTACAAATAGTGATATCTCGGCATCTATATCCGGCCAATATACATAAGATCTTGCCAGGCTTTTCATTCGCTCAATATCTTGATGTCTCTTATGTAATTGGTGTAGTATGCGACGTCTGAAAACTTTTGGAATAACTAATCTTTCTCCGGTCATGATGCAATTGTTGACTGTGCTTAACGATTCCCTTCGATCGTAATATGGTTTAATATGCAAGGGAATACTTGATGATTTAGGCCAAACGTTTGTAATACACTTAACGACCTCTTGTAAGACTGGGTCTTTTGCCGTTGCTATAGGAACCATATTTTGTGTTACTGGCAGATGTTTGATGCTGTTCTCAATGATGAAATTAAAATCGTCTTCAGTCTGTATAGCTGCCACTATAAAATCGTCGTTTTGTGATTGCTTTCCTATGAGGCGTGAAAGTATGTCGACATTTCCGAAATCGTTAGTGTTTACATATTGAATTTTGAAATCGTAGCCCATTAAAACAAGAGCCCACCGCGGCAACCTATTCGCGGTGTGGGTTGGAATACCTTTTTTCGATCCAAAAATTGCAATTAATGGTTTGTGGTCTGTCAATAACGTGAATTGTCTACCATAAATCATGCAATGGAATTTCGTGCATGCAAAAACTAATGACAAAGCCTCTTTTTCTATTTGGCTGTACTTTTGCGCTGATGGTGTTAGCGCGCGTGAAACGTGGTAAATTGCTTTCCTGGCTCCATCAGGCATGTCATGAAAAATTTGTGCACCAACTCCAACCATGGATGCGTCAGCTGCCACAAATATTGGTAATTTACTATTGTATTGTGTTAAGAGTAAATCTGATTGTAGCATTTGCTTGAATTGTTGAAAGGATGACTCGCATTTCGTATCCCAATTCCAACTTGATCCATCTTTCAATAAGTTGTCTTAGATCACGCATTCGTTTGATGAATTTGCCATAATAATTTATGGCACCCAAAAAGGAGCAAAGTTGAGAAATGTTTTGCGGGCGTGGCATGTTTGATACGGCTTCTATTTTTTAGGGTCAGGACGAATAGCACCTGATTCTATTATGTGGCCCAGATAGTTAATAGAAGTCAGGAATACGTCGCACTTTTCCCATTTTATTGTTAAACCGTGATCGTGAAACGCTTGATGACCTCTCTGACTTTTGTAAAATTTGCTTCTAGCGTTGGCGTTGCAATGATCACATCGTCCAAATAAGTTAAAACACCATCGAGTCCTGCTAATATTGTGTCCATAGCCTTTTGGAACGCACCATGTGGGGATGTTACTCCGGGAGGCAAACGGTTAAACAAATACAAACCTTTGTGTGTTGTTATGGTCAGTAACCTTTTTGATGTTTCGTCTACTTCGAACTGTAAATACGCGTCCGAAAGATCAATTTTACTAAAAATTTGCAGTTTGCCATCTTGGCAAAAATTTCATCTGCGTGTGGTATTGGGTATAAGTTGGGTTCCCTGCACTGATTCAACCCTGTTTAGTCTCCACAAATGCGAATGCTGTTGTTAGCCTTACGTGCAACGACTATTGGTGCCGCCCATTCGGAGTGTGTGACTTGTGTTATAACTCCTTCGGCTTCTATTCCGTTCAATTCAGCTTCTACTAATGGTAACGTCGCATATGGTGTCAATTCACCTTGGATTTTTCATACTTGCTACGAAATATTTTAAATAGTTATTTTAATTGTTTAGATCAATTAATTTATAATTTTCTTTAGTTTTTAATATAAAAGTTTATAGTAGTTCATTGTGCAGTGCGTGAACTTCCTCTGACTAAAGTATTTTAAATTTTGGATAATAAGATTTCTCTGTTCTCCGAATTTAGTTAGTTCTTTCAATATAATCACTTTTCCATTTTGACCACTTTTAATATGTAAAGCGTGTACATATTACCGAAATTGAGTGATGGTCAAAATTTCATCAGCTTTGACAGTTCTGAGTGACAAAACTATCATTAATGTTGGGTGTTAAAAAAAATCATTCAAGAAATTAATTTACTAGAAAACATGGAAAGTAAGAAAAATGGATGCACTTCGTTGATAATAAGCTTATTTTTTCATAATATTTAGCAACTCCTGAGATGCTTGACACCGCGGTGTCAGTAAGTATTCAAAGAGAAGCTTCTTATATAGTAAGAATAATTTTATTTAAATAGTAAAAACTAATTTTGTTTTGTAATATATAAAATGTCCCTATTATTTTTTCCAGGTATATATATTTGAATTACATAAATTTCCGAATGCAGCAGTACTGTAATTTTTATATTTTTTACATAGACGAATTGAATGCCTTGAATTTAATTTGTATATTTAATTTAATTTATGCAAAATGATATAAATACATATTTAAGAAAATACTGAAAATTGTATGTGTCCCTATTATTGCGTCCACCACTGTATACAAATATATGTTTACTTGATTTCCGTAGTTTATGGCTGTGTCAAAAATATCAAATCACATTGTGATGAGGCAGTTTTAGTAAAACAGAGCAACAAAAACATTTATTTGACATAAAAAAACCGTTACATACTTTAAACGTCGGACATGCTCTGAAAAATCTTAAACATTCTGGAAAGAATTCAACTAGAGCTCACTGATTGCAGCTTTTCATTTAATTTTTAATTTTCAGACATTTTATCCGAACTAAGCACTAAATCGCCCGATTAAAAGAACACTGTTTTTCAGAACATGGCAGCATATGTCTTTGGACACTTTTCGGAACTTGTACTTTCGTTACATATTTTATGAAATTAATTTTTTCGAGATTAAGGATGTCGTCGACCCGTGGTAGCACCGCTACATTGGCAACACTATTTTATGACATTTTGCTTTATACTTTGATGCAACTATGCATTTGTCAAACTTTGAATTTTTAGTTGTTAACGTATTCTTGAAGAAGGCAGACACAAAAGAAAAGTCTAGAAGATTGAATTTACAATGAATACAGAATGTAACTATTATTATTTTATTTTATGTTTATTGATTAATAACATTATTATTGTTTCCTTAGTGAAATAAACAACAACCAACAACAATACAACAACTTTATAATAAACAACACAGTCTTGTGTTAAGATACTTTTAAAAAAAAAAACATCGTTTCGTTTATTTCATCTGTCGCCAAATATTGTTTCGTTAAGACGCAACAAATTTTATTTCAATTCTATTGTACGGAAGAGTGCAAAGTTTATTGCAAGTCTGGAATATTGTGCCTTAATATTTCATCAAAGCCGCCTTCATTTGTAAAAGAAAATTAACAACTCAATTTATAAGTGCCAGCAATTGGATTGAAATCGATCCTTTGAATTTGGAAATATACAAAGAAGCCGATTTGTTTACATTTAAGGCAGCCGCATAGTGAGTGTGGGTATAACAACACACTTTTCTGCATACTATGCAAAATAGAAGCCAACGTTCTACACAAGGTAAATTGCCACAACACTTTAGAGATTTTCACGTGAACATGTCAGGTTCATCAACGCCTACAAAAGCCGTCGAAGGAAATGCCAATTCCTCAGTGGATACAAATGACGACACTGTTGTTGAACAACAGTCAACAGCCCCAACTGAAATGATCAGTAGCCTAATGGAGAGATTGAAAACTTTAGAAGTAAATCATCAACGTACTATTCAACTGCTTTTATAAAGTGAGATAAAGAGAGCACATCTACAGGAGGAATTGTCAGCCAAAAGTGCTGCTACAAAAACGCCGCCACCTGTTGTAGATGTGCCTCATATCAGTCAACAATCAGCCGTAGTGAATACTACATACAATAATAATACGATTGCTGCCACCAATCAATCAAACGTCTTACATTCTTCAACGAATGTAGTTTATACTCCAGGGTGCCAAAGTCAAATACAACAGTCAATGGTTCCTGCAACTATAATGACATCAGCTGGAGGATCATCAACTATGCCAACGAATCAAAATGGAAATCGTTATTTATACTTGCCACCGTCTGGTATTGCAACAAATACACTGCCACTAAATAATGGATATGGAGCAATAGCTCCTACAACTTTGATGTCCGCTCCATATTTTACACCACAGAATCAAACAGGTATGTACATGAACTTAGGGTTGCCGAATGCAACAAATGTTACACCGTCACAGTCGACCACAGTGCCCGCATATACGAATGTATATTCGCCAGGGGGTAGTAATACATATGGGGCAACAAGAAAATTGTATGACCTCCCTGAATTTCATGGTCAACCTGAACAATGGCCTGTTTTTGTAACAGCATTAAGAGAATCGTCGAATGCCTATGGGTACACGCCTTTAGAAAATACGCTAAGACTACAGAAATGCTTAAAAGGGGTTGCACGAGAAGAAGTTGAATGTCTTCTTATAGACCCACAAAATGTCTTGCAAGTAATCGAACAGCTTGAATTTAAGTACGGCCGTCCTGAACTCTTGATAGGAAGTCAATTAAGGAAGATACGTGAAATAACACCCATTACGGAAAACCATTTGGAACATTTTTTGCCATTTGCCACAAAAGTACAGAACTTAACCACATT
Organism: Panzeria rudis; assembly: GCA_956483635.1. Classification (NCBI taxonomy): domain Eukaryota; kingdom Metazoa; phylum Arthropoda; class Insecta; order Diptera; family Tachinidae; genus Panzeria; species Panzeria rudis. The sequence continues at coordinate 66,063,677 of OY101450.1, read as the reverse complement.
TCTTAAAAGTGCTAAGGCCACACAACATTTAAGCAATCCAACATTGATGGATGAACTTATATCGAAAATGCCTATGACAAAGCGTATTGAATGGGTGACTTACTCGTCGGGGATTAGTCCATTTCCTACTCTGGAACATTTTAACGCCTGGGTTAATCAAACGGCTAGAGTTATTGCAAAAGTTACACCAATTATGCCAACATCAATGCATACAGCCATGAAAAGTAATACTAGCCAAACTCGAGCCAATACAAAACCAGTACTGGCAATGAATGAAATAATCAACAAAGATACAGGCAAACAAAAGTATTGTGTTAAATGCAACGATCTACACCCTTTGTACAAATGTGATGAATTTTTGAAGATGTCAGTGAATGATCGCTGGAGTTTTGTCAAAAGCAACCGCCTTTGCTTTTCATGCCTGGTTAAGGGTCATAATTTGACACAATGTGTAAAAAAGAGAAGCTGCAAGGTTAAGGGTTGCAAAAAATTACATAATGCCGCGTTGCATCAACAGGTAGATGACAATGATAAACAGGTCAATATGATACGACTTAAGTCTTTTTCGCCGAAAACAACAAGATTACTCTACAAGCTAGTTCCCATTGAAATGCGTGGCCCGAACGACAGAATAGTGAAAACTTATGCCTTTTTAGATGAAGGCTCATCGTCATCATTAATACACGAGTCTGTGGCATATGAAATGGGTTTCAAAGAGAAAAAGCAGCTTCTTACATTACGCTGGTTTGAGGGACCACCAAAGAAGGTAAAATCAATGGATATACAACTCAACATTAAAGGGTCTGGGAATAATAATAGGTGGTATAACATGAGAGCTCATAGTGTACCAGATTTAGATTTGCCATCACAAACAGTCAACCTTGAAGAGCTTCATGATAGATTTCACCAACTCAAAAGCCTACCGTTTGCCGGATATACTGACGCAATGCCTAAGGTATTAATTGGTTTGGATAATTGCCATATTACTCCAAATGTAAAAACTGTTCAAATCGGCGAATGTGTTGTTGCCACTAACACACCATTGGGTTGGGCGATCTATGGTAGCCCACACGGAACCTCTGTCACTACCTCATGTCGATCTTCCGTCATACTACATAATAGAAAAGAAACAGAAGAAAAAATTGATAATCTTGTAGCCGATTATTTTACGACCGAAAATTTTGGCGTCGCGTTGTCAACTCAGCCGCTTGAGTCAAAAGATATTGTTCGAGCCCGACAAATTTTAAGTGATACTACAAGAAAAGTAGATGACCGATATGAAACTGGCCTAATATGGAAAAACGACAATGTAAATTTGCCAAACAGCTACAATTTGGCATTAAATAGATTAAAAACCATAGAAAAGAAGATGGACAAGGATGGTCAGTTTGAAAATGCATATAAGGAAGCTATGGCCAATTATATTAGAAATGGATATGCCAAGAAAATGTCACCACATGAAGTAAAGAAAACGACACCACACACTTGGTACCTCCCACATTTTGCAGTTTTTAATGTAAATAAGCCGAGCAAATTAAGATTGGTTTTTGATGCGGCAGCTACTGTGAATGGAACATCACTAAACTCCATGCTTCTCAAAGGCCCAGACGAGAATCAGGCGCTATCAAAAATACTTTTTCGATTCCGTGAGGGTACGATTGGTGTATGTGCCGACATCAGAGAGATGTTTTTGCAGGTCCGTATCCGTGAGGCCGATCGAGATGCGCAGCGTTTTTTGTGGCGATTTAATAGAAATGACCCAGTAGAAATATATACGATGGCTGCAATGATATTTGGTGCAACATGTTCACCGTGTAGTGCACAATATGTTAAAAACCAAGGTGCAATTGAAAACGCAAGTGAGCAGCCTGAAGTAGTCGATACAATTATAAACAGCCATTATGTCGATGACATGGTATCCAGTTTTCAAAGCGAGGAAGACGCAGTAAGAATTTCTTCAGCAGTAAAAACCACACATGCCAAAGCCGGTTTTGAACTTCGTGGTTTTATTTCGAATTCATTGTATGTGCAGAACTATTTAAATAAAGATGTTGAAAAACAGAGTCCAAACGTCAACATGAATACTGCAGATACTGCCGAGAAAGTACTCGGTATGTTTTGGAGAAGCAGTACCGACGAGTTTATATTTAAATTGCAATTAAACAGAGTCGATCCTGCGATTGTTGCCGGTATGAAGTGCCCAACAAAACGGCAATTGTTGTGTTTGATCATGTCAGTGTACGACCCATTTGGCATGCTAGCAGATTTATTGGTGTACGGTAAGATATTGTTACAAGAACTGTGGCGTACGGGTGTCAGTTGGGATGACGTCATTCCTGAACATATTTATCAACGTTTTTCACAGTGGGTTCAAGGTCTACAGTTGGCAAAACAATTTCGTTTACCAAGGTGCTATGATTCTCAACTATTTCATCCTGAAACAACGATCGAACTTCATATTTTTAACGATGCCAGTGAAACTGCGTTTGCTTCTGTTGCCTATTGGCGTATTGTAACGCCAAATGGAATTCGTACCTGTTTTGTAGTCGGTAAAACCAAATGTGCACCGCTGAAAGTACTGTCTGTACCCCGTCTAGAACTGCAGGCAGCAGTTTTGGGCACTCGATTAAGAAATGCCGTTATAGAGAGTCACAGAATAAAGCCATCGAGAATAATTTTGTGGAGCGATTCGAGAACAGTAATCAACTGGATAAGGTCAGATCAGATAATATAAGGCATTCGTTATGCACAGGGTCGGAGAAATTCTCGAATCAACTCACGAAAAGGACTGGCGCTGGGTACCTACAAAGCTAAACGCAGCAGACGTGGCCACAAGAACAACATATCCTGTGACTTATAAACCTAACAACATGTGGATTCAGGGGCCTGAGTTTTTATCGAAAGCCGAAGAGGCCTGGCCACAATCTGGTGCTATAGACTCAGAAATGAGCACAGAAGAAGAGAAGAGAAAATATTGTATGAATATCAGTACAACGCCTTTGATTGATTTTAATAGATTTTCAAACTACTTACGGCTTAAAAGAACTATTGGTTGGGTATTAAGGTTTGGAGACGTATCCCGCAAAAAATCTCAAAGCTATAGTACTAAGGAATTGACAGCGCCCGAACTCCGAAAAGCCGAAGTGGTATTATGTAAGATGGTACAAAGCGAAGTATACAGCGACGAAATCAACGAATTAAAGACAAATGCCAACGTAGCCAAAAACAGCTCAATATTATCTCTTACGCCTCGTCTTAATGCTGATGGTGTTTTATGTGTCGGTGGTCGTATTGATTACGCTTTAGTTCTTCCTGAATCAACAAGAAACCCTATAATCCTGCCATATCGTCATGCCGTAACGGAACTCCTTGTAATGTGGTACCATCAAAGGTTATATCATCAAAATAACGATGTTGTAGTCAATGAGGTAAGAAGAAAATTTTGGGTACCCAATTTACGAGCAGCAGTCAAACGCGCAAGATCGAATTGTCAGTTATGTAAAAACAACCGCGCGAAACCAGTACCGCCATTAATGGGTCAACTGCCGATTGACCGCCTTCAACCATTTGTGAGGCCTTTTACATACACTGGTTTGGATTATTTCGGGCCCATATTGGTAACTATCGGACGCAGACGGGAGAAACGGTGGGCAGCCTGACATGCCTGACAATAAGGGCAATCCATATTGAACTTGCGGCCGATTTATCCACCGACGCGTGTATCATCTGCATCCGCAACTTTATTAACAGAAGAGGTGTTCCGTTAAAAATACGTTCTGACATGGGAACAAACTTCGTTGGAACAGATGGTGAACTGAAACGGGTGAGTGATTTATTTGACCACGACTACATACAAAGCGAATTGGCTACGAGAAATATCACCTGGGAATTTAACTGCCCTGCGAATCCCAGTAGCGGAGGATGCTGGGAACGACTAGTCCAATCAACGAAGAGGGTACTTGCTGTAACACTAAAAAGTATTGCTCCGAAGGTCGAAACTTTACAAAGCCTTCTCATAGAAGCCGAAAATATAGTAAACAGTCGTCCTCTTACACATATACCAGTGACACCTGAAAACCCGGATCCATTGACTCCTAACCATTTCCTGTTGGGTACTACCAATTCGACACAAACACCTGGTGATGTCGAGCCTATATGCTCGCGAAAGCAGTATAGAATTAGTCAGCAGCTCAAGAATCAATTTTGGCGTCGATGGATCCGAGAGTATCTACCAACGCTGACTAAACGGACGAAGTGGTTCACATCTCAGAGGCCTATAGAGGTGAACGACATGGTTATTATATGCGATGAAAACCTCCCTAGGAGCCAATGGAGAAGAGGCATCGTGACTTTCAAATTTACAGCCAAAGATAGTCAAACGCGAGTCGTAGAAGTGCGAACGTCAAATGGTACATTGCGCAGGCCAGTATCTAAGCTTGCGGTGCTAGACGTTATTAGTGAAGCCCCCTAGGATCTTCACGGGGGGTGGGATGTCGTCGACCCGTGGTAGCACCGCTACATTGGCAACACTATTTTATGACATTTTGCTTTATACTTTGATGCAACTATGCATTTGTCAAACTTTGAATTTTTAGTTGTTAACGTATTCTTGAAGAAGGCAGACACAAAAGAAAAGTCTAGAAGATTGAATTTACAATGAATACAGAATGTAACTATTATTATTTTATTTTATGTTTATTGATTAATAACATTATTATTGTTTCCTTAGTGAAATAAACAACAACAATACAACAACTTTATAATAAACAACACAGTCTTGTGTTAAGATACTTTAAAAAAAAAAACATCGTTTCGTTTATTTCATCTGTCGCCAAATATTGTTTCGTTAAGACGCAAAGGAAATTTAACATTTAAAACTTTTGGGAAACTCGTGAAGATGTAGACGCTAACATATATTTGTTGCATTTTTTGTGACTTCCGTTAGTGATTTAAAAAAGCTTTTGCGAAAATATCATAATTTCTTATTTTAGTGATGTTGATCATTTTGAAGCTTTTTTGCTGATATTATGCGTTCCGACCTTCTTCATCATTTTGTGCGTGAATTTTACCATTTTCGCAGTGGAAGTGACTTTGCCACGTTCTTATATATTCTTACCGTCATGGCAATTTTTAATATATTTTGGGGATTGCTCCCGATCTTAATTCTTTTTCACGAATTTTTAATATTTCATAAAATGTATAATTAAAAACAAATTACATAAGATTTTAAAATGTACAAGAATTATTTATAATGGGTGATTTTATAAGAACTATCGGAAAGTAAAAAAAAAAAAACACATAAAATTCAGAAAAATGCATGAAATATTTATTTGGATCGATAGTTGGGTCGATATAATTTAATGTTTGAAGATTATTTCATGCAAATGTTGGCCGCGGCTGCGCCTCAAATGGTCCATCCGCTTAGTCCAATTTTGGCATACTCTTTCCAACATTTCGGCCGGTATATCACGAATAATGTTGGCAATGTTGGCTTCCAGTGCGTCAATCGAAGCGGGCTTGTCGCTATAGACATTAGCCTTAACATAGCCCCACAAAAAATAGTCTAGAGGCGTTAAATCGCACGATCTGGGCGGCCAATTGACTGGTCCCAAGCGTGAAATAAACTGTTCACCGAACTCGCCTCTCAATTGGTCCATTGTTTCGCGTGCTGTGTGGCATGTGGCACCGTCTTGTTGAAACCACATGTCATGCAAGTCAAGCTCTTCCATTTTGGGCAGAAAAAAGTTTGTTATCATCGCACGGTAGCGCTCACCATTCACAGTAACGTTGTGATTCGCATCATCTTTGAAGAAATACGGCCCAATGATGCCGCCAGCCCATAATCCGCACCAAACGGTTGTTTTTTGTGGATGCATTGTTAGCTCTTGCAATGCTTCTGGCTGCTCTTCACTCCAAATACGGCAGTTTTGCTTGTTCACGTATCCATTCAACCAGAAATGAGCCTCGTCGCTGAACACAATTCTTCCATAAAAAAGTGGATCTTCATCTAACTTTTCAAGAGCCCATTCACCAAATAAAATTCAATAATTTGCAAGCGTTGTTCGTTTGTAAGACGATTCATGATTAAATTATAGACCAAACTGAAGATGTTTGACAGTGACACAAGATACAAAACGTGCGTGAGCTGTCAAAACTAGTGTTGCCAAAAAGATAATAGCAAAAAAATCACTCGTTATATTTGGTTAAAAAAGGAGTATTAACTCTTATATTTAGAAGAAAATGTAAATGTAAAAAAATCATATAAACTTTTAAGAATGCGTTTTTTATTTATATAAAAGTTTCATTGTTTGTCTTTGCTTTGAATAATATTTTGGAGTAAAATATTCATGATGATTTTTTATATCAAAATATGATTTTCTTTTCTTTGGAAAGCTTCTGGCAACGCTGTTTGTATGCTTGTTTGCGTACGTTTTGTTGTTGATGTTTGTGGTTATGATTTAATGTGACGTGCTTTTTAAAACATCCACAATAACCCTCTTTATGACCGGTTTGACCACAAGTCTTGCATTTATGGCTAGTGTAAGTGCATTCTTTAACAAAATGCATAGACCCGCACTGCCAACACGGGCGCTTTGGGCCATCAATTTCATATTTGTTTGAACCGAATTTTACATTTTCAGTATTTGCGCCATGTTTTGGTTTGTTATTCTTGTACTTCAAAGCTCTTACCTGTGGTGTTTGTGTTTCCACTAGGTTGGTGTCATTTTTGAGTATCGCCATACGTTGTATTTCTGCTGTAAGCTTCTCCAGCGTTATGTCCGAAGTACTTTCCAGCATTGATATTAACTTACTGCGTATCTCTGTATAAGAAGGCGATTGCAGACCAATAAGGCACTTGAATTGTTGATTTGACATTTGAGCATGTTGGAAACGTTCACATTGCTTGTTCACTCTGCCGGCGTACATAACAATGTCTTCGATGTCTTTTTGCATCCTTAGGCAATTCTAGCGAATGCTGAACAAAGATTCCTTGCAATCAAACAAAGCTTTTAATAGTATCAAGGTATCTGTGAACTGTAACTCTTGCGGCTTTCGTAGTAACAAAAAATTTGAATACTTGTCGTATACGTCTTGGCTTAATTTACGAAGAGTCAGCCGAACCTTGGATGCATCATCTAGAGCCTTTGCATCTTCGACGAATAAAGCTTCATACCTGTTGTACCAGTTGGTAAAATAAGCGTCAGACTCGGGATCGTAACGAAATTCACCAATGCTCTTAGATAAAACATCCATCAAATTCTCTTGCCCTGCTTGTGTTGAAGGCTGTGCTGCCGCTGCACCGCTATTATTTGTTAAAAAGTTGGCAAGTTTATCTAATAAATCTTGCTGGCGCTTAGCAGTTTCTGTTTGTTGTGTCAAAATTTTTGATACGATCGTTTCCAAGGTAGTCATTATCTTTTAATTAAAAAAAACAAAGAAATAATTCCACAAATCCTCGTCGCCACTGTTGTGGTTGTTACTACAATTAAAATCCGTTGTTCCACTAAATAAATAATTCCCGTTTTAAGTCATGTATATAAAAAGGTAGAACGTTTATTTAACAACTTTACAAGAATTTTAAAGATATGAACTGTACCAGATCAAACTAAGAACTGAAGTTAATAAAGAAAAATATTAATATTGTAACTGACAAAAAAAAGGAAAAATAGTGGGAAAACAAAATAGGTGTGTTGCCAGATTTTATGGCTTGCCAACAGTGACCGGTCTAGAATTCAAAACTCTAAAATTTATTATATTATAAAATGAAACGAGCGGATGTGCCGGAATATCTATGTGAACAAATAAAATATGTGGGTGAGAGCCAACCATACGGACTTAGAAATGCCGATGATTTTCGTATCCAGAGGGTTACCACAACGCTAATGCAGAGATCACTATTTTATAAAGGCCTTCAACTATTTAATTATTTGCCAAATAATATGAAGAATGAAAGAAACGATGCTGTTTTTGAAAACAAATTTGTTAACTTTGTGAAAATTAATATATTCATAAAAATCTAAATTATTGTATATACCTATATACATATGTAGAAAAAATAAAGTATTTTTTAATACTAATAATAAAATAAAAAATAATAACTTTGTTTAAAAAAACAAAGCAAGTAAAATTTTGCATCACTACAATGTATTATTTTGATGCTTTGGAACTCAGCCAAACATTCTTAAAAAAGCTTCAAGTAGTTTGAAATCGGCAGGCTGTAAGCTGACCGACTTTAAGGCCCCGTTTACCGTTAACAACACTAATTATTTTAATGCGATTACGATTTACAAGTTATCGGCAGTGTTGTACTTTTAGCTGCCTATGTTATCGTTTACAACATGTATTTCTATTTGTTGTCAAAACTGTCAAAAAAACTTACAACTGCTCAATAACTGTAGCAAGATGAAAAATTAAAATGGATACAAATTGTAAGTATGTATGTATGTAGATTTTTCTTTGCAAACCCTTAATAATATACACAACAACTAGATGCTGTAAATCATAATCGAAAAATAACATGTTGTGCTGTAGCCGAGACAACATGTGTGTGTTGTAAACGGAAATAGGGGCCTTAATCACAAGATTTAAAAAATTTTTGTGCGCAGAACACATTTTCAGTTTTTTTAAATCACTTTACGATAAAGTGATTTTCAGAAAATGCAAGTGTCTCACATTTTGTCTACAGCAACATTGTGGAGGATAAGATGAGTGACAACATAGATTAAAAGCAGTAGTTACTTACAGTCCACCAGGATTAGCATCAACTTTTGCGGGTCCTCCAGTAAATGCTTCAACCATTGAGGGTTTGATAAGCACAGTGTACAAATCATTTGCGCTACATTGGAAATCTTCTTCAATAAAAATTGGTCGCTCATCTAATTTGCACCTCAAAGACGGACCTGAAGTTATATCAGTTTTGTTGTGTTCGTTAGCATTATATACACTAGTATTAAAAGATTTTTCACTCTTTTCAACATTATTTTTTATAGGCAAAATTAAATTTCTGGAATACTCTTCCTTCAGCTCAGTAATGTAGACGCCTAATATTTGTCTAATCTTTTCTCTGCCAACATTGTACATGAAGTTTTTTAAGATTTCCGAAGTATCATTAGATTCATCTATAGTAATAGTAATTTCAATATCCTTTAATTCATGTTCCTCTGACAAATTAGGTATTGCAATTTTTCCCGTATACAAAGATGAACTTGGGTTTAACAAACCTTTCCATTTAAAAAGTAGGTTCCAATCATAGAAGAAGAAGAGTTTTCCTTTTCGATTATTTGCAGTTGCTTCTCCAGCACATTTCTCCAATCCTTCTACTATACATTTAATGTGTTTATCATCTGTTCAACGCACCAAAATATACATAAAGAAATGCAATTTAATTAAAAGCATTATTTATTACTGTGTTAAATTTGTACCTATAGTAAAATTTTTAAAAAGGTGGTGGAACCTATCTTTTGACCATGAAGTAGCATTTTTTTCAGTCCAGTGCCAGTTATTGACATTTGTTGCATCTGGACGTTCCTCAACAATCCAACGAGGATCACCTTCACCCCACTTGGCCATTAAGATAAACAATATATGAACTATGTATGTATACAACCGAATCAAACTTTGTGTCAAAATTTAGATCTGGCCTTAATGGGCCTTGCTCGAATTTTCCAGAACGTAATAAAAGTCAGAAGTCCAAGCAGAGAGGCGAGCCGCATCGGCGCGGCTATAGGCTAGCCGGCGCGCCGATGATTTTTCATGAGCCGCGCCGCCGCCGATTCCATCGGCTGATCGGCGGCTTATTTACCAGTCGATTTTACCTGCTCAGCTGATTTTTTTACACTTTTTTGCAGATTTGTTTTGTTCGTGATCCAATAAACAGATCAATGCAACTCGACAGCTGTTATTGTATACTATCCTAAAGATGTCAAACTGCATGTGAAAAAACCTAAAAATTTTTTTAATAGATATATTTTGTTTGACATATTCACGATTAGTCATTTTTGTTGTCGAGATGCATAGACCTAATTATTGTATCATGATTTTGTTTGCACATGCAATTTTTGTTGCAGCAATTTCTGAATTTGTGGGAGAGTGTTGAAATAGAAATATATAACATATCTATTCCTCTCTCGTTCTTTCACACAGATATATGAAGAACTGCTGCAACAAATATTTAACGTCTGGACCGGGACTTAGTGAAAATTTATTTCACAGATTATGGAACAGAATACTCACTTTTGACAGCTAAAAAAGGTTGTTCTCATGTGTTATCCAGTTTTACATGTTGTTGTTGTTTTTACTAAGATTGTATGAATGAGATAGTCAATTAGAAACCACGTTAGAAAATAAGATTTGCTTTCTCTTTCATACAATACTCGTAATGTTGTTGTATAGTGACGGGTCTAGTTAGTTGTCTATGATTTATTTACTTGATCGCATCATCAAATGTTTGCGTAAAGAAACTTGGCGAAGAAAATTATTTCCAAGTAATGGTTCTCGAACTGCGATTATTGGGCACTTACTGAATTTACGAATGTACCCAATATGACGATCAAACTAAGTTTGTGATCAAAAATTAATTATCATTAAGAAAAAATTTTAAATAAATATTTTAAAATATGAACATCACAAAAATTTATTTCATTTATGTTACACATTACATCACAATCCACATTTGAAAACCCTTTGAGAAAAACGTTTGAAAGTGAATTGATAATAAATAAACTCCTCAATTTGAAAATAGTTTTTAGTTTTTGTTGAGAATGCTATGCTTTTCAAGTTATTTTCATATCATTTTCAAACGTTTATCGTTTGAGAAAAGGTTTAATTTCAAATCATTCTTAATTTGAAATCAAACTTTCGTGTTTGTCGGGTAGTTAGACTATACTAGTTGCATTTTACTTCAGACTAGTTGCCTACCTGTAATTTTTTCATATATCGAACTATCGATTTTAACATTAGGTTGTCATACGAACCCAACTAGTTCATTTGTATACAGTTATATCCTAGTTGTTGTAAACTAGTGCTCTTACTATTTTTTTTATTTAGATTTTGCAACTCTTATAAAAAACTTTGGCTCAACCGTGATACAAACACACATTCCTCATATTTCAAGGCACGTACTCTACCTACTGAACCAATTTCCACTAATTTTTTAAAAGCTAAAAATATTATTATATACAAGTCGTATACCTGAAAATGTTTTCTTTTTTTATTATTATCGTTACTCGCTCCCAAACAGGTCAATCGATTTTAATTTAGTAAATTTTGTTTGAAAGGTGACTTGATCCAAAATCTTCTAACCTATGAAGAAAATTTGTCCAGCCATTTTGAAGTTATCATCTGTTTTCTTCGGGGGTTCTTAAAATTTTTAATTTAATGTTATAGTTCGTAGAGAATGGCAACGCTACAGATCCCCACAGCTAAAATCTAGGCTGAAGGAATGTACTAAACAGCTGAAAACTCTACTAGAATATCAAAAAACCGCTTCTCTTCAAAACTTTCTAAATGGGCTCGACGCAACACCTCAAACAGACTATTCGCTATGGAGAGCAGCCCGAGGCCTCAAAAGACCAGTGATATATAAGCCTCCATTGCGAGCTTCGAATGGAGACTGGGCAAGAACTGACGCTGAAAAAGGTACTCTGTTTGTAAACCACTTGCAGAAAGTATTTACTCCAAATACGTCTGATACTATAGTTGAGCTGCCACCAGTCCTCGCTATACCAGATGTTACTTTGAGGTTCAACATTCGTGAGATTGAACACTATATTGCGGGCTTAAACTCGAAAAAAGCCCCAGGCGCTGATAAAATAAACAATAAAATGCTCTTAGAGCTACCCTATACTGCAAAACGGATAATTATATTTATTTTTAACAGTATTTTGCGCCTCAAATGCTATCCCGCAGAATGGAAGGTTTCGCTGATTACAATGATACCTAAACCAGGCAAAGATCATACGAAGGTGGAGTCCTATAGGCCTATAAGCCTGTTGTCTAACATGTCAAAACTATTTGAAAAGCTACTTATGAGTAAGCTAACACCCATACTGAATCGTACTGGATGCATTCCAGACCACAAATTCGGTTTTAGGAGACAACATAGTACGATTGAACAAACACATAGACCCGTGAACGTGGTTAGAAAAACCTTCGAAGAAAAGAAATATTGTTCTGCGCTCTTCATCGATGTTTCTCAGGCATTTGATAAAGTATGGCACGCAGGTTTAATACATAAACTAAAGCAAAACCTACCCGAAAACATCCTTAAACTTTTAGGAAGCTACTTAACTGAGCGAAAATTTGTTGTTAAAGAAGGTAATTTTCAAAGCCCTCCGCAACCCATTGAAGCCGGAGTTCCTCAAGGCAGCATCCTCGGTCCTGTATTATATCTGATATATGCCTCTGACTTGCCGGTAAGCAGTAACATACACATATCAACATTCGCTGATGATACAGCTTTTCTAAGTGTTCACAAAAGCCATCAAGAAGCCACCCGCAATTTGCTAGATTATATACCCCAGTTGGAACAATGGCTAAAACAATGGCGGATAAAAATTAACGAACAAAAATGTCTACACATTACTTTTACATTGTGCAAAGAAACCTGCCCACCTATACAAATAAATAACCAAACTATACCTCAACACACTGAAGTAAAATATCTCGGTGTTCACCTTGATCGTCGTCTAACATGGAAGTCACACATAAATGCAAAGGTGACCCAAATGAAATTAAAAGCAGCTCAAATGAATTGGCTCATTGGAAGGAACTCTACTCTAAGCCTAGATTGTAAACTTCTTCTATACAACTCCATTCTAAAACCAATATGGTCCTACGGAATCCAGTTATGGGGCACTGCCTCGGCATCAAATGTAGAAAAAATTCAAAGGCAACAAAATAAAATACTCCGTACGATTACAGCAGCCCCATGGTATGTCAGAAACAATCGAATTCATAAAGACCTAGATGTGCCGCCGGTTAAAACAGTGTTTTCTAAACACGTGACAAGCTACATAAAAAGACTTGAGTTTCACCCAAATCCCCTAGCCCGAAACATCATTAACTTTAGAGGCCACACTCGGCTGAGAAAGAGGGACACTCTTGCTCTCAGCCGAACACGAGAGACGTAAACAACCAAACAACCAACCGCTGAAACAAATATTTTTGTCTGGCACTGGCTGGACTTAAAAATTAAAATGTTAGGGTTAAGATTTGATTACTTATTGTTAGTTCAATTTTATTGAAGATACAATAAATAAATACATATAACCGAAAAAAAAAAATTTATTGTACAACTGATTGACTCTCTGATGACACTGCTTGAACTAATGGTAGGTGAATCTGCATATTTTTCTTATATAAGGAAAGTTCATTACTAAAAGAGACAGATTCCAACCGATTCTATGGCAATAAACTTCTCTTTGTTAGGCTAAATTCACCCATTTTGTCCGAACAATATTTTTGTCTGGACAAAATTAATTTTATATGTAATTTGACGTTCTCTTCTTGAGAGGGACGTCAAATTATATATAAAATAAATTTTGTCCGGACAAAAATTTTTTCGAACACAATGTGTGAATTCAACTTTACTGTATGATATACGCAAATCTTAGAAACATGTATCAGATATGTGATGGAAATCGATTTTGAGAACGCAGCCCTTTTAAAGATAATTTTTAATAGTCTTTCCATCCAATTTTATAATTTTTGTAATTAAATTATATATAAGATATATTTGTGTAAAAGCTCTTTTTTTAAAAAGAAATATTGTTAAAAATCACCTTTTAAAATGGATTCGTTTTCGAAATAAATTACCATCACATACCATTTAAACAGCAGATTGACCCTTTTTATGCAAACCGTAAAAATGTCTGGTATACATAAGAGCAATATACACAGTCAACATGCTTGACAAGCGTGGTAATAGTATGTGTGAAATTTCGTTAGTATTAGTGACACCGACGACGATTGATGGAAAATCTACTTGGTTTTGAAAATCAAGTGTTTTGTTTTTCATCAAACTCACATCAAACTATACGTGTGAGCAAGGTAGATTGAACAGTTACCAATACAAGAACAGATGTTTTAGTAAATTTTAGAATGTGTGCGTCACACAGACAATAGATTTTGACACATGTCTGGGATTTTTCTATCAACAACGGGCATGGGTTAGTAAATTTGAGAGAGGTTATGCATGTGCGACTCACAGATAATGGATTTGAAATTTTCTGGGGTATTTCTACCAACAAAATACATCTGTTTTTTGGTGTTGTATTTGTTTTAGTTATGGTGGTACCTGTAATGAATATGCCTTGCGTGTGAGGTTTGTTTGCACTATCCAGTCACAAAATCTCTGTTTTTCAAACAGTTTGATAAGTTGCCATGCCGCTTAAGGGATCGTCGGCTGCTGCCGACTTTAACCCACCGACCCTCAGTTTTTGCTCAGCCGCCGTCGAAAAATTTTAAACGACTTGGACTCAGAGTGGCGAGCCGAGGTATTTTTATCGGCGGCGCCTGAGAGTGTAAAATGGTCGGCGGAGGCGGCTGATATGATATTTTTATCGGCTGCGCTGCACTTTTATATGTTTTCTCTTCTATAGGGCATAATACACAATCAATCAGCTTGATGTCAGGTTCGTGTACGTGTGCTTGACGATTTATCATAACAAAAAAAAAAACAACAACGTATTACACCTGTTCTACCGACGTTTTGTTAATTACCGTGATAAAAATATATCAGGTATAGACGTAGGGTAAAGGAACACACACACACACACACACACACATATATATATATATATATATATATATATATATATATATATATATATATATATATATATATATATATATATATATATATATATATATATATATATATATATATATATATATATATATATATATATATATATATATATATATATATATATATATATATATATATATATATATATATATATATATATATATATATATATATATATATATATATATATATATATATATATATATATATATATATATATATATATATATATATATAGTGTTTTTGGAAAACAGTACATAAGCCATAACATCTTAACTCAACTTAATTTTTTTTTAAGTAGCTACATTAATATTAAAATGGTTGAACATTAAAACTTGTATACACTTAAGTTCAATAACTAACAGCCCATTCAAAATATTCCTCATAAAAGAACCTTATATATAACTAAGTTTTATAATACGAAAACCATAGATTATACGTAGATAGACCAACTGGGCTCCTGTCAAAAAAAAATTTACAACTCTCTTCATACCTATGGGTATTTTGTTATCCAACACACTGAGAGAGGCAACTCAACACTCATCAGAGAGCATAATTTTTGCATTTGAAAAATTTATTTTTTTTTGCACGCACAAACACTATTTTATTAAATTTTTTTTTTGTCACAACAAATTTTATGTTTCTTATGGCTGTAATTTTAAACTATTTTTTTAATTTTGATGACATTTGTGTTGAAATTTATCAAAGTTTTCAACCGTTTTTTTTTTATTCAACAGTATTGCATTTTTGTTACTATTTGGAACAATTTTTTAGTGTTAAATAGAAAAATTGCAAAAAAATTTTTAGCGAATAAAAATTTTTTGAGCTCAAATGCATTGGAAATGATTCTAAATTCATTTTTTAATTAATTAATGCAAAATTATTTGTATATAACAACCAAAAATTCGCGTTAAAAAAATATAAATTTTGTTAAATACTTTTTGTACAACTAATTATAGTTTTGGTGCTGTGGGGAATACTTTATTTTAAACCAATACTAATACAAAATGTTCTACTAACACTTTCTTAGACTTAGGTTTTTGACAGCAGACTTAGGTTTTTGAAGTTTTAGTTGACTATCTACGTATAATCTATGAAGAAAACCTATGGGTACCCCCATAGTGTAGTGGATAGTGTGCTAGACTATTAGACCCTGGGTGTTTCTGCTGTGTGTGTTCGTTAAATAAAAAAACCTTTAATATTGTATACTTAAGTAAACATGAGTTTTTATAACAAAATTGTATTTTTACGATTTTTTAAATCTATATTTTTGCAAATCTACTTAGGCTATTATGTTAAAAGGCAGAAAATAACGGTTCTTAGCTGCTGTTAAGCTTAGTCTAGACGATATGTTGAATCAGCATATTTATGGTAAAAAATTTGTTACCAGTGCCAACATATCGTGTAGACACAAAATTTTTTCAACATACGTATGTTTAAACACATATGGCGGCCATTTTTTAACGTTGTCTACAAACGTATGTTCACGATTTTAGCATATCGTGTAGACACCACACTTTTACGTTTTAACAAATTTACTACGTATGCTGACAGATATGTTGTTTCTTGAAAAGCGTACGCAAGCTTTTCAGCATATAACAAATTTGATAGCATATAGAATTTATATTTCAGCTCAACTCTCATATTATATGTTAACTATGTTGCCTGATTCGGCACGGGACATTGCAATTTCCGGGATGTTATCAATTTCTTGCGTATTTTCGCTATTTTCGCAACTTATTTGATTTTCTTATTCTTTGCAGTTTAGTAATTTCTTCGAAACAAGTCAAGCATACCAACGCTGTTGAAAATTAAAATAAAAAAATCATAAAGTAATAGCACTTTTTAGACAAACAATATTTGTGAATTTTTTTCGGCGCTCTCTTTTGGTTCCGGAGTTACGGGGTTCAAACATTTTATTTTGAACTGGCCATAACTCCTACAATTCTGCACGGATATAAACGATATGTACATCATTTTAACGCGCTATAAAATACCTTTCTACTGCACGGATATAAACGATATGTACATCATTTTAACGCGCTATAAAATCCTTTCTACTGGCTTATATCCGTCAACCCAATTTGATATTCGTTAACACATTCTGAACCAAATACTGTTTTAAAAATTGTTAACCCGACTTTTTACGTAAACACAACGTTATCTGCAAAAATTACCAATATATCGATATTTAAGCATGTATATAATTTTGTAGAGAACCTTTCAAGTTTTCGTTTGACATTCTTATTTTCATTATGTATGTCGAATGGCGGTTTCGCTAAGTAAAGAATGATTGACTAACCGGCCTTTGGCCGGGCTTAGGAATTTTCTCCTCTATGTATGTCGAATAGTGGCTTCGCTGAGAAAAATGTTTTGCCATGCAAAAAACCTGTTATAAATTTTAGCATCTCCTAAACTAAACAGCATTTTTCATATACCTACCAATGCACACATGGAGATTGCCTCGAAAAAATATATATCTTTTGAAACTCATTTTTGAAGTTGCATATATTCCGTATTTCATTAGTGATAGCTTTCAAGAAAGTTCTCTATAAATATATATACATGGTTAAGTACCGTTATATGGGTAAGTTTTTGAGATAACGGTGTTTTTACGTAAAAAGTCGGGTTCATTTTTTCCAAATTACATTTGGCTCACAATGGATTAATGTATTTAAAATATACCAGTATATACCAGTAGAAAAGTATTTTAGAGTACTTTAAAATGATATACATATCGATTATCCATGAAGAATTGTAGGAGTTATGGCCAATTGAAAATAAAAGTTTTGAGCCCCGTAACTCCGAAACCAAAAGAGAGCGCCGAAAAAAATTCACAAAAATTGTTTGTCGGAAAAGGGCTATTACCTCATGATTATTTTTATTTTTCAACAACGTTGGTATTCTTGACTTAAGCCATTTCGTCAACACATTTGAGCAATTTTTCGCGTATTTTTCAATTGTTATATACATCGATGATGTTATATTTTCTTTTTAAATATTTATTTGGCACTAACAATAATAGTTTTGCAATAAAAGCGATAATTGATAGAAATAAGTAATAAGAAAGAGTATTGTAAAATTTATTTGAAGTTTATAAACAAATGTTTACACGACTCTGCATATATACCATCAAACGGATCATATACATCATCATACATATGTTGCATGTTTGACAAGCGTGGTAATAGTATGTGTGAAATTTCGTTAGTATTAGTGACACCGACGACGATTGATGGAAAATCTACTTGGTTTTGATTTTTCGTCAAGCACACGTACACGAATCTGACATCAAGCTGATTGATTGTGTATTATGCCCTATAGAAGAGAAAACATATAAAAGTGCGGCGCAGCCTATAAAAATATATCCAGCCGGTTAGCATACGGCGCAGTCATTTCAGCCGCCTCCGCCGACCAGTTTACACTCTCAGCCGCCGCCGATAAAAATACCACGGCTCGCCACTCTGAGTCCAAGTCGTTTAAAATTTTTCGACGGCGGCTGAGCCAAAACTGAGGGTCGGCGGGTTAAAGTCGGCTGCAGCCGACAATCCCTTAAGCGGCATGGCAACTTATCAAACTGTTTGAATAACAAAGATTTTGTGACTGGTTAGTGCAAACAAACCTCACACGCAAGGCATATCAATTACAGGTACCACCATAGCTAAAACAAATACAACACCAAAAAACAGATGTATTTTGTTGGTAGAAATACCCCAGAAAATTTCAAATCCTTTATCTGTGAGTCGCACACAAGCATAACCTCTCTCAAATTTACTAACCCATGCCCGTTGTTGATAGGAAAATACCAGACATGTGCCAAAATCTATTGTCTGTGTGACGCACACATTCTCAAATTTACTAAAATTTACTAAAACAGCTGTTCTTGTAGTGGTAACTGTTCAATCTACCTTGCTCACACGTATATTTTGATGCAAGGCGAATTCAGTACCAGGTAGCCCTATCATCACAGATGATCATCAGCTGATTACACCCAATCAGTCAAACTCTATATAAGAAAAGAGATAAACTTTAACCTGAACTGTCATAGCACAAATAAAAATAGTCCTACACATACTTTGTATGTGTGTTATTTTCATGATAAGGCCACTTGATATTAATTCGCTTTGGTTTGATGTGAGTTTGATGAAAAACAAAACACTTGATTTTCACTACCGCCGATGACGAAATTTGAAGCTTGTTTGATGTGTGGCTGTGTAATTGCTTCAAATGTCATTTTTGTTTAGTTTTCGCAGCGACCACTTCATTTCCACAAAATATACAGAAGTCACAATAGTGACAGGTAAAAAACACAGAAATCAGGTTTTTTAAATTTACTGTTAAAAAGAGACAAATACAGTGTAGTTGTTATTACAAGTGGTAGGTAAATAAACAAAACGAAAACAAGTCATGGTGTAATAAGTATACAGGTGGCTGCATAACGGCAACAAATACAATATAAACTAGATAATGCTTGTCAAAAAAATACACACGATTGACGTCACTTATACACAAAACTAGGAGAGCAACAAATTATCAGCTGGCCTTGTGCTGCACCCTGTACACTTATTACACCATGGCTAGAAAGACAACACAAAGGAAAATGAAAATTTAAAACGATTGTGTAAGCGAGTAAATAGAACAAAACATCGTGTCACTTCTGTGTATTTTGTGTCATTTCTATGGAGACGCACTATTTAAAAAACAGATGAACAAAATTGAATTTATTGAAAGTTATCGTGGTTTGCCTGCTTTATGGCGAGTTAAATCGAAGCAATATAGCAATAGAAATTAAAAAAAAATGCTTAGTACGAGATATTGCTTGAAACATATACAGAAAAAAGCCCAAATGATAAAAAAGGATGTCGCACAAAATTTTAAATCTCTTCGAACTGCATATGGAAAGGAATTAAAAAAGGGAGTGAAAAAAACTAATTTTCAAAAAACAAAGTGTTTTTTAATAAATAATGAAACATTTCCGCCCAAAAAATCACATGTTCTTTCTTTTTCACAACAACTTTCAAATGAAGTTTGATGATATGAATTTGATAAGTTGCTGTGCTAAGCAAAACGAAATATTACCAAACATACATGAATTTGATCAAACAGCTTGATAAATTTCCACGGCCCTTTACCTAGCAGCCACACGATCAAGTTTTCCTTTCAAGATTTTCACACACACTGCTTGCCAAAATTCATTTTTATTGATAGCTGTGACGTAGGCTGCACGCAACTTGAAAGCAAGTTAAAAGCAATATTGTAACAAACAATACGAAAACTTTGGCAGCAAAATATTTGTACAAGAAAAT
This sequence comes from Panzeria rudis, assembly GCA_956483635.1. NCBI lineage: Eukaryota > Metazoa > Arthropoda > Insecta > Diptera > Tachinidae > Panzeria > Panzeria rudis. Next base: position 66,043,562 of record OY101450.1, on the reverse strand, counting down.
TGTAATCAGCTGTTTTCTTAAAAGTAAATTGAAACAGTCAACTTAAAAGAGAAATTGAGAGCAAGTTCGTTTAAATTTTTAAAAGTATGAGTGTATTGGTAAAAAAGTGTGAATCTATTAAAACTTGATAGGCAAAACTTGATCGTGTGGCTGCTAAGTTCGAAAAATGTTTCGTTCTTATTATGGTAATTTTTACCCTATGTCTACCCGATATATTTTTATCATGACAAATGTCAAACTTTATATTGAACATAATTTGCTTTATGTTAGCAGTTTGGTCTATATGGAATTTGACTTATTTTATAGTGCGTCTCCATATACGTTTTTGTGCCAAAATACGCGTTTTGCGCAAAACAGGTCTTTTGCTACCTCTTTTCCCATACATTTGGCATATGAGAAAACTACCCAAACAGCCTGTTTGCTCCAAAATATGCCGAATTTCTTCTGTGCAACACTGCGTTGCCTTTAAGATTATAAATGCAACTCTAGGTCATCCATATATGTTGATTGACAAATTCGAAAAAAGTGAAATTTTCCTCTGTCATATAAAAAAATGGCGCCCTATGCTCCAATGGGAGTTAAGAGTAAGTCTATACCTGATAAATTTTTATCATGATAAATGTCAAATCGTTATCAAGATAAAAATGTATCAGATAGAGACTGCATTTAATAGTGTTATAGCAGTGTCTTGACAATTTTGTCAGAGCTTAAGCGCACACAAATTTGTCTTGATAAAAAACGTAAAAAAACTGTTTGTTATTTCAAGGTATTTTCAAAAAGTACAATTTTTTATATTGAAAATAATTTGCTTTATGTTAGCAGTTTGTTCTATATGGAATTTGACTTATTTTATAGTGCGTCTCCATATACGTTTTTGTGCCAAAATACGCGTTTTGCGCAAAACAGGTCTTTTGCTACCTGTTTTCCCATACATTTGGCATATGAGGAAAACACCCCAAACAGCCTGTTTGCTCCAAAATATGCCGAATTTCTTCTGTGCAACACTGCGTTGCCTTTAAGATTATAAATGCAACTCTAGGTCATCCATATATGTTGATTGACAAATTCGAAAAAAGTGAAATTTTCCTCTGTCATATAAAAAAATGGCGCCCTATGCTCCAATGGGAGTTAAGAGTGAGTCTATACCTGATAAATTTTTATCATGACAAATGTCAAATCGTTATCAAGATAAAAATGTATCAGGCAGAGACTGCATTTAATAGTGTTATTGCAGTGTCTTGACAATTTTGTCAGAGCTCAAGCTCAGACAAATTTGGCTTGATAAAAAACGTAAAAAAACTGTTTGATATTTCAAGTTATTTTCAAAAACTACAATTTTTACTAAAAAAAAATAAAGCAAAATATGAATATTTTAATTAAATAAAAGCAGTTTAATGAAAAATAACTGAAATAGTGCATAAATAGTACAAACTACCATCACGACGCCAAACAAATTGTGATTTATCATAACAAAAAAAAAAAGCAACAACGTATTCGCATGTATACTAACAATAACAAAAAATTTACATCTGTTCTGCCGACGTTTTGTTAATTACCATGATAAAAATATATCAGGTATAGACGTAGGGTAAAGGAACACACACACATATATATATATATATATATATATATATATATATATATATATATATATATATATATATATATATATATATATATATATATATATATATATATATATATATATATATATATATATATATATATATATATATATATATATATATATATATATATATATATATATATATATATATATATATATATATATATATATATATATATATATATATATATATATATATATATATATATATATATATATATATATATATATATATATATATATATATATATATATATATATATATATATATATATATATATATATATATATATATATATATATATATATATATATATATATATATATATATATATATATATATATATATATATATATATATATATATATATATATATATATATATATATATCTGTGGCAATAAATAATAATGGCTTAAGTTGACATAAGTGCTTTTTCATTTTATTACATATTCTTATTCTCTTCTGCAAGTTCTATCACTCAGCTAAATTTCAAGCACAAAATGTCATTATTCATAAAACTATACGCATTTATATTTTAGCTTGAGTGTTTTTGGAAAACAGTACATAAGCCATAACATCTTAACTCAACTTAATACACAACTTGTATACACTTAAGTTCAATAACTAACAGCCCATTCGAAATATTCCTCACAAAAGAACCTTATATATAACTAAGTTGTATAATACGAAAACCATAGATTATACGTAGATAGTCAACTGGGTTCCTGTCAAAAAAAAAATTTACAACTCTCTTCACACCTATGGGTATTTTGGTAACCAACACTCTGAGAGAGGCAACTCAACACTCATCAGAGAGCATAATTTTTGCATTTGAAAATGCACTAAAATTTATTTTTTTTTGCACGCACAAACACTATTTTATTAAATTGTTTTTATTTGTCACATAACAAATTTTATGTTTCTTCTTGCTGTAATTTTAAACTAATTTTGTTGACATTTGTGTGTTGAAATTTATCAAAGTTTTCAACCGTTTTTTTCATTCAACAGTATTTCATTTTTGTTACTATTTGGAACAATTTTTTTAGTGTCAAATAGAAAAATTGCAAAAAAATTTTTAGCGAATAAAAAATTTTGAGCTCAAATGCATTGGAAATGATTCTAAATTAATTTTTTAATTAATTAATGCAAAATTATTTGTATATAACAGCTAAAAATTCGCGTTTAAAAAATATAACTTTTGTTAAATACTTTTTGTACAACTAATTATAGTTTTGGTGCTGTGGGGAATACTTTATTTTAAACCAATACTAATATAAAATGTTCTCCTAACACATTCTTAGACTTAGGTTTTTGACAGCAGACTTAGGTTTTTGAAGTTTTAGTTGACTGTCTACGTATAATCTATGACGAAAACCTATGGGTACCCCCATAGTGTAGTGGATAGTGTGCTAGACTATTAGCCGGGGGTCGCAGGTTCGATTCCTGCCAAGACCCTGGGTGTTTCTGCAGAAAAGCCGAAAAAGGCTTAAGCAATGTGTGTGTTCGTTAAATAAAAAAAAACCTTTAATATTGTATACTTAAGTAAACATGAGTTCTTATAACAAAATTGCATTTTTACGATTTTTTATATCTATATTTTTGCAACTCTACTTAGGCTATTATGTTAAAAGGCAGTTGAAAAATAACGGCTCTTAGCCATAACCATATTTTTACGTTTTAACAAATTTACTACGTATGCTGACAGATATGTTGTTTGTTGAAAAGCGTACGCAAGCTTTTCAGCATATAACAAATTTGATAGCATATAGAATTTATATTTCAACTCTCATATTATATGTTAACTATGTTGCCTGATTCGGCACGGGACATTGCAATTTCCGGGATGCTATCAATTTCTTGCGTATTTTCGCTATTTTCGCAACTTATTTGATTTTCTTATTCTTTGCAGTTTAGTAATTTCTTCGAAAATTAAAAAAAAAAATCATAAAGTAAAAGCACTTTTTAGACAAACAATATTTGTGAATTTTTTCGGCGCTCTCTTTTGGTTCCGGAGTTACGGGATTCAAAAATTTATTTTGAACTGGCCATAACTCCTACAATTATGCACGGATATAAACGATATGTACATCATTTTAAAGCGCTATAAAACATCTTTCTACTGGTTTATATCCGTCAACCCAATTTGATATTCGTTAACCCATTCTGAACCAAATACTGTTTTAAAAATTGTTAACCCGACTTTTTACGTAAACACAACGTTATCTGAAAAAATCACCAATATATCGATACTTAAGCGTGTATATAATTTTGTAGAGAACCTTCCAAGTTTTCGTTTGATGTTCTTATTTTCATTATGTATGTCGAATGGCGGTTTCGCTGAGTAAAGAATGATTGACTAACCGGCCTTTGGCCGGGCTTAGGAATTTTCTCCTCTATGTATGTCGAATAGTGGCTTCGCTGAGAAAAATGTTTTGCCTAGCAAAAAACCTGTTATAAATTTTAGCATCTCCTAAACTAAACAGCATTTTTCATATACCTACCAATGCACACATGGAGATTGCCTCGAAAAAATATATATTTTTTAAAACTCATTTTTGAAGTTGCATATATTCCGTATTTCATTAGTGATAGCTTTCAAGAAAGTTCTCTATAAATATATATACATGGTTAAGTACCGTTATATGGGTAAGTTTTTGAGATAACGGTGTTTTTACGTAAAAAGTCGGGTTCATTTTTTTCAAATTGCATTTGGCTCACAATGGATTAATGTATTTAAAAAATGTATATACCAGTAGAAAAGTATTTTAGCGCACTTTAAAATTATATACATATCGATTATCCATGGAGAATTGTAGGAGTTATGGCCAATTGAAAATAAAAGTTTTGAGCCCCGTAACTCCGAAACCAAAAGAGAGCGCCGAAAAAAATTCACAAAAATTGTTTGTCGGAAAAGGGCTATTACCTCATGATTATTTTTATTTTTCAACAACGTTGGTATTCTTGACTTAACCCATTTCTTCAACACATTTGAGCAATTTTTCGCGTATTTTCTAATTGTTATATACATCGATGATGTTATATTTTCTTTTTAAATATTTATTTGGCACTAAAAATAATAGTTTTGCAATAAAAGCGATAATTGATAGAAATAAGTAATAAGAAAGAGTATTGTAAAATTTATTTGAAGTTTATAAACAAATGTTTACACGACTCTGCATATATATCATCATACGGATCATACATATCATCATACATATTGTTACGAAATGAAAATGCAGATTCAAATGTAACGACACAAACTGACAACCCGATCATTATCTGCTTTATACCCCTAAATCACTGTAATAAAATCAAAACCTGGCAACCAAGTACCACAATTAAACTTGGCATCACTCGACAACTGCCAATAGAATTCAAAATAACGGAAAATGGAAGTTTCCGGAATTTTCAGGAAACGGTAGCTAGAACTTTCAAGATTATTCGAGACTGCTTAATCGCAATTACAAACAGTGACATTAAACTTAAACTGCAAGAGATGTAGACTTGATGACAGCGTAATTTGTTAAGTTGCAAGCATTAGAGTATGTGTGTGTGCGAAGATAAACAAACATAAGAATAATCTCATGCATCTACACACGCACATACATTGCACCATAGCAAGACCAAAATGATCATGCCGTACACTTAAAGATGAAAAGAGACCTGAATTACAGTACAGTTAAAGATAAAGAGAGACGGCTGTATTCCAGAAAGTTAGCGAAGTTACCAGAAGGTTTTATAATTGACTATATAAGGGGAGGCTGCCAGACGACATGGATAAGTGTGTTTTTAAACTTAGACGAGTAAACATCGCCAAGAATAGTTAGTGTGTACATCGCGTTTAGTTGTACGTGTTTTTAAAGTAATAAATAAAGTGTTACTGAGAATTTATTTGTAAAATAAATATCTGTGTTTTATTTTATTGCAATTCAACGAATCCTGTGAAAATAATAAAACCGTTTTTATGTAAAGGACTAAAAAAACGTAACAATATGTTGCATGTTTGACAAGCGTGGTAATGGTATGTGTGAAATTTCGTTAGTATTAGTGACACCGACGACGATTGATGGAAAATCTACTTGGTTTTGATTTTTCGTCAAGCACACGTACACGAATCTGACATCAAGCTGATTGATTGTGTATTATGCCCTATAGAAGAGAAAGCATATAAAAGTGCGGCGCAGCCTATAAAAATATATCCAGCCGGTTAGCATACGGCGCAGTCATTTCAGCCGCCTCCGCCGACCATTTTACACTCTCAGCCGCCGCCGATAAAAATACCTCGGCTCGCCACTCTGAGTCCAAGTTGTTTAAAATTTTTCGACGGCGGCTGAGCAAAAACTGAGGGTCGGCGGGTTAAAGTCGGCTGCAGCCGACAATCCCTTAAGCGGCATGGCAACTTATCAAACTGTTTGAAAAACAAAGATTTTGTGACTGGTTAGTGCAAACAAACCTCACACGCAAGGCATATCCATTACAGGTACCACCATAACTAAAACAAATACAACACCAAAAAACAGATGTATTTTGTTGGTAGAAATACCCCAGAAAATTTCAAATCCTTTATCTGTGAGTCGCACACATGCATAACCTCTCTCAAATTTACTAACCCATGCCCGTTGTTGATAGGAAAATCCCAGACATGTGTCAAAATCTATTGTCTGTGTGACGCACACATTCTCAAATTTACTAAAACAGCTGTTCTTGTAGTGGTAACTGTTCAATCTACCTTGCTCACACGTATAGTTTGATGTGAGTTTGATGAAAAACAAAACACTTGATTTTCACTACCGCCGATGACGAAATTTGAAGCTTGTTTGATGTGTGGCAATCTCCATGTGTGCATTGGTAGGTATATGAAAAATACTGTTTAGTTTAGGAGATGCTAAAATTTATAACAGGTTTTTTGCTAGGCAAAACATTTTTCTCAGCGAAGCCACTATTCGACATACATAGAGGAGAAAATACCTAAGCCCGGCCAAAGGCCGGTTAGTCAATCATTCTTTACTCAGCGAAACCGCCATTCGACATACATAATGAAAATAAGAACATCAAACGAAAACTTGGAAGGTTCTCTACAAAATTATATACATGCTTAAGTATCGATATATTGGTGATTTTTTTCAGATAACGTTGTGTTTACGTAAAAAGTCGGGTTAACAATTTTTAAAACAGTATTTGGTTCAGAATGGGTTAACGAATATCAAATTGGGTTGACGGATATAAACCAGTAGAAAGGTATTTTATAGCGCTTTAAAATGATGTACATATCGTTTATATCCGTGCATAATTGTAGGAGTTATGGCCAGTTCAAAATAAAATTTTTGAATCCCGTAACTCTGGAACCAAAAGAGAGCGCCGAAAAAAATTCACAAATATTGTTTGTCTAAAAAGTGCTATTACTTTATGATTTTTTTATTTTAATTTTCAACAGCGTTGGTATGCTTGACTTGTTTCGAAGAAATTACTAAACTGCAAAGAATAAGAAAATCAAATAAGTTGCGAAAATACGCAAGAAATTGATAACATCCCGGAAATTGCAATGTCCCGTGCCGAATCAGGCAACATAGTTAACATATAATATGAGAGTTGAAATATAAATTCTATATGCTATCAAATTTGTTATATGCTGAAAAGCTTGCGTACGCTTTTCAACAAACAACATATCTGTCAGCATACGTAGTAAATTTGTTAAAACGTAAAAATATGGTTATGGCTAAGAGCCGTTATTTTTCAACTGCCTTTTAACATAATAGCCTAAGGGCCATTATTACAACTCAGCAGTAAAGTGGAAGATAGTTACTGGCATGATTAGCAGAAGTGATCGGTTAACTGACCTGCAACAATTTTTCATTATTACAATTTGCCTGTAAAATATAAATTATCTTTTTCAAAGTATGGCTATACCAGAGTACAAGTGGCAATGTCATACATGTGAATTTACAAAGGCACAGATAACAGGTACATACAAGTCTACAACAAGTATACATTTGTTGTAGAAACTACAATACAGTTCTCAAAAAATGTTGAAAGTTTGGAGGAATTATCAGCGCAGGTAGCTCTATAATAAAATGTCCAGTACCGTAAAAAAGTGAAGCTCCAGATAGTGACGAAATTGTGATAATTTCATCACTCCACTAACTTTTCCGAGTAAGGTCATGTGCTCTAGTGAGTTCACCTGTTAGATACGTCTTGGTGTTTACTTGATAAAGAAGCAAGTATGGCAGCCTATGAATTTGTGTGCCGATAAAAGTTAGCAGAAGAATGAACTTCCCAGTAAGTTATCATACACTTTTAGGTTAAATTAAAGTTGTAATAATGAAAAACTATTTATCCGTCTGATAAAATGCTAATTATAACTAAAGCCGAGTTGTAATAATGGCCCTAAGTAGAGTTGCAAAAATTTAGATTTAAAAAATCGTAAAAATGCAATTTTGTTATAAGAACTCATGTTTACTTAAGTATACATACAATATTAAAGGTTTTTTTTTATTTAACGAACACACACATTGCTTAAGCCTTTTTCGGCTTTTCTGCAGAAACACCCAGGGTCTTGGCAGGAATCGAACCTGCGACCCCCGGCTAATAGTCTAGCACACTATCCACTACACTATGGGGGTACCCATACGTTTTCCTCATAGATTATACGTAGATAGTCAATTAAAACTTCAAAAACCTAAGTCTGCTGTCAAAAACCTAAGTCTAAGAATGTGTTAGTAGAACATTTTGTATTAGTATTGGTTTAAAATAAAGTATTCCCCACAGCACCAAAACTATAATTAGTTGTACAAAAAGTATTTAACAAAAGTTATATTTTTTAAAACGCGAATTTTTAGCTGTTATATACAAATAATTTTGCATTAATTAATTAAAAAATGAATGTAGAATCATTTCCAATGCATTTGAGCTCAACAATTTTTATTCGCTAAAAATTTTTTGCAATTTTTCTATTTGACACTAAAAAAAATTGTTCCAAATAGTAACAAAAATGCAATACTGTTGAATGAAAAAAAACGGTTGAAAACTTTGATAAATTTCAACACACATATGTCAACAAAATTAGTTTAATATTACAGCAAGAAGAAACATAAAATTTGTTATGTGACAAATAAAAACAATTTAATAAAATAGTGTTTGTGCGTGCAAAAAAAAATAAATTTTAGTGCATTTTCAAATGCAAAAATTATGCTCTCTGATGAGTGTTGAGTTGCCTCTCTCAGTGTGTTGGTTAACAAAATACCCATAGGTGTGAAGAGAGTTGTAAATTTTTTTTGACAGGAACCCAGTTGACTATCTACGTATAATCTATGGTTTTCTTATTATAAAACTTAGTTATATATAAGGTTCTTTTGTGAGGAATATTTTGAATGGGCTGTTAGTTATTGAACTTAAGTGTATACAAGTTGTGTATTAAGTTGAGTTAAGATGTTATGGCTTATGTACTGTTTTCCAAAAACACTTAAGCTAAAATATAAATGCGTATAGTTTTATGAATAATGACATTTTGTGCTTGAAATTTAGCTGAGTGATAGAACTTGAAGAAGAGAATAAGAATATGTAATAAAATGAAAAAGCACTTATGTCAACTTAAGCCATTATTATTTATTGCCACAGATATATATATATATATATATATATATATATATATATATATATATATATATATATATATATATATACATATATATATATATATATATATATATATATATATATATATATATATATATATATATATATATATATATATATATATATATATATATATATATATATATATATATATATATATATATATATATATATATATATATATATATATATATATATATATATATATATATATATATATATATATATATATATATATATATATATATATATATGTATATATATGTATATATATATATATATATATATATATATATATATATATATATATATATATATATATATAATATATATATATATATATATATATATATATATATATATATATATATATATATATGTATATATATGTATATATATATATATATATATATATATATATATATATATATATATATATATATATATATATATATATATATATATATATATATATATATATATATATATATATATATATATATATATATATATATATATATATATATTATATATATATATATATATATATATATATATATATATATATATATATATATATATATATATATATATATATATATATATATATATATATATATATATATATATATATATATATATATATATATATATATATATCTGTGGCAATAAATAATAATGGCTTAAGTTGACATAAGTGCTTTTTCATTTTATTACATATTCTTATTCTCTTCTTCAAGTTCTATCACTCAGCTAAATTTCAAGCACAAAATGTCATTATTCATAAAACTATACGCATT
>OY101450.1:65897813-66033301 GCA_956483635.1 Panzeria rudis | reverse complement strand
TTAAAAATAAAAAAAGGAAAGAAACATTCTATACAGAATTTTATAGTTAAAAGCAGAAAAACTTTAAAATAAGAGGACGATATTTATAGAAGTCCCAAAAATCAAAAAAATTAAGTAAACTGGTTAGACATTCTTGTTATATCATTATTTCATTTATTATTGCTTATTATTATATATTTATTATATTATTATTTGATTTTATTTATTTAAACATTTATTTATTGCATAGTGCAATTGTGTTTTTGTTTAAATTGTTAAAATAGGGTTAAGTTTTGTGTATAACAGTTGAGGTTATCCCCAAAAGTAGGGAATAGTTAATGTAATTTGCGTTATTTTGTTGAGTCGTGGTCAATTGTCAAGAGAGGGCACTAGATGTTTTTATTTGCATTTTGTTTATTTGTGCCATAAGCAAATTTCAAATATAGAAAAGGTCCAGTGTCGAAAATCATAGAAAAATCACGAAAAAATATAAAATAGTACATTTCCAGCCTTAGGGAGCTCCTTCAGGTTAGGTTTAGTAGAAAATTAATAAAATCCTAAAATTTGGGAAAATTTGCTTTGGGTCAGGTCTATATAGGGAAAATTTTTAATAGAAGATATATTTTAAAATAAAAGAAACGACATTTATAACACGATAGCGCAAAAATTTTGTAGGATTTGTTAAATAATGTTATAAGAAATTTAAAAATAGTGAATTTGTATATTTTATTGTTTTTTTTTTGTATAAATTAGGATTAGGGAATTTATAGGAAAAAAAATTCTGAAAATATAAGAAAACTTAAGTAAAAAAAACAGCATTAAAAAACGTATTTATTTAAATTAAAAATCAAAACAATTTTGCTTTAGTGAAATTTATTAAAAAATTTACATTCATGTTTAAGAGAAGTTTGAAAAAAATATTATATAGTTGGAAATTTAGTTTTATATTAGAGTTAGTATATAATGTGAAATAAAAATTTTATTGTAATTTTGAAAATGGAAATTATTAATATTAGTCTGTTAAATATGGGTGATGGTGGAAAGGTAAGGTAAGGAAGAGGTCAGGTGGATTTGTGGGTCATGAACAAAAGTAAGTCTGTGGATATTTTTTTTATGACAAGGTTGGGTGGGCATGGCAGGAGAATTTTCATCTACCGCCTGTAGCGTCGTCTCGGATGATATACTTTGTTGTGTGTTTGAGTTCATTTTTGTTGTCTGTCCTATTTTTTTTGTGCAAATACGCGGCTGGCGAGAAGGGTTGGAACCGCCTGAGTAGAAATGTCAAAAGAGCTAGCTGGAAACCTCGCCAGGTCAACCGGTTTGTAACACAAATGGCGCCCAAGGTAATATTTGTCAAGATATTGCTTGTAACAAATGGCGCCCAATGAAAATAATTAAGTTTGGCGCTAAATGGCGCCCAAAGGAAAATAATTAAGTAAATATATATAGCTTTTGATTTGCGCCATAAATGGCGACCAAGTGAATATTTTCAGTTTTTATTTGTAACACAAATGAAGTCCAAATTAAATACGTTTAGATTTTGATTTTCATATATATATATATATATATATATATATATATATATATATATATATATATATATATATATATATATATATATATATATATATATATATATATATATATATATATATATATATATATATATATATATATATATATATATATATATATATATATATATATATATATATATATATATATATATATATATATATATATATATATATATATATATATATATATATATATATATATATATATATATATATATATATATATATATATATATATATATATATATATATATATATATATATATATATATATATATATATATATATATATATATATATATATATATATATATATATATATATATATATATATATATATATATATATATATATATATATATATATATATATATATATATATATATATATATATATATATATATATATATATATATATATATATATATATATATATATATATATATATATATATATATATATATATATATATATATATATATATATATATATATATATATATATATATATATATATATATATATATATATATATATATATATATATATATATATATATATATATATATATATATATTGTTACGAAATGACAAATGCAGATTCAAATATAACGACATAAAACTAACAGCTGTGATGATAATCTGTATTTGGTACCACTAAATACAACACTGCCTATGTAATGTCAATAAAATCAAAACTTGGCAACCAAGTACCCCAATTAAACTTGGCATCACTCGACAACTGTCAATAGAATTCAAAATAATGGAAAATGGAAGTTTCCAGAATCTTCAGGAAACGGTAGCTAGAACTTACAAGATTATTTGAGACTGCTTAATTGCAATTACAAACAGTGACATTAAACTTAAACAACATCAGCTGCAAGAGATGTAAACTTGATAACAGCGTAATTTGCTTAAGTTGCAAACATTAGAGTATGTGTGTGTGCAAAGATAAACTAACAGAAGAAAAATCTCATGCATCTACACACGCACATACACTACACCATAGCAAGACCAAATGATCATGCCGTATACTTAAAGATAAAAGAGACAACTACATTCCAGAAAGTTAGCGAAGTTACCAGAAGGTTTTATAATTGACTATATCAGGGGAGGCTGCCAGACGAAATTAAAAATGTGTTTTTAAACTTAGACGAGTAAACATCGCCAAATATAGTTAGTGTGTACATCGCGTTAGTTGTACGTGTTTTTAAAGTAATAAATAAAGTGTTACTGAGAATTTATTTGTAAAATAAATATCCGTGTTTTATTTTATTGCAATTCAACGAGTCCTGTAAAAATAATAAAACCGTTTTTATGTAAAGGACTAAAAACGTAACAATTGGTGTCAGAAGTGGGATTTTAAAATAAAATAAAAAGGACATTATTAATTAATAAAATAAAAAAAGGACATTATTAATTAATAAAAAGGACATTAATAATAAAAAAAGGACATTAAAAAAATAGAAGCCATGAAGTTTGAAGAGCTAAAAGTTGAGCAGCTAAAAAAAGAGCTGTGTAAGCTGGAACTGCCAACAACAGGCAATAAAGTGGAACTTCAGAAGAGGCTGATAGATGAGTTCAAGCAGCGTGGCATCGACATCGGGACATGCGAATTTGAGGATAAAGAGGAAATAGAGGTATGTACTCGTGCTACGACAAGCAACATGGATTTAAGTACAATGTTCGCCGCTATGATGGAAAAATTTCAAGAAGTTAAAGAAACATCTAGAGGTAACAATGAGAGAATGCTGGCTGAAGTTCAAGAAACATCTAGAGCCAACAATGAGAGAATGCTAGCTGCAGTTCAAGAAACATCTAGAGCTAACAACGAGAGGGTGATAGCTGAAGTTAAAGCCACAAATGAGAAACTTCAAGAAACATCTAAGACCACAAATGAGAAACTTCAAGAAATTTCTGAGGCCATAAATAGAAGAGTAGATGGCATTGAAGTACAAGTCAGCAAATTTGACGAGAAACTCTCAGAACTATAGAACAAACTCCATAGCCTAGAAATTGGCGGCGTCGAAGTGCATGTAAAACATGTGGACGAGAAATTACATGACCTGGAAGCAAAAATTGTTAGTCTTCAGTGTCAAGGAGGGCCAGTGAGAGTTATTCCAGAGGCTTCCAGCAGAGTAACGACACATTGTTTCGATGGCAGCGCACCTTTGAACATCTTCAAGTTCCAGTTCGAAATAGTTGCCAGCAAAAATGGTTGGAACAGTGAAGAAAAGGCCATAGAGTTGATTTTGGCCTTAAAAGGATCCGCAGCAGAAGTACTCGAAACCGTACCAGGGAGCTGCAGAAACAATTTTGATGACATAATGGCGGCACTGCAGCGGAAATATGGTGGCGAACATAAGCGTGATATATACCGTATGGAATTGCGATGTAGAGGACAGAAGCCCAATGAGTCCCTACAAGATTTCGCAATGGAAATCGAGCGGTTGGTGCAACTATCTTATCCTGACGAAAATCACCCATTGCTGGAGCAGCTGAAAATTGATTCCTTATTGCGTGGCATTAGTGATCCTGACGTGAAGTATGCATTATATGCGACACCGAAACCTACTTTTATAGAAACTGTAGCATATGCTTTACCACAGGAGACCGCAAGGATTATTTCTAAGCCGCAAGCGCATATGGTCCGAAATCTGGAGGTGATTACCGAGAAAGAAGCTAATTGGGAAAAGGACATCAAAGAGGCAGTAGTGCAAGCATTGGCTTTAAATAAAAACAAAGTGCGAATAAAATGCTATAGCTGCGGAGAGAAAGGCCATATCCAGCGCAACTGCAACGCAACAAGGAAGAAAACAAAATCTGTCTCGCCATCATGGAATAATAAATGGAAGAGTCATCAAAAGTCTCGTTGTGATGGCTGTCATCACGAGCGACAACGGGAGCAGTATCATCAACCTGAAGCACGTAACGAGGACAGACGACATAAAGAAATAAAAGAGCGTCTGCGCCTGAAGGAAGCCCGACTAGCTGAGGAGCGTACGAAATTGGCTGTGGAACGAAAACGATTACAACGAGAGGCTGAATCATTACGCCTGGAACGTGAGCGCCAAAAATTAGAGCGTGAGAAGCTAGAAATAGAGCTTCGAGAAATTAAACGTCAACAAATGCAAATTTCTGCGGCGCGTGATGGTTTCATAAAAGGTATAAGACAACGTGGTGCCAATGAGTGCTGTATTAATGAACGTAAAGGTAATAAATGCCCAGGGTATGACGATACACGCTCTCCGGTGAGATTTGATGCCACTCCAGCCTCTGCAAGATCTGCGCGTAAAGGAAGTAGTTACAGCTACACTTCGCCCGGTACAAGTAAAGAAGTCTTCAGTTCATCTACCGGCAAAGGCACAGGCTACAACAGGAATAGTCACATGTACTCAGCTAATAATTATCCAGCAGTAACTAGTGAATGTGGCACACAGGCTTATAGCACGGAAAAGAGATCGTAATGGGATAACTACGAGTTGGAAGCAGAGATCCGTGGTATCATCGAAAGGATGAACGACGTCGTGCACATGATAGAGCAGTACATTGGACGGAAGACAAAAATTAAGTTTGAACCACTGGAGCGCCAAGACAACTATAGAAAAGGTAATTGTGTGCCTATTCGGGACGAACAGGCTTAAGTGGGCGGCAGTGTTACGAAATGACAAATGCAGATTCAAATATAACGACATAAAACTAACAGCTGTGATGATAATCTGTATTTGGTACCACTAAATACAACACTGCCTATGTAATGTCAATAAAATCAAAACTTGGCAACCAACTACCCCAATTAAACTTTGCATCACTCGACAACTGTCAATAGAATTCAAAATAACGGAAAATGGAAGTTTCCGGAATCTTAGGAAACGGTAGCTAGAACTTATAAGATTATTCGAGACTGCTTAATTGCAATTACAAACAGTGACATTAAACTTAAACAACATCAGCTGCAAGAGATGTAAACTTGATAACAACGTAATTTGCTTAAGTTGCAAACATTAGAGTATGTGTGTGTGCAAAGATAAACTAACAGAAGAAAAATCTCATGCATCTACACACGCACATACACTACACCATAGCAAGACCAAATGATCATGCCGTATACTTAAAGATAAAAGAGACAACTACATTCCAGAAAGTTAGCGAAGTTACCAGAAGGTTTCTTAATTGACTATATAAGGGGAGGCTGCCAGACGAAATTAAAAATGTGTTTTTAAACTTAGACGAGTAAACATCGCCAAATATAGTTAGTGTGTACATCGCGTTAGTTGTACGTGTTTTTAAAGTAATAAATAAAGTGTTACTGAGAATTTATTTGTAAAATAAATATCCGTGTTTTATTTTATTGCAATTCAACGAGTCCTGTGAAAATAATAAAACCGTTTTTATGTAAAGGACTAAAAACGTAACAATTGGTGTCAGAAGTGGGATTTTAAAATAAAATAAAAAGGACATTATTAATTAATAAAATAAAAAAAGGACATTATTAATTAATAAAAAGGACATTAATAATAAAAAAAGGACATTAAAAAAATAGAAGCCATGAAGTTTGAAGAGCTAAAAGTTGAGCAGCTAAAAAAAGAGCTGTGTAAGCTGGAACTGCCAACAACAGGCAATAAAGTGGAACTTCAGAAGAGGCTGATAGATGAGTTCAAGCAGCGTGGCATCGACATCGGGACATGCGAATTTGAGGATAAAGAGGAAATAGAGGTATGTACCCGTGCTACGACAAGCAACATGGATTTAAGTACAATGTTCGCCGCTATGATGGAAAAATTTCAAGAAGTTAAAGAAACATCTAGAGGTAACAATGAGAGAATGCTGGCTGAAGTTCAAGAAACATCTAGAGCCAACAATGAGAGAATGCTAGCTGCAGTTCAAGAAACAACAGAGCTAACAACGAGAGGGTGATAGCTGAAGTTAAAGCCACAAATGAGAAACTTCAAGAAACATCTAAGACCACAAATGAGAAACTTCAAGAAATTTCTGAGGCCATAAATAGAAGAGTAGATGGCATTGAAGTACAAGTCAGCAAATTTGACGAGAAACTCTCAGAACTATAGAACAAACTCCATAGCCTAGAAATTGGCGGCGTCGAAGTGCATGTAAAACATGTGGACGAGAAATTACATGACCTGGAAGCAAAAATTGTTAGTCTTCAGTGTCAAGGAGGGCCAGTGAGAGTTATTCCAGAGGCTTCCAGCAGAGTAACGACACATTGTTTCGATGGCAGCGCACCTTTGAACATCTTCAAGTTCCAGTTCGAAATAGTTGCCAGCAAAAATGGTTGGAACAGTGAAGAAAAGGCCATAGAGTTGATTTTGGCCTTAAAAGGATCCGCAGCAGAAGTACTCGAAACAACTACATTCCAGAAAGTTAGCGAAGTTACCAGAAGGTTTCTTAATTGACTATATAAGGGGAGGCTGCCAGACGAAATTAAAAATGTGTTTTTAAACTTAGACGAGTAAACATCGCCAAATATAGTTAGTGTGTACATCGCGTTAGTTGTACGTGTTTTTAAAGTAATAAATAAAGTGTTACTGAGAATTTATTTGTAAAATAAATATCCGTGTTTTATTTTATTGCAATTCAACGAGTCCTGTGAAAATAATAAAACCGTTTTTATGTAAAGGACTAAAAACGTAACAATTAGTGTCAGAAGTGGGATTTTAAAATAAAATAAAAAGGACATTATTAATTAATAAAATAAAAAAAGGACATTATTAATTAATAAAAAGGACATTAATAATAAAAAAAGGACATTAAAAAAATAGAAGCCATGAAGTTTGAAGAGCTAAAAGTTGAGCAGCTAAAAAAAGAGCTGTGTAAGCTGGAACTGCCAACAACAGGCAATAAAGTGGAACTTCAGAAGAGGCTGATAGATGAGTTCAAGCAGCGTGGCATCGACATCGGGACATGCGAATTTGAGGATAAAGAGGAAATAGAGGTATGTACCCGTGCTACGACAAGCAACATGGATTTAAGTACAATGTTCGCCGCTATGATGGAAAAATTTCAAGAAGTTAAAGAAACATCTAGAGGTAACAATGAGAGAATGCTGGCTGAAGTTCAAGAAACATCTAGAGCCAACAATGAGAGAATGCTAGCTGCAGTTCAAGAAACATCTAGAGCTAACAACGAGAGGGTGATAGCTGAAGTTAAAGCCACAAATGAGAAACTTCAAGAAACATCTAAGACCACAAATGAGAAACTTCAAGAAATTTCTGAGGCCATAAATAGAAGAGTAGATGGCATTGAAGTACAAGTCAGCAAATTTGACGAGAAACTCTCAGAACTATAGAACAAACTCCATAGCCTAGAAATTGGCGGCGTCGAAGTGCATGTAAAACATGTGGACGAGAAATTACATGACCTGGAAGCAAAAATTGTTAGTCTTCAGTGTCAAGGAGGGCCAGTGAGAGTTATTCCAGAGGCTTCCAGCAGAGTAACGACACATTGTTTCGATGGCAGCGCACCTTTGAACATCTTCAAGTTCCAGTTCGAAATAGTTGCCAGCAAAAATGGTTGGAACAGTGAAGAAAAGGCCATAGAGTTGATTTTGGCCTTAAAAGGATCCGCAGCAGAAGTACTCGAAACCGTACCAGGGAGCTGCAGAAACAATTTTGATGACATAATGGCGGCACTGCAGCGGAAATATGGTGGCGAACATAAGCGTGATATATACCGTATGGAATTGCGATGTAGAGGACAGAAGCCCAATGAGTCCCTACAAGATTTCGCAATGGAAATCGAGCGGTTGGTGCAACTATCTTATCCTGACGAAAATCACCCATTGCTGGAGCAGCTGAAAATTGATTCCTTATTGCGTGGCATTAGTGATCCTGACGTGAAGTATGCATTATATGCGACACCGAAACCTACTTTTATAGAAACTGTAGCATATGCTTTACCACAGGAGACCGCAAGGATTATTTCTAAGCCGCAAGCGCATATGGTCCGAAATCTGGAGGTGATTACCGAGAAAGAAGCTAATTGGGAAAAGGACATCAAAGAGGCAGTAGTGCAAGCATTGGCTTTAAATAAAAACAAAGTGCGAATAAAATGCTATAGCTGCGGAGAGAAAGGCCATATCCAGCGCAACTGCAACGCAACAAGGAAGAAAACAAAATCTGTCTCGCCATCATGGAATAATAAATGGAAGAGTCATCAAAAGTCTCGTTGTGATGGCTGTCATCACGAGCGACAACGGGAGCAGTATCATCAACCTGAAGCACGTAACGAGGACAGACGACATAAAGAAATAAAAGAGCGTCTGCGCCTGAAGGAAGCCCGACTAGCTGAGGAGCGTACGAAATTGGCTGTGGAACGAAAACGATTACAACGAGAGGCTGAATCATTACGCCTGGAACGTGAGCGCCAAAAATTAGAGCGTGAGAAGCTAGAAATAGAGCTTCGAGAAATTAAACGTCAACAAATGCAAATTTCTGCGGCGCGTGATGGTTTCATAAAAGGTATAAGACAACGTGGTGCCAATGAGTGCTGTATTAATGAACGTAAAGGTAATAAATGCCCAGGGTATGACGATACACGCTCTCCGGTGAGATTTGATGCCACTCCAGCCTCTGCAAGATCTGCGCGTAAAGGAAGTAGTTACAGCTACACTTCGCCCGGTACAAGTAAAGAAGTCTTCAGTTCATCTACCGGCAAAGGCACAGGCTACAACAGGAATAGTCACATGTACTCAGCTAATAATTATCCAGCAGTAACTAGTGAATGTGGCACACAGGCTTATAGCACGGAAAAGAGATCGTAATGGGATAACTACGAGTTGGAAGCAGAGATCCGTGGTATCATCGAAAGGATGAACGACGTCGTGCACATGATAGAGCAGTACATTGGACGGAAGACAAAAATTAAGTTTGAACCACTGGAGCGCCAAGACAACTATAGAAAAGGTAATTGTGTGCCTATTCGGGACGAACAGGCTTAAGTGGGCGGCAGTGTTACGAAATGACAAATGCAGATTCAAATATAACGACATAAAACTAACAGCTGTGATGATAATCTGTATTTGGTACCACTAAATACAACACTGCCTATGTAATGTCAATAAAATCAAAACTTGGCAACCAACTACCCCAATTAAACTTTGCATCACTCGACAACTGTCAATAGAATTCAAAATAACGGAAAATGGAAGTTTCCGGAATCTTAGGAAACGGTAGCTAGAACTTATAAGATTATTCGAGACTGCTTAATTGCAATTACAAACAGTGACATTAAACTTAAACAACATCAGCTGCAAGAGATGTAAACTTGATAACAACGTAATTTGCTTAAGTTGCAAACATTAGAGTATGTGTGTGTGCAAAGATAAACTAACAGAAGAAAAATCTCATGCATCTACACACGCACATACACTACACCATAGCAAGACCAAATGATCATGCCGTATACTTAAAGATAAAAGAGACAACTACATTCCAGAAAGTTAGCGAAGTTACCAGAAGGTTTCTTAATTGACTATATAAGGGGAGGCTGCCAGACGAAATTAAAAATGTGTTTTTAAACTTAGACGAGTAAACATCGCCAAATATAGTTAGTGTGTACATCGCGTTAGTTGTACGTGTTTTTAAAGTAATAAATAAAGTGTTACTGAGAATTTATTTGTAAAATAAATATCCGTGTTTTATTTTATTGCAATTCAACGAGTCCTGTGAAAATAATAAAACCGTTTTTATGTAAAGGACTAAAAACGTAACAATTGGTGTCAGAAGTGGGATTTTAAAATAAAATAAAAAGGACATTATTAATTAATAAAATAAAAAAAGGACATTATTAATTAATAAAAAGGACATTAATAATAAAAAAAGGACATTAAAAAAATAGAAGCCATGAAGTTTGAAGAGCTAAAAGTTGAGCAGCTAAAAAAAGAGCTGTGTAAGCTGGAACTGCCAACAACAGGCAATAAAGTGGAACTTCAGAAGAGGCTGATAGATGAGTTCAAGCAGCGTGGCATCGACATCGGGACATGCGAATTTGAGGATAAAGAGGAAATAGAGGTATGTACCCGTGCTACGACAAGCAACATGGATTTAAGTACAATGTTCGCCGCTATGATGGAAAAATTTCAAGAAGTTAAAGAAACATCTAGAGGTAACAATGAGAGAATGCTGGCTGAAGTTCAAGAAACATCTAGAGCCAACAATGAGAGAATGCTAGCTGCAGTTCAAGAAACATCTAGAGCTAACAACGAGAGGGTGATAGCTGAAGTTAAAGCCACAAATGAGAAACTTCAAGAAACATCTAAGACCACAAATGAGAAACTTCAAGAAATTTCTGAGGCCATAAATAGAAGAGTAGATGGCATTGAAGTACAAGTCAGCAAATTTGACGAGAAACTCTCAGAACTATAGAACAAACTCCATAGCCTAGAAATTGGCGGCGTCGAAGTGCATGTAAAACATGTGGACGAGAAATTACATGACCTGGAAGCAAAAATTGTTAGTCTTCAGTGTCAAGGAGGGCCAGTGAGAGTTATTCCAGAGGCTTCCAGCAGAGTAACGACACATTGTTTCGATGGCAGCGCACCTTTGAACATCTTCAAGTTCCAGTTCGAAATAGTTGCCAGCAAAAATGGTTGGAACAGTGAAGAAAAGGCCATAGAGTTGATTTTGGCCTTAAAAGGATCCGCAGCAGAAGTACTCGAAACCGTACCAGGGAGCTGCAGAAACAATTTTGATGACATAATGGCGGCACTGCAGCGGAAATATGGTGGCGAACATAAGCGTGATATATACCGTATGGAATTGCGATGTAGAGGACAGAAGCCCAATGAGTCCCTACAAGATTTCGCAATGGAAATCGAGCGGTTGGTGCAACTATCTTATCCTGACGAAAATCACCCATTGCTGGAGCAGCTGAAAATTGATTCCTTATTGCGTGGCATTAGTGATCCTGACGTGAAGTATGCATTATATGCGACACCGAAACCTACTTTTATAGAAACTGTAGCATATGCTTTACCACAGGAGACCGCAAGGATTATTTCTAAGCCGCAAGCGCATATGGTCCGAAATCTGGAGGTGATTACCGAGAAAGAAGCTAATTGGGAAAAGGACATCAAAGAGGCAGTAGTGCAAGCATTGGCTTTAAATAAAAACAAAGTGCGAATAAAATGCTATAGCTGCGGAGAGAAAGGCCATATCCAGCGCAACTGCAACGCAACAAGGAAGAAAACAAAATCTGTCTCGCCATCATGGAATAATAAATGGAAGAGTCATCAAAAGTCTCGTTGTGATGGCTGTCATCACGAGCGACAACGGGAGCAGTATCATCAACCTGAAGCACGTAACGAGGACAGACGACATAAAGAAATAAAAGAGCGTCTGCGCCTGAAGGAAGCCCGACTAGCTGAGGAGCGTACGAAATTGGCTGTGGAACGAAAACGATTACAACGAGAGGCTGAATCATTACGCCTGGAACGTGAGCGCCAAAAATTAGAGCGTGAGAAGCTAGAAATAGAGCTTCGAGAAATTAAACGTCAACAAATGCAAATTTCTGCGGCGCGTGATGGTTTCATAAAAGGTATAAGACAACGTGGTGCCAATGAGTGCTGTATTAATGAACATAAAGGTAATAAATGCCCAGGGTATGACGATACACGCTCTCCGGTGAGATTTGATGCCACTCCAGCCTCTGCAAGATCTGCGCGTAAAGGAAGTAGTTACAGCTACACTTCGCCCGGTACAAGTAAAGAAGTCTTCAGTTCATCTACCGGCAAAGGCACAGGCTACAACAGGAATAGTCACATGTACTCAGCTAATAATTATCCAGCAGTAACTAGTGAATGTGGCACACAGGCTTATAGCACGGAAAAGAGATCGTAATGGGATAACTACGAGTTGGAAGCAGAGATCCGTGGTATCATCGAAAGGATGACCGACGTCGTGCACATGATAGAGCAGTACATTGGACGGAAGACAAAAATTAAGTTTGAACCACTGGAGCGCCAGGACAACTATAGAAAAGGTAATTGTGTGCCTATTCGGGACGAACAGGCTTAAGTGGGCGGCAGTGTTACGAAATGACAAATGCAGATTCAAATATAACGACATAAAACTAACAGCTGTGATGATAATCTGTATTTGGTACCACTAAATACAACACTGCCTATGTAATGTCAATAAAATCAAAACTTGGCAACCAAGTACCCCAATTAAACTTGGCATCACTCGACAACTGTCAATAGAATTCAAAATAACGGAAAATGGAAGTTTCCGGAATCTTAGGAAACGGTAGCTAGAACTTACAAGATTATTCGAGACTGCTTAATTGCAATTACAAACAGTGACATTAAACTTAAACAACATCAGCTGCAAGAGATGTAAACTTGATAACAACGTAATTTGCTTAAGTTGCAAACATTAGAGTATGTGTGTGTGCAAAGATAAACAAACAGAAGAAAAATCTCATGCATCTACACACGCACATACACTACACCATAGCAAGACCAAATGATCATGCCGTATACTTAAAGATAAAAGAGACAACTACATTCCAGAAAGTTAGCGAAGTTACCAGAAGGTTTTATAATTGACTATATCAGGGGAGGCTGCCAGACGACATAAAAAGTGTGTTTTTAAACTTAGCCGAGTAAACATCGCCAAATATAGTTAGTGTGTACATCGCGTTAGTTGTACGTGTTTTTAAAGTAATAAATAAAGTGTTTTATTTTATTGCAATTCAACGAATCCTGTGAAAATAATAAAACCGTTTTTATGTAAAGGACTAAAAACGTAACAATATATATATATATATATATATATATATATATATATATATATATATATATATATATATATATATATATATATATATATATATATATATATATATATATATATATATATACATATATATATATATATATATATGTATATATATATATATATATATATATATATATATATATATATATATATATATATATATATATATATATATATATATATATATATATATATATATATATATATATATATATATATATATATATATATATATATATATAAATATATATATATATATATATATATACATATATATATATATATATATATATATATATATATATATATATATATATATATATATATATATAAATATATATATATATATAAATATATATACATATATATATATATATATATATATATATATATATATATATATATATATATATATATATATATATATATATATATATATATATATATATATATATATATATATATATATATATATATATATATATATATATATATATATATATATATATATATATATATATATAGATATATATATATATATATATATATATATATATATATATATATATATATATATATATATATATATATATATATATATATATATATATATATATATATATATATATATATATATATATATATATATATATATGTATATATTTACATCATTAATGTCATCCAGTCGAAATCTGAAAATCTAAAGTTTAAAACATGTATAATCATCTAAACATGAAGAAATAGCCTAATAATTTTTAACAATAGCCCAAAACAATCAAAAGTAATATCGAAGTTTCACTCGTATAGCCTCTTTTTTTAGAATCACTAATAGAAAAAGTGTTGTATACAAGAGAGATTTGTAAATTATTAAAAATTGTTAATAGTTCACCAGAACAAAAAAAAAAAAAAACAATAGCTTAGAGGATCCCAAAGAATCCCTTATTGTATTGTGTGTTGTCCTGTTTTGTAAAGTAAGTTAGTAGAGTCCGTTTTTATTTTTTCGCAATTCCTGAAATAGGTAGTATAATCGGAATCGTTGGATAGCCTCTCGTCAAGATAAGATTTGGCGAGGTTAGTTGTATCCAACGAAACGATATCCAATCGTAGCTCTCTGACACTTTAAGTACGGATGATAGTACGAGGGACCACCTAAGAAGGACTTCGACAATTTTTTTAGAGTAAAATTGATTGATACCACCAGAGAGACGTAATATAAAAAAACCGCTTTGACCTTCCAAACCTTCTATCATCACCTGTAATAAAGTCCGAGTGAGAATTTTTGAAAAAAAAAGAAAAAATACAAATTTGATTTAAATTCTATTAAACAAAGTTTTAATCTAATTTCATATATTTTATTACTTATTATCTATTTTAATGCTTTTAATTATTTATTGTAGTGGTAGCTGTAATGCAAATTAATAACTTGAGAAAGTTATGCCAGATTTGTTAGCCGCGCTGGCATGATGGCGTATTGCTCCGGCTGAAGCTCGCCGTCTTGGGGTGGTTCTTGCTAACCAATTCTGGACTAACGAACAACTACATAAAGAAAACATGCCAGCCTTTGATAACCTGAAATTGGTGATTTAAGTTATGGACAAAAAAAATGAGATGGAACCCGAAAATAAGCAGGATGGCTACAAGACACTGACTCAAAGACTTATTAATTTACGATTCCACCTGATACTTACTGTTTAGTCGTTATTTTATAACAACCTGTTGTTAGCTGGTGTTTGGCTAACTTTGGCTACCCTCCCTCTTGAAATTCGGATGAATTTCACCTTGACAATCTGTTGCCGAACGTTTTTAGATTGTCCCTAATTAATTATCCTCCGTTTACTTTTACCTTTACATCACCTACCTATGGTTCCTTATGATTCTACTGCATCTTCATTTAATTAAAAAGACCACGGAAAATTAGGTTTCATTATAAATAATATTACAATTTTTATTCAAAATCTTAGACGGTAGTTAATATAAGATCGGAATTTTCATTTTAAAGCTAGAAAAAGTTAATGAAAACATTATTATCCAAATTCAAAAAGAGCAATCAGGTATAATAATTATGATAAAATTCACAAAAAAAAACTATTTTTCTAGATAATACAATTGGCCGCCTAACGGCGATATGTATCAATATATGTTTAAAGGTATTAAGTGTTTCGGCGGACTTTAATTTTGGTACAAATAAGGTAAACACGTATTAACTTGTTGGATTAATGAATCCTTGGCGAAAATATAATAACAAAAAAAAAGAGACCTAGGCTGAGCTCACCCTACCCTCGTATCCTGTTGACGGACTTCCAAAGAGGAAACTAACAAAAATTTCTATGACGTAACCGAATATGTGTTTTGCCTAGCAAATCACCGCCCTCAACATTAACACCCGTAAAGGTATATGTACATAAAAATGTATATAAATATTTGTATAAAAAAATTACTTAATAAAAATGTATGGCAAATGAAATGACGTACGTAGGTCGTCTGTCGGTAGTCTTAGGTCACAGATACAGTTAATACCTGGCACCGCCGGGAGGCTAGTGCGACAAAAAGTTGTTGAATTCCCACGTTGAAATTGTTAGAGATGTCTTCCCGCTGGTGAGAGTGATTATTTCAATGATGGTGGATATGTTGCTGGGTGTTGATTGATCGGTGTACTTCTCACACGGCCCACGCTTCGGTTTTTCCTTCTTTGACTGCACTTCAACTTGGCTTTTGCGATTCTTGGTTGATCGTGTCTTCTTCGCTGGCTGTGGATAAATTGGCTTTGTTGTTTTTCTTCTTCTAATTTGATATTTTTAGCTTCTTACAAAGATTTTAGCTCCAATATGTATGACCCTTTTTATTTTGTTGTGTTCACTTAGGTATTTTGGTTTTAGGGAGATTTTTTTTTAGCTTAAGCTTGGCGTTTTTAATGTAGGTATATATTCTTGGTTCTTTATGTTTCCGTTTAGGTATTTTAGTTTTCAAATAGATATTTTTGTTAGCTTTTGGTAGAGGTTTTAGTTGTAAGCAGAGAGTTTGGTTTTAATTTTACTTAGTTATGTCAACTTTAGTTTGGCACTTTTATTGTAGGTTTCTTTCTTAACTTTAAGCAGTGATTTTAGATATGAGTAAGTATTTCTAGTTTATACCGATATTTTAGTTCTAAGTAGATATTTTTAGCTTTAGACCGGGCTTTTAGTCATAAGTGGGTATTTTTGTTTGTTTTGGCCAGTTGTTTTAGTGGCAAGTAAATATCTTAGTTCCACTCAAGTATTTTAATTTTGATGGTACTTTTTAGACTTAAGCAGGTATTTAATTAAGGTTTTATTTTTGTAAGTTTTAGTTTTTAGGTTAGGTATACTCACTCTACCGGTTCTAAACGCACTTTACTTTACAGGTTTGGTTATTTTATTTCTCCGTTGAGCTCCAATTGTAGGCTTTAGCTTCTGCAGGTATTTTAACTTTAAGGGTATAGTTTAGTTTTAGGTAGGTATTTTAACTTTAGGTCAGTATTTTAAATAAGTAATGTAATTTTAGGTGTTTTAAAATCTGACACAAATCACTTTGCTCGCTTTATCCATTTTGGCGTGAGCAATTATACCCGTGAAACACTTTCACTCCCTTCACTCCTTCTTTTCTTTATTTAGCATACACTTTTAATTAACTGTAGAATCGCACCATTTCTTATACTTTCTGTAACTTTCCTAATTGTTCGTTTTTAACCCGCTTTAATTTAAAAGACTTGTCACTGCTCGCGTACCATTCATCGACTTTTCTTCTACTTCTTCTTTTTCCTGCCTTTATAAAGTCACACCGCACTGACGACATTTCGTCTTTCGAACATCTAGAAAGGTCTTTTTCTTTCGCGCTCAAGTTTCCATCTTTTTCGTGTTGTTGTTTTTCCATGTTTTACCACCATTTTCTCTTTCTTCTTTTCTGCACAGGTGTATTTTTTGTGCCAGCTGGTACCCTTTCTGTGCAACCCTTTTCGAACTAAGTCAACCGCTGTGCAATACAATGTTGCCACTATTGTTAGGGTGCGCATAACAAACCCAGCCATTCCTAGAGTTCCTCCTTGAACTTAGGAATGGAAGGGAAAAATTATTCGCGTAACCGAAAATGAAAAATTCCAGCAGCTGTCATATCGACTGAAACTTTCGAAAATATAATACGTTTCTTGTTAACTAAGGTTAAATAAATTATGTCCTACCAAAAGAACTGATTCGTTCTATTGGTAAAATTCAAGACACGATGAACATCGACCTCGACCTTATACCCATGCAAGCTTTAAAGACACTGAAAAAGTAGTGACTAAAACTACCACCGAGCTTAAGATCAATGTCTTCAGTTTCCGGTACGAAGCAATATCTGTTAAGGAACTGTATAACAGGTTACCAAACTTGTTCATATTGGAATAAAATAATGAAAATAAGAACATATATCCACCTATTTCCCACTGACGCTAAGCGAGATCGTAATAAAGACATACAGCCATTACCCTGGTTTATAAAGAAATTTGTCTATGACGAGTTGAACTTTCTCCCTCGGAAATGCCGAGACTAAGTACACCATCGACCTTAAAGTTGCTGTTTTAAGTCTTTGGCATGAAATACTCCCAACGATTTCCCCTGGAGATCTTCCACTTCATAAAGACTGTTTCCTACTGGACGCACAATTCTACATTTCAAGAATTTTCTTGCTAGTTTCGAGTTGAAATTACTTTTGAAATCACTTTGTTGAAAATTTCTGCGGTAAACCTCTTGACGCGGTATGTATTTCACCGGTCGACAACGCATATTGTATGATTTTTCACCTTGCAAATAGGCTTTGTTTAGGTTCTCGCGTATCTTTTGTCTAATTAAATCTGACTTGACTGACTTTGGTATCACATTCACTTCAGGATCGCTGAGACTTTTTAATTTGCGCGCCAGTTTATAAACGCTACCGTGCCGTATCATATTCATTCCGAATAATGCAAAATATGGTGTAACCCCTATTGCTGTCTGTACGGACGATCGTAATGAAAATTCAATTTCGGACAAGTACTTGTCCCATTCCGTGTGATCCTGTTGCAAATATGAGCGCACGGCTGCCAAAATTGATTGATTTACACGCTCCGAAGCGTTCGCCTGCGGAGCATGTATCGCGGTCTTTACATGATTGACTCCAAAGTTAGTCACGAGGTCTTTAAATTCTTTACTAATAAATTGTTTGCCGTTGTCAGAGACTATCGTTTCTGGCGTGCCAAATTTATGGAAAACTTCAGTAATTAGAAATTTCACTACGTTCTTTGTGCTGGACTTTGCCATAGCTTTTAGCAGGACATATTTCGTGAGGTGGTCAAGTACGATAAAGATATAACAATTTCCGTTTTTCGAACGAGGGTATGGACCCAGGAAATCTATGAAAAGATGTTGAAATGGGCGTTCTGATACTACCTCAGCCCCCATTGGTGGTCTCAAGGTGACAGTGGCGTGTTTAGACTCCCTATAAACTTGGCAATTAGCTACGAAAGAGCGAATCTGCGGATTCATGTTAGGCCAATAGAAATATTCTTTTACTCGGCGAATAGTTTTTCCGAGACCGCCGTGCGAAGATTGAGGAGGATTATGACATTTTCCAATAATTTCTTGCGTTAGCTCGGTTGGAACCCAAAGTTTCCACGCAAAGTCTTCATGGATCGGCAACCCATCATATGGTATCGTCCTTTTGTACACAATATTATCAACAACTGTAACATCAGGCAGTTGCTCAGCATGTTCGGTTACTCTGGCGATCAAGTCTAGGTAGTCATCAGCTCTGAAAGCATCCGAGTCCAAATTAATGAGACTCACAATATCAATAGAAATTTCATCCATGTCATACCGAGACAGTGTATCCGGCACGTTGTTCTTAGACCCAGCCCTGTGCTCAATAGTAAATGTGAATGACTGCAAATGCAGACTCCAACGGGCAAAACAACCCTCTAGATCTTTACGCGACATTAGCCATTTCAGACTGCTATGGTCGGTAATCACCGTAAACGGCATCAGCTCTATGTAGGGTCAAAATTTTTTTATGGCCAGAACAACAGCCAAACACTCTCTCTCCGTGACTGAATAGTTTCTTTGGGCGGACGTCAGTTTGTGTGAAAAAAACGCGATCGGATGTTCACCCTCACCATCATCCTTTTGAAACAAAACAGCCTCGGCTCCTACATCAGAGGCATCGCACTGCACATAGAAATGCTTTCAGAAATTGGGATGTGAAAGAACGGGACTAGTAGTAAGGGCAACTTTCAAACGATCAAACGACTCCTTGGCATCGACAGGAAAACTAAAACCTTAAACCTTTACCTTTCTTTAGCGTATTGAAAATAGCAGCAGAAATGGTGGCAAAATCCGGTATAAAGCGCCGGTACCAACCAGTAGCACCCATAAAGCTTCGTTCCTGCTTTGCAGTTTTTGGATAAGTATATTTTAGAATTGTATCTACTTTGCCAGGATCAGGGCGTAATTTCCCTCCTCCCACAATATACCCAAGGTATCGTAGCTCTTTCAAGCAAAACTTCGATTTTGCCACGTTAATTGTCAGACCCGCCCGTTCCAGACAATCAGACACCTGATCTAACAGACTCAGGTGAGTTGCGAAATCTGGCGATACAATCAAAAGATCATCCAGATAGACAAAAACTCTATCACGAAGCGCCGAGGGGATCACCTTATCCATCAAACGGCATAACCTTTGAGCTGCATTACACAACCCAAAGGGCATTACCGTAAAATGGTAAAGCGGTCTTCCTGGCACCGTGAATGCAGTTTTTTCTCTACTGGATGCCTCTAATGGTATCTGCCAGAACGCATCCTTGAGATCCACGCTCGATATAAAATATGTGTCTCCTAACCGGCTGAGCAAACCTTCGATATGCGGCAGAGGATAGGCGTCCTTGATCGTGAGGGCATTTAGCTTACGAGCGTCCAAGCACAATCGGTTCTTCTTGCCCTTGCGGACAAGAGTAACCGAATGGCTCCAAGGACTCTCGCTCCGCTCAATGACCCCAAGATCAAGCATCCTATCAAGCTCTGCGTACATCAACTTCTGCACAGCTGGCGAGACAGGGTAATGTTTTTCCTTCACCGGAGTTGCATCGCGGGTGTCAATCAGATGGACTTCCAGACGAGTCCGACCAAGCCCCTTCTTTGTGTAGCAAGGGAACCGCGCCACAACCCTATCCAACCGCTCACGTTGTTCAGGTGTTAACACGTGAGTTTCGACCTGCTCGTTCGCACTACCTACATCCTCACACATACTTACGCCATTGGTAGTAAGACTACTTACGCTGTCGAACATGCCAAACTTACGCATAAAATCTACTCCTAAAACAGTGACCTGTTTAGAGTAGGCACCAAATAGAAAACTACATCTTTAGACATATTATTAAACGAAATATTGGCCTTGGCTCTGCCCACAATTTTATGAGGACTGCCATCCGCCGTTTTAATTACTGATGAAAACCTGAACACAGACAGACCTGCTTCTTCCGCCAATTCCATACAATTTTTCCCAAGACATGTAACTGTGGCCCCACTGTCGAGCAAACCCATAACTTCTACGCCATTTATTAAAATATTCGCATACAAACGAGTATCATTTCCCTCATAAAGTGTTGCTGCCATTATTTCCCGCCTATTACTTTTTCTTCTCTTGTATCTCTCCCTAGTCTTTTTAACACGATTTGAAACCCCCCCGAAAATCCTGATTTTAGCCTCTTCGTACTCTTTAATTCTTTGATGAAGCGGCTTAATTTCGCGAAGCTTCGGGACTTCGACATTTGGTTTTACTTTATTACTGTTTATTAAAATTTGAACTATTTTTTCAGATTGGGCTGGAAGACTGGTATCATGGACTGGGCTTATGTTTGCGTTGAACGAGTCTCCCCAGTGTGAGACTTGTTCAGCGACTGGTTTCCCTTGCATTTCGGGCACTTCGATGTGACCACGTTGTCACGACCGCACTTAAAACAAAAGATCCGACGAACACTAGATGGACAGTCTACAAAAGAGTGCCCCACTTCCTTGCAGTTCCAGCAAGTATAGCGGTTCACGGCAGATATGGCATCGATGTCAAAATTCAAATTATCGGCCTCTTCTGCCATATCGAGTTCATGTACACGTGGTGCTGCGAACTGACGCTGCTGATATTGCTGCCTTTGACTAGACAGTAAATTTTCGGCTAACGATGGCTTTAGATTTGCTTTCATAATTTCCACAAGATCTCGCTCCGAATACGGTGACCTCTGCTGATTTCTCAGCCTCAACACCCCATTATAAAAATCTTCAAATGATTCTTGTGGCATTTGCCTTCGATCCATAATTTTCTTTTGCAGCTGAAATTCACTTTCATACCGCCTATACTGAATCAAAAATGCTGCCTGCAATTCTTCCCACGTCTGCATAGGATTTAGTTTTCGAGCGTTCCAATACCAATCCAATGCTTGGCCTTCCAGCAATAAATGGAAGTTACTACGGATGTCGTTCACGGAATAATTATTATCCTGCCGCAAAAGGTCTATCCTAAAGATAAAATCTTCGGCACTGATTGACTTGGACGTACCATCAAATTTGATACCCCACTTTGACAGATCCACTCTACTGTGAGACTGATAACCATAACCTGATTGCATACCTGCCATGTGTCCAGTAGGTTGCACTGACGTCGCGTGTGTCCGGTAATCTTGTGGCATTGGTTGTTGTGGTGGTTGTTGTGGCCCATAAAAATGGTGATTAGACGCTTGACGAGGCGAGGACGGTGTTGGAAAGCTAGGTGCTGGTAAATTATTGGCAATGGGTTGATAAAAATGTGACCCCGGTGGTGATATTCGCTCTCTAGGTTGTCGAATTGTACCTAGAAAATTTACTTGTGGAAGCGGAATTTGACTGGTGGGAACAGCTACTGTAGCACTTGTAGGCGGAACGATCGCTTGGTTTTCCGGTCGACCTCTGACCAGAGAAAGTTCCCGCTGTAAGACCTCCCGCAGCTCTTGAATCTGCCTTCTAATTTCCATGTTCACCGGGTCTCCCGTTTCCCCCGTTTCTCTACCTACTCCTACGGTGCTAATGGTTTGATGTGCTTGGGTAACCTGAGTATTCGCGCGAAAGTCACGTTGCACAGTTCTCGCCGTTAAACTACTAAATTCAGGTGAGGGAATAGAACTATTCGCACTATCTTGCTCATGGAACGAACCGTTTCGCTCTTGAGCCATGGACATGAACTGTTGTACTGAAGGCGCCATCGTGGCTGCCGTTGTAGTTACAGTGGTTTGCGTGTTTGAGACAGAACTTACTGAGCTCGCTGTAGAAGTCGCTGTCTGCTCTGTGGAACGCTGCACATTCTCCATATTTAAAATCGTATCAACGTCTATGCCCGCTGATCTTACCTGACTACTAACCGAACGAGTTATGACCATCCCTCTCTAAACCAGGACCAATTGAACTGTACTTAATACTGAAACGACTGCTTTCACTTAAGAGTAAACGCACCGAGCGATAATCAAAATAAAAAAAAACAGGCCGGTAAGTACGCATGAACGAGAAACGATGTTGACTCAATTAGGGGTTCCTTCCAATAAATGCCTATGCTCATACCCAAAGAATAATAATCGGACTTCTATAGCAGGAAACTGTTTACTTTTGAGCGCTACCCAAGTATCAACTCTGACAATTGAAACTTCACTCAAAAATACCTTTATATTTCACTCAGACAAAAAAACAAAGACTAACCTCTAGTAATTGAGAAATTAACTCACTACTAGCACAGGCTGAAACGAAAATATTAATAAAAAGTTGTATATAACTGCATAACCATAGGCTTTTCAGGTGATGCAAAAGGAAAACGGAGTATAAAACTTTCATATTATCTATACCGCTTTATAGATGTATATGTACTAATTTGTTGTTATAAAACGACTAAAAGAATAATTAACTTGTTTACTTTTTGTGTTTCGTAAGTATACGGATGGAATCCGGGCTAAATGGTTCAATTTCTGATCCTGTTCTATCGATTTGATAGTGGTGCAACTGATCATTTTGGATGAAACCCTAAAAATATCAGGACTAACCTCCAACAAACTCGTTAGAAACCTCAAAAAGGTAAAAGAACTAACATATTCCAACTTAAGTTTCGGATCAGAACTCTGACTTGGGTTTATTGTAAAACAACAAAACAAAATTGATGAAATTCAATGCATAGGTGCAACTGTAGCAAAGGCTCTACTAACGGCATATTTACCAGATAGCCTGTCTCAGCTTGCTCCATAGCAATCGAATTTTTGACTCACCTCACTATATCTCTAGCATCTCTACACCGTCGCAACGCGAAAGAATTGTTTAAAATCCGATCTTTCTGGACTTACGGCTTATAGATGACCAGATCCTCAAGCAAAAAGGTGTAAAGCTATTTACTAAGGGTTAAAAATTGACTGAAACTAATGAACAATAATGAGCTTCATTGCGGATTAACTGGTGTCGCTACGCGTTTAGAACTTTTCACCTGACTCAACAGGGACTTACACCAGCGGTAACCCCTAGACTCATCACTGCCTCAAAACAAAATAAATCTTACTTTCGGGCCCCCAAGTTGGGCGCCATTTATGTAGTGGTAGCTGTCATGCAAATTAATAACTTGAGAAAGTTATGCCAGATTTGTTAGCCGCGCTGGCATGATGGCGTATTGCTCCGGCTGAAGCTCGCCGTCTTGGGGTGGTTCTTGCTAACCAATTCTGGACTAACGAACAACTACATAAAGAAAACATGCCAGCCTTTGATAACCTGAAATTTGTGATTTAAGTTATGGACAAAAAAAATGAGATGGAACCCGAAAATAAGCAGGATGGCTACAAGACACTGACTCAAAGACTTATTAATTTACGATTCCACCTGATACTTACTGTTTAGTCGTTATTTTATAACAACATGTTGTTAGCTGGTGTTTGGCTAACTTTGGCTACCCTCCCTCTTGAAATTCGGATGAATTTCACCTTGACAATCTGTTGCCGAACGTTTTTAGATTGTCCCGAATTAATTATCCTCCGTTTACTTTTACCTTTACATCACCTACCTATGGTTCCTTATGATTCTACTGCATCTTCATTCAATTAAAAAGACCACGGAAAATTAGGTTTCATTATAAATAATATTACAATTTTTATTCAAAATCTTAGACGGTAGTTAATATAAGATCGGAATTTTCATTTTAAAACTAGAAAAAGTTAATGAAAACATTATTATCCAAATTCAAAAAGAGCAATCAGGTATAATAATTATGATAAAATTCACAAAAAAAACTATTTTTCTAGATAATACAATTGGCCGCCTAACGGCGATATGTATCAATATATGTTTAAAGGTATTAAGTGTTTCGGCGGACTTTAATTTTGGTACAAATAAGGTAAACACGTATTAACTTGTTGGATTAATGAATCCTTGGCGAAAATATAATAAAAAAAAGAGACCTAGGCTGAGCTCACCCTACCCTCGTATCCTGTTGACGGACTTCCAAAGAGGAAACTAACAAAAATTTCTATGACGTAACCGAATATGTGTTTTGCCTAGCAAATCACCGCCCTCAACATTAACACCCGTAAAGGTATATGTACATAAAAATGTATATAAATATTTGTATAAAAAAATTACTTAATAAAAATGTATGGCAAATGAAATGACGTACGTAGGTCGTCTGTCGGTAGTCTTAGGTCACAGATACAGTTAATACCTGGCACCGCCGGGAGGCTAGTGCGACAAAAAGTTGTTGAATTCCCACGTTGAAATTGTTAGAGATGTCTTCCCACTGGTGAGAGTGATTGTTTCAATGATGGTGGATATGTTGCTGGGTGTTGATTGATCGGTGTACTTCTCACACGGCCCACGCTTCGGTTTTTCCTTCTTTGACTGCACTTCAACTTGGCTTTTGCGATTCTTGGCTGATCGTGTCTTCTTCGCTGGCTGTGGATAAATTGACTTTGTTGTTTTTCTTCTTCTAATTTGATATTTTTAGCTTCTTACAAAGATTTTAGCTCCAATATGTATGACCCTTTTTATTTTGTTGTGTTCACTTAGGTATTTTGGTTTTAGGGAGATTTTTTTTTAGCTTAAGCTTGGCGTTTTTAATGTAGGTATATATTCTTGGTTCTTTATGTTTCCGTTTAGGTATTTTAGTTTTCAAATAGATATTTTTGTTAGCTTTTGGTAGAGGTTTTAGTTGTAAGCAGAGAGTTTGGTTTTAATTTTACTTAGTTATTTCAACTTTAGTTTGGCACTTTTATTGTAGGTTTCTTTCTTAACTTTAAGCAGTGATTTTAGATATGAGTAAGTATTTCTAGTTTATACCGATATTTTAGTTCTAAGTAGATATTTTTAGCTTTAGACCGGGCTTTTAGTCATAAGTGGGTATTTTTTTTGTTTTGGCCAGTTGTTTTAGTGGCAAGTAAATATCTTAGTTCCACTCAAGTATTTTAATTTTGATGGTACTTTTTAGACTTAAGCAGGTATTTATTAAGGTTTTATTTTTGTAAGTTTTAGTTTTTAGGTTAGGTATACTCACTCTACCGGTTCTAAACGCACTTTACTTTACAGGTTTGGTTATTTTATTTCTCCGTTGAGCTCCAATTGTAGGCTTTAGCTTCTGCAGGTATTTTAACTTTAAGGGTATAGTTTAGTTTTAGGTAGGTATTTTAACTTTAGGTCAGTATTTTAAATAAGTAATGTAATTTTAGGTGTTTTAACATCTGACACAAATCACTTTGCTCGCTTTATCCATTTTGGCGTGAGCAATTATACCCGTGAAACACTTTCACTCCCTTCACTCCTTCTTTTCTTTATTTAGCATACACTTTTAATTAACTGTAGAATCGCACCATTTCTTATACTTTCTGTAACTTTCCTAATTGTTCGTTTTTAACCCGCTTTAATTTAAAAGACTTATCACTGCTCGCGTGCCATTCATCGACTTTTCTTCTACTTCTTCTTTTTCCTGCCTTTATAAAGTCACACCGCACTGACGACATTTCGTCTTTCGAACATCTAGAAAGGTCTTTTTCTTTCGCGCTCAAGTTTCCATCTTTTTCGTGTTGTTGTTTTTCCATGTTTTACCACCATTTTCTCTTTCTTCTTTTCTGCACAGGTGTATTTTTTGTGCCAGCTGGTACCCTTTCTGTGCACCCTTTTCGAACTAAGTCAACCGCTGTGCAATACAATGTTGCCACTATCGTCAGGGTGCGCATAACATTATTGATTTATTTAATTAGTTTATTTTGATTTATTCATTTATATATTATTTTATTGTATTTTATTTATTTATTTTTATAATTACTCATCCATTTATATTTATTCATTTATTTGCTCATTCATTTATTTATTCACTTATTTAGTTATACAGTTGCTTATTTATTTAATTACTTTTATATAATTTATGAATTTTAGCATAAATACTTTTAAAATTTACATTATTTTTATTAATTTTACTATTTATTTTTCTATATATTTCTCCTAGCTAGTTATTAGTAGATTTTTGTATTTAATAGTCTTGTTTTACTTGAATTATTCGATTTTTTTATCCGTGAATTTAAAACATTTATTTACACTAATTCTGTTGCGTTTTTTTTCTGTTTGGTGAAAATAATATATTCCATTTCGTATCCGGTTAAGTTTGTGTGAGATTTGCGTTAAGTAGGTAATGAGTGGTAAAACTCCAACTAGTAGAGATAGAAAAAGAGACAGGCAAGTTCTTTTTGATTTAAATAGATCTACGCCTCACGTGGCTTTCAAAATTTATAAAAATGGTGCTCCTCTTATTAAATCAAAGCCTAAAAATAAAAGCAAAATTAGAGCAAATAAGAGAACAAATTAAAGCAAATATGACAAGGCCTACGAAAGAAGTGCAGCAACGTATAATAAAAGAGCCAGAATAGTTAAATTTGTTCCAGGACAGGAGGTCTACCGCAGAAATATGGTACAGAGAAATTTTGCGAAGAACCTAAATGCAAAATTCTGCCGAAAATTTCTCAAATGTAGAGTGGTCCGACCTGTTGGTAACCAGATGTATGAGTTAGAGACATTAGAGGGAAAGAAATTGGTGTTTATCACGTAAAAGATATTAAAGTATGATTTGCTGAATGAATAGTAATTTATATCGAGCCTTACTCGAAAATAAGTGCAATATTAGGACAAAGACAATTAATTATTTTATTTTTAGTAATTCTACAATAAAATGTTTGTTGTGTTGTCCCATTTTTTTTAGAGTTAGCAAATCCCTTTAATATCTGTGATAAAAATCCCTTTAATATCTGTGATAGAAACCCCTTTATGTCTGTGATAAAAATTTCTAACACCTGCGATATAGATTTATAGGTAGAACTTCTAAAGCAATTCCTAAGTGCAATATTAGTATATAAGAAAAGTACCTGATTTCCATCTGTGATATAAGTGTTTGCTGTGTTGTCTCCTTCTTCTTAGCATATAGAAAAAAAATTTTTTAAATAAAATTCAGGAATCGTCGGTCAGCATGAAAATGAAACCTGAAAAGATAAAGAAAAGGATTCACAAAGTAAACTCATAAATTACGTAGGAATATAAAGGTTTACTTCCCGTAATAAACTTAAGTCCAAAAACATTTCTTCTCAAAGTACTTTTTGTTTTTATGAAAAGTGCCTGAGAGAATTGTACACATGCGTAGAGCTACCTAATGAAGAGGAGAAATAAGTAGAGGCGTTACCCAAGTTAAAACAAAAGATAAGAATAATTTAAATTAGACGAGAAATAAACGATAAATAATAACTGATCTATAGAAAATATAGAAGAAGAAAACAAATTACATTTTAAATTTAGCCTCAAAGGAATTTTGTAGGCGTTCGATTGAATAATGTTCGGACATTATGTGCCCAATTGGAAAAGACACCAATTACAAGATTTTGATATTAATACTTATCTTTTGGAATATGTAGGGTTGCCACTATGGGTTTTCTTGCCTCAAGAAAAGTTCAGCAGTCGGCTATAGCTCTAGCACGGCGTGGATGAAATGTTGAGGATTAACCTGCTCAAATATTAAAAATGTATAATGCACTGAGGAATAAAAACTAGAACTTACCTGTTATTTTGAATAAAACATTGCCCGGCTAATTCTGGGTATGAGACTTTCAGGGTCATGGGAGTTCCCCACGTTGGACTTGTGGTGAGAGAATCATAAACTCCCGCACACCGTTTCCACCGACATTCTATCGTTTGATCCGGAGTTTTGTTGCAGGATGATTTTTTTTAAATAAATAACATAAACACAATGAAATTATGCTCAAAGATTTTTTTTATTTTTATTGACATCCGAAAAAATTTTTTTTTGATTTTTGTAATTTTTATTTATTCACATGAAATAGTAGGTTTCATCCAAAATTTCTGTGTGGCTATAAATAACAAAGGCCAAAAATATGAAAATTCATCAAGTTCCTGCAAATAAAAGAAAGAAAAAAACATAAACAAAACACACGGTATATATGTGTATGTATGTATGTGCAATAGCCGCTTAAGTCAATTTAAGCGTATTTTAGAGTATAAGCTTAAAATTTTCAGAGGAGGCTATTTTTATTAAGTTGACTTAAGCGGATGTTCCATATTGCCACATATATAAACACAACTTGTTTTTGTTATATACATACCGTTTGAATGTTTTTATTATGGCTTTGTTGACCTTATATGAAGTTAATTCATCAACACAAGATACAGGTGCACATATATATATACGTTTAACCGTAGATTGAGCTTCAAAAAAAATACATAATTCTTCCTTTGTATCATATTTGATACACACTGAACAACGAAAGAAAACAACTCTTAAAAAAGTACAAATGTTTGTTTTTTTTTTATTTGTTTTTATTGAGACTTTGTTTAAATTATACAATATTTAATAAAATTTTAATTTATGGACTACTAATGCAATCTGCGC
This sequence comes from Panzeria rudis, assembly GCA_956483635.1. Lineage (NCBI taxonomy): Eukaryota > Metazoa > Arthropoda > Insecta > Diptera > Tachinidae > Panzeria > Panzeria rudis. The sequence goes on along the minus strand of OY101450.1, from coordinate 66,004,001 downwards.
AAATACTTTTAGAGTGCTTCTCATTGCAGCATGGCTTTTTGCACAAGTAGCAGAAATAAGACGTCCATTTATTTTTGTTTTCGCCCGAAGTGTAACACTTTTGGCATCTTGCACGTTTCTTTTTAGCAGAATCATCAACTTTTCTTTTTTTAGAAGGACCAGCTTCACTGTCATTTGACTCATTAAAATTTTTATTTGAAAGTTTTGAGTATATCATCAAAGAAAATTCACTTCGAGGAAGGTTTTTACGTTTTTCCATATATGGCTTTGCGAGTGAGATTGCCAACTCATGAAGAAAACACTTACGTTTTGTATGTTTCTGAGTAGTTTTCCAATTTGTGTCTACTTCGTTATAAATAATATAGGCGTTTAAAGCAGAAACATCAATTATGTTCGAAAAAACAGCCATTGTCCAGCGATTGTTTTTACGTTTGCAGCTGTAACTACTTAACATTTTGTCAACGGTGTCAACTCCTCCTTTAGTGGAGTTATAAAACGATATTATTTCGGGTAGTTTCTTTGGACCGTTCAAAACTTTTTGATCATGATGCATTGTGCTAATTGCAATTGTGCATTTGTCTTTGTGGCTGATATAACTAACAAGAGTTGTATTAGGGGTAAAAGCGAATGATGACTCATATCTTGGTACTTTTTTGCATACTAACAACTTTGGAGGAATTGATCTTTTATTTTTCCGCATTGTTCCAACCATTGTTAAATTTCGTTGCAAAAGTTTTTGACCAAGACTGTGCGAAGAAAAAAAGTTATCCATTGTAACGTTATGCCCCTTAAGTCCATCAACTAAGTCAAGGACGACCCGTTCACCCTGATTTCGCTCTGGAACGCCAGATACATCTTTGCCCAAATACGGCTGTATTTTCCACACATAATATGAACGCGAATCAACAAGCAGCCAGAACTTCAGACCATACCGCTCTGGTTTTGATGGTATATACTGTCGAAACTTACAGCGCCCATGAAAACCTAAAAGTAGCTCATCTACAGTCACACAGTCATTTGGGTTATAAAACTGTGATAGACTTTCAGACCATTTGTCCCAAAGGTTCCTTATTGGCGCAAACTTATCCGAACTTTTCTGAGCACGCCTGGCTAAAACGTTATCAAACCGTATGATTTTGTGAATGTTCAAGAATGATCCTTCAGACATTATTGAACGAAATATGGGCCGTCCATAATATTCATCAAACATATCATGTAATGTCTCATTTTTGGATCTATAATGCAAAAGATATATTTACATTTTCTTTTGAAAAGCTATTATTTTTATTTACTTGTACACTCCGCCCAATAATAAAACAGCCAAATAAGCATAAAGCGATTCTTCATCTACATCAATATGGTTGACACCGTTGAGATGTTTTCCATAATTGTTAGTGTTTTCGATTATAATTTTTGTTACTTGTGGCGAAAAATATAATAAAAAGGAGTCCCGAATATTACAAACACGACTTGAAGCAAATCTTGTAACACCTAAAAGCATTGGTCTCATATTTGTTCTTTTTTCAAATTACTTATTATTTACCTGGGCGCATATTGATGATATTTTCCGTTCCCAATCTTCCAGTTGAGCAAGGCTCTCTTTGCCAAGAAGTTCCATCTTTGGCTATATATGATGGATCAGAACTTGCGTTGTGAATTTCGTCATCATCAGAGCTACTTTTCTGATCTTCCAACTCGTCATCAGATATATTCGAAATATCAGAGACATCTGATAAATCTCCATCTTCTCCACCAGAACTCTCGTTAAGAACATCATTTACAAGTTCTTCCAAAGTCAAAAACCGTGAACTAGACATTTTAATAAATTAACCCAATCAAATATCTTTTTTCAAATAATAAAAATGCACGAGCGGCAAAAAAATTACACTTGTTCTATACAAAATTCACAAAACTTTAGTATGTATCAAATGTGATACAAAGACAATATTATGAACTTTTTCAATTTCTCATAGCCTACTTACATTTATTTTTTCAAACGATGTTTTAAATACGGGAAATAACAATATTTACAAATTGTGAAAACAGGTGTGCCATATAGTGTTGCCATTCAGAAAAATTTTTGAAATAAAAACGAAATGTATCATTTTTGATACAAAGCTCGATCTACGGTTAATCTTCAATTGTCTAAAATCTGTTATATATAAATTAAATTATTCCGTAGTTTTTTTTGTGGGTTTCTTTCGTTTTCATTTTGTTTAGCTGTTGTTGTTTGCGTTTCACTTATGTTTTTTCTTAATTCTATGATTATAGTTCACTTTTGCACTTTCACTTTAACTTCTATATTGTTTAAATTTTTTTTATTTTTTTTTGTTGTTATTTTTCAGCATTATTTTTATATTTTTCACGATTAGTAAATTTTTTCTTATATATATTTTCTTCAGTCTCTTTCATGTCTCTTCTCTATAAATTATGTTATGAATGGATGAAATATGACAGGGACGTAAACATATGTGTGTGAATGTCATTCTTGCAGCCATGTATTTTTTTTTTTGTTGGATCTACACATGATAATAATGTGTAGTGTAGTACGCCAAATGTAATAACGGGGTCGTCATATTCATTCATACAAATGGCAGTTATATTGAAAAGTATGAAAAATTTAAAAACAAATATAGCATATTAAATTTTATTAGCGCCTGGTATAGTGTAAATTTTGAGGGGCGAAAACTCCGGAAAATGCGGAGGAAACATCTAGAAAATTTATGTATATGGGAAAAGGAATAATTGGAGAAATTAAGACGCAGTAAAAACTCGTTTTCTGATATAAAAAAAAACAGTTTAAGCGGAAAATTTTTAAAGTTCCACAAAAAATTATAAATATAAGAAAGTTCTAGAAGTAGGTATATAAAGAAAAAGATGGAGATTTGGCGCGGAAAGTTATATATATAAGGAAAATGGAAAATTGGAAAATTTTTGGAAAACTGAGAGGTTTGATAAATCTCGCAGCGAGTATCAGAGATCATTGTATAAAAATAATTCAAAGTGCTCGCAAGTTTAGAAATAAAAAAAGTGCAAAATTAAATAGTTAAAAAAGTAAAGTGAAATTAACTAAGTGCAAGAATTAAGAAGTCCTGTGGTTCTAAATATCCTTGTAAAAGGATCTGCAGGAAAATAATCAAAAGGAAAATTGTGTGTAGGAAAAGATATTGATTAAAATATAATAGTTGTTAGTATAGTTTTTTTTGTGTTATGTTTATTTATGTAAACAGTGCAAGAAGATTTTTGTGTGGTGCTAGAGAGTATAGTAGCTAAAGGTTCCAATAAATTAAGTCCTGCGGCAGGAATATATTTGGTGCCCGTGGTCATACAATTTCATCCCATGGTACAGGAGTTAAATCAGCCAAATTTACTTCAGGGAACAACTATAATAACTAGCCAGGTAACCATTGTTGTCCTTTAAGAAAAAGTTAAAAACAAAAAAAGTGTGAGCACTAGAATATAAAAAAAAATTTACATCAAAAAATTTGCCTATTGAAAAAAGAATTTATAAAAGATTCTGCGTTAAAAATAAAAAAAGGAAAGAAACATTCTATACAGAATTTTATAGTTAAAAGCAGAAAAACTTTAAAATAAGAGGACGATATTTATAGAAGTCCCAAAAATCAAAAAAATTAAGTAAACTGGTTAGACATTCTTGTTATATCATTATTTCATTTATTATTGCTTATTATTATATATTTATTATATTATTATTTGATTTTATTTATTTAAACATTTATTTATTGCATAGTGCAATTGTGTTTTTGTTTAAATTGTTAAAATAGGGTTAAGTTTTGTGTATAACAGTTGAGGTTATCCCCAAAAGTAGGGAATAGTTAATGTAATTTGCGTTATTTTGTTGAGTCGTGGTCAATTGTCAAGAGAGGGCACTAGATGTTTTTATTTGCATTTTGTTTATTTGTGCCATAAGCAAATTTCAAATATAGAAAAGGTCCAGTGTCGAAAATCATAGAAAAATCACGAAAAAATATAAAATAGTACATTTCCAGCCTTAGGGAGCTAATTCAGGTTAGGTTTAGTAGAAAATTAATAAAATCCTAAAATTTGGGAAAATTTGCTTTGGGTCAGGTCTATATAGGGAAAATTTTTAATAGAAGATATATTTTAAAATAAAAGAAACGACATTTATAACACGATAGCGCAAAAATTTTGTAGGATTTGTTAAATAATGTTATAAGAAATTTAAAAATAGTGAATTTGTATATTTTATTGTTTTTTTTTTGTATAAATAGGATTAGGGAATTTATAGGAAAAAAAATTTCTGAAAAAATAAGAAAACTTAAGTAAAAAAAACAGCATTAAAAAATTTATTTATTTAAATTAAAAATCAAAACAATTTTGCTTTATTGAAATTTATTAAAAAATTTACATTTACATTCATGTTTAAGAGAAGTTTGAAAAAAGTATTATATAGTTGGAAATTTAGTTTTATATTAGAGTTAGTATATAATGTGAAATAAAAATTTTATTGTAATTTTGAAAATGGAAATTATGAGTGAGTAGTCTGTTAAATACGGGTGATGGTGGAAAGGTAAGGTAAGGAAGAGGTCAGGTGGATTTGTGGGTCATGAACAAAAGTAAGTCTGTGGATATTTTTTTTATGACAAGGTTGGGTGGGCATGGCAGGAGAATTTTTATCTACCTCCTGTAGCGTCGTCTCGGATGATATCCTTTGTTGTGTGTTTGAGTTCATTTTTGTTGTCTGTTCTATTTTTTTTTGTGCAAATACGCGGCTGGCGAGAAGGTTTGGAACCGCCTGAGTAGAAATGTCAAAAGAGCTAGCTGGAAACCTCGCCAGTCAACCGGTATATAACAAAGTCTAGTACGGAACCCCTCCTGTGCGACCCAAAGTCACACTTTATCAAATTTTTCTAAGTGGTAACGGATGGAATACCGTTTATTATTTTACTCTCTTAATTGGAATTTATTATTGACGTCGGGACGGCGCGAACGCCATTCCCGGCTACCAAAAATTACACGCACGAGTTATTCGCATTAGGAATAATCACGAAGGTCAACTCAACCGAATGTGCAATGGCCAAACCTCACTCCGGAAGAACCGCCTTGATGATCACGGTAACCCCTACGCCAGGTAAGTATGCTTTCCTCAGCACAAACTTAACTTCTTATGCTACTTAAAATATCAACTTTACGAGAATTATTACAAATTCTCATGAAATATACATAAATAAATGTTTGCTGATACTGTTTGTATTTGCTAGTTTAGTACTAAAGTCTGGTCGTGTGTGTTTTTGTGTGATGCTTTTATTTACATAAGCAGCGACAAGCGGCAAATGTTAACATATATTTATATATGTTTACCATTACATTTATTACATATGAAACTTGAAATAAATTTATAAAAAAATAGTTTGCAATTGACTATTTACCGAATACCTAGCTTGTGTCTGATATCATAAATGTGGTTTGTAGTCATTCGCTTTAATTTCGTGTACCACTTTATAATAAAAAAACGCATACAACACACACACATACATATATACATACTTTAATTTACTTATATCCAGATATAAAAAAATAATGAATCATTGCAACATTATTATACATACATATTTCTAGTAGATAGGAATGTGTACACAAAATACATATTTTTTTGTAAGATTTTTATTAGTCGAGTTATGGCGTGTTAAACTGTTGGCGATTTTTAAATTTTGTTATTATAAATTATTTTTCGAATTAGAAAAACTATAAGACCACAATTTAAAATAAGTCATTCTTATATAAAATTGGCAGATGTACATATGTATATTATTGTATACTTTGTTTTATTGTCTAAACGTAATTTAAGCAAATACAGTAAAATTCGCTTATAGTCCACTACCTCATTTGCACCCTTTTGTGCACTATAAGGCGAATTGGACTATATCTTGATTTGTGGCTTATATGCGAACCCCCATATAATTATTTCTTTTAACAAAGAAAAATAAAACCAAAGTTTAGAAATTACTTTCTTATTTACTCAATTCGCAAATATTGCAATTAAGATTGCTAAAATAAAAACAATTTTTACTTCAATGTGAGTAATATCTTCATAAAATTATGATTACAAAATATATTATTTTTGACTTTTGCTTTTTGGATTATATCTTCCATAACTTGCATATATTTAAGATATTTCAAACCAAATATTGGTGGCGTATAAGCGAAAATGGACTATAGGACTAATGGACTAAATAAAAAATATTTTGCTGTTATTTTACTTATAGATGACAGAAAGAATAACATTTTGGAATATATCGCGAATTCTACTATAAGCGGTGTTGCTTATAAACGAATTATACTGTACCCCTTAGGAATCAATGTCAATGTGTTTTTATAAACAATTAATATTCTACTGAATAAGTAAAATATTAATTTTGGGAAATAGTGTGATTATAAATTTAAAAAACATATATTTTAGCAATTCCTAAAAAATTACGAATTTATTTTTTGCGCTTTTTTTTTGGTTTTAGTGCTTTTTTAATTTTCGTAATTTTTCGTTTTTTCATTTATTTTTTGTTTGTCTTTGCCGATTTTTTAGTTTTGGCAATTTTTTGGTTTTGGCATTTTTTTAGATTTTTTCACTTTTTGACGATATTTTTAGTTTTAGCGATTTATTTTAGTTGTGGCGATATTTTTCAGCTTTGGCGCTTTTTCGCTTTTGGTGATTTTTTCAGTTTTTGGTGATTTTTTTAGTTTTAGTGATTTTTTTGGTTATGACACTTTTTCTCCGTTCTGACGATTTTTTTGGTTTTTTTTGTTGCAATTTTTGGTTTTTTGCAATTTTTTGTTTTGTTTTTGCTGATGTTATTTAGTTTTGGCGTTTGTTTTTGTTTAGTGTTTTTTTTTTAAGTTTTATATTCGCTTTTTGACGATATATTTAGTTTTAGCGTTTTATTTTAGTTTTGGTGCTTTTCTCAGTTTTTGCACTTTTTACGGTTTCGGGGACTTTTTTTCGGTTTTTAGTGATTTTTGTTGCGATTTGTTTTGTTTTAACACTTTTCGTTTTGGCGATTTTTTGGTCTCTTGATGATATTTTTAGTTTTAGCGATTTTTTTATGTTGTAGTGCTTTTTTCGTTTTGACGACATTTTTCGGTTTTCAGCTTTTTTTTAGTTTTTTGGGAATCTTTAGTTTTTGTGAGATTTTGCGTTTAAGAGATTTTTTAATTTTGGTGCTTTTTCCTTTAAGCGCTATTTTAATTTTGGCGATTTTTCGTTTCGAAATTTTTTTATTTTGGAATATTTTTAATTTTAGCGTTTTTGAAAATTTCAAGAGCTTGCAAGATACAGCGTATTGTCTAAATTACATAGTAAAATTACATTAACTGATAGAACACCTTTTAATTTTTATTGTTTTAAATATCAGTGTTAATTGGTGTAGTCTATTCTACAGACTACACCAATTAACACTAACTTTGAAGATTTAAAGTGTATATATAAGTGTCTGTATATTACATTAGTATTTCAATTTGTTTCGTTGCTCGCTTTGGAACGCCCTTAATTTTTAACTGTCATATATTTCTTGTTGTAGCGGCAAAAGTTTTAGATATTCTGTGAAAATTTTAGGTCCATAGCTCTTATGGTTCCCGAGAAAACAGCCTGTGACAGACAGACAGACGGACGGACAGATAGCCAGCGTAGCGAAAACAATAGGGTTCCTTTACATTTTTAGTGTACGGAACCCTAAAAAACAATGTGCCAAGGACACTAAAAGTGTGTTCAGAAAAAAAGCTTATACCGATAACAGTTGTTTATATTGAACTAATTCAAGCTCACAAGATTTTTTTACCTCCTTGCGCACAAGTCACTATAAATCTTTATTATCTGAATAATAACCAAAAAATATTTCGGAAATGTGTTCAAGAGTAACAACGCATGTGGCTATGTGTTTTTTCAACAGTAATAAATTGCCAACAGTTAATTGTAAGTCGATTTCGTTAACTAGAACTCAAAAATATTTTAATGAATTAAGAAGTTACGTTGTTTTTAGAAAAAAATTTCGGATTGGGTCCATGTTATTGGCGAAATTTTTGGTCCATGTAAAAGAGCATATAAAATAATGTAATTTGGCATCAATTACTCAAATTCGACAAATAGATTTATTTCTATTTCTTACGCCGGCGAACGACGGACAAATCAGTACCATGTGAATATATTTGGTTTTCGTTTTCAAGTTTTTTAGTAAATAAAGTTACTTTTTACTTTAATTATTGTTTTATTTTTATTTTATAGCGTTTTAAATAAATATAGATAATAATTAACTATAATAATTGGTGTTAGTTGTGTTTTTGTTAATGTTAAATTTTTCAAGTATGTACATATTATTTTTTTAATATGGTCACACTTTGCACACACAGTAAACAACTATCTCCATTATAACAGCTGTTACGTTTTCGTCGCTATTGTGTTTCATACGACGACTTTACATACCGAATTTTTATCGACGAATTCGTCGTGTTGCACGACATTCGTCGTTCGTCCCTGTTGTGTTCCTAGCATTACTGGAATAAATTATGTACTCATAAATTAAGAAAAAAAGGAACAAAATAAATATTGTAAAGTGTTTCTGAAATAAAACAAATCATTCCTAATAATTTTTTAATAAAAAACACGCGTATTCCTTAATTTTTATTTTCAAAATACTATAAAGATAAAATGTGGTATTTTCATCTGTTCCCTCATCTATACATATAACAAAACTGTAAATGAGGCGTGTCTGTACATGAAATATTTCTTGAAAATATTTATGGTGGCGTAAACAGTAATCGATGTAGAGAACAAAACACCAATTTTGGAATTTTTGTCTGTCCGAACACGCTTCACGCAAAAAGCACTGAATGGATTTTCATGAAATTTACCGCGATAAAATATCTCATTTCTAAGTTAAAATAGAAAAAAACGGAAATATACCCTATTTTGACTGATATAAATGTTGTTGGAAAGTGGAAATATTTTTTCTTTTTTTTTTACGTTGGTAGCACTGTTTATTATAGTCATAAAGCGAACTTCATAAACTACTATCATAATTTGACAAATGTGGTATGGTTTAAGGCACCTTGACTGCCCGCTGGTTATGGGATTTGTAACGCCACATTAAATTGAGTATGGCGCCCTCTATACGACATAAAGTCATGACGAAAAAAATAAAAACATTTCATTGATGTTGTTTGTGTTGGGTTTTAAATGAAACTGCTTGATTAGCGCGTTTCAAATATATATATATATATATATATATATATATATATATATATATATATATATATATATATATATATATATATATATATATATATATATATATATATATATATATATATATATATATATATATATATATATATATATATATATATATATATATATATATATATATATATATATATATATATATATATATATATAATGGGTGATTTTATAAGAACTATCGGAAAGTAAAAAAAAAAACACATAAAATTCAGAAAAATGCATGAAATATTTATTTGGATCGATAGTTGGGTCGATATAATTTAATGTTTGAAGATTATTTCATGCAAATGTTGGCCGCGGCTGCGCCTCAAATGGTCCATCCGCTTAGTCCAATTTTGGCATACTCTTTCCAACATTTCGGCCGGTATCTCACGAATAATGTTGGCAATGTTGGCTTCCAGTGCGTCAATCGAAGCGGGCTTGTCGCTATAGACATTAGCCTTAACATAGCCCCACAAAAATAGTCTAGAGGCGTTAAATCGCACGATCTGGGCGGCCAATTGACTGGTCCCAAGCGTGAAATAAACTGTTCACCGAACTCGCCTCTCAATTGGTCCATTGTTTCGCGTGCTGTGTGGCATGTGGCACCGTCTTGTTGAAACCACATGTCATGCAAGTCAAGCTCTTCCATTTTGGGCAGAAAAAAGTTTGTTATCATCGCACGGTAGCGCTCACCATTCACAGTAACGTTGTGATTCGCATCATCTTTGAAGAAATACGGCCCAATGATGCCGCCAGCCCATAATCCGCACCAAACGGTTGTTTTTTGTGGATGCATTGGTAGCTCTTGCAATGCTTCTGGCTGCTCTTCACTCCAAATACGGCAGTTTTGCTTGTTCACGTATCCATTCAACCAGAAATGAGCCTCGTCGCTGAACACAATTCTTCGATAAAAAAGTGGATCTCATCTAACTTTTCAAGAGCCCATTTTGGTAATAAAATTTCAATAATTCGCAAGCGTTGTTCGTTTGTAAGACGATTCATGATTAAATTATAGACCAAACTGAAGATGTTTGACAGTGACACAAGATACAAAACGTGCGTGAGCTGTCAAAACTAGTGTTGCCAAAAAGATAATAGCAAAAAAATCACTCGTATATATATATATATATATATATATATATATATATATATATATATATATATATATATATATATATATATATATATATATATATATATATATATATATATATATATATATATATATATATATATATATACATATATATATATATATATATATATATATATATATATATATATATATATATATATATATATATTATATATATATATATATATATATATATATATATATATATATATATATATATATATATATATATGTATATATATATATATATATATATATATATATATATATATATATATATATATATATATATATATATATATATATATATATATATATATATATATATATATATGTATATATATGTATATATATATATATATATATATATATATATATATATATATATATATATATATATATATATATATATATATATATATATATATATATATACATATATATATATATATATATATATATATATATATATATATATATATATATATATATATATATATATATATATATATATATATATATATATATATATATATATATATATATATATATATATATATATATATATATATATATATATATATATATATATATATATATATATATATATATATATATATATATATATATATATATATATATATATATATATATATATATATATATATATATATATATATATATATATATAGGGTGGCGCATAAGTAACGTTAAGATTTGATCAGTGACCTGAAATTCTAAGAAAAGTTATGGAAAATGCTTTGGAAAGAGCACGTCAGGTAGAATCAAACAATGGGCTACATTTGAAAGATATTATCTTTAAAACATAATGTGAACATATTTCCAAACTATATTCTAAATTTTAATAAATGCCAACGTTAAATAAAAGCAGAAAGAAAAGAGTTATACATTGAATAAATCTTAACGTTACTTATGCGCCACCCTTTATATATATATATATATATATATATATATATATATATATATATATATATATATATATATATATATATATATATATATATATATATATATATATATATATATATATATATATATATATATATATATATATATATATATATATATATATATATATATATATATATATATATATATATATATATATATATATATATATATATATATATATATATACATACATCTTGGATGCAAATCCTTCTACACTTGAAAATACTTTTCACTACATCTTTTTTTTTAATTTTTTTCAAATATGTATGTATATACATGTAAATTTATGTTCTTTTTATTTGTTATATGTTTTATTTAGTTTTTTTCACAAATTAATTTTTTGATTTTTCTTTGTTTACATTTTTTCACAGCTAGTTCAGATAAACTAGCGATAATTTGTTATCAAAATTGGAGATGATAGTAAATTTTCAAGGTTCGCAGGTAGATTCAAAATGAACCAAGATGGTTGGCTCTCAAAATTTTGTATGGCGAAACATGTAGATTCAATCATGGTTGGGACGCGAACCGTGAATGATAGAGCGAACCTCGAATATTGCAGTTCGTATTAACATGGTATTAGTGTGCTTGGCAAAATGTTTTTTAGGGTTTCGGACACCAAAAATGTAAAGGAACCCTATTGTTTTCGCTACGCTGTCAGTCTGTCACAGGCTGTTTTCTCGGGAACCACAAGAGCTATGGACCTGAAATTTTCACAGAATATGTAAAACTTTTGCCACTACAACAACAAATATATGACAGTTAAAAATTAAAGGGTGCTCTTAAGCGAGCAACGAAATATGTTGAAATACTAATGTAATATACAGCTAGTGTAAATTGGTGTAGTCTGTAGAATAGACTACACCAAGTAACACTGATATTTAAAACAATGAAAATTAAAGGTTGTTCTGTTAGTTAATGTAATTTTTCGACGTAATTTAGACAATATGCTGTAGCTTGGATTTTGTAAGAGGTAAACTCTTAAAATTTTCAAAAACGCTAAAACTAAAATATTCCAAAAAATGTCAAAACGAACAATTGCCAAAATGAAAAAAAACGCTTAAAACAAAAAGCTCCAAAATTAAAAAAAAAAAATCGCAAAAACGCAGAATATTGCCAAAACTAAAAAGATCGCCAAGAAACTAAAAAAAACGCCAAAAACCGAAAAAAGTCGTAAAAAAACCCCTAAAACTAAAAAAATTAAAAAAAAAACCGAAAAAAGTCCCCAAAACCAAAAAAAGCGGCCAAAGGGAAAAAAGTTCCCAAACTAAAATAAATCGCTAAAACTAGAAATATCGTCAAAAAGCGAAAAAACGTTAAAACAAGAATACCCCAAAACAAAACAAAAAACACTAAAACTAAAAAAATCGGCAAAAAAGAAAAAACACCAAAAATCGCAAAAAAAAACGAAAAAAATGGTAGAACGAAAAAAGTGTCATAAACAAAAAAATCGCGTAAACTAAAAAAATCACCAAAACGCGAAAAAATCCCCAAACTCGAAAAAAGGGCCAAAACTGAAAAAATCGCCACCGTAACGAATTTATTTAAAAACGTTCTTTATTTATTTTCCAATATTTGTTATTTAATTCCAATGTTCATAATCTATTCACTTGTATAATTATTCTGTTCTTAATGTTCTTATTTTAAAGAATGTAAACTTATTTATATTATACTTATGCTAGGAAAAGTGAAGCGTCATTAATTTGTCATGCTTTATTACTGAAGAATATTGACAGTAACCCGATCTACTGAAATGTTAGTTATTTCATAATGTTTTGAATTAAACAATGTATGGTGGTAATGCACTTTAAGAATGTTAAATATTTGAATTCAGTAATTCTAGCTGTATTGAGTTTCTTTTTTTCTTTAATTCAGTAAATAAAGTGTTAATGATCTTTACTTATTAAAGAAAAGTGAATCATAGTAAAATATTTATTGACATACATACATTCATGACACCACAACTAAAATAAATCGCTAAAACTAAAAATATCATAAAAAAGTGAAAACAAACGCCACAACCAAAAAATTGCCAAAACAAAAAGAATCGGCAAAATAAACAAAAAAATTTTAAAAACGAAAAATCGCCAGAAAAAAACAACAAAAAAAATACGAAAATTAAAAAAGCGCCAAGACCAAAAAATCGGAAAAAACAACGTAAAATACTTAAAAAATAAAATTAAACAAAAAAGCACAACGAAAAAACTACCAAGTTGAAAATAAAGACAGAAAAGAAAAGGGATATACATATTTGTATTCGTGTGGAACCCTTCGTGTGCAAGCCAAAGTCGCACTTTACTTAATTTATTTAATTATTCTCTATGATCTTACCCTTTTTGCCTGAAATTTTCACACAAACTTCTTACCACATATGTTTACATGACCGTCCAAAAAATAGTTTGATAAAAATCATAGAGTCCGTAGTATTAAAAATAAAGTATTTCGGCTCTCCTCAAAAACAGGAGTCGTAGATAACATGGCCAATCTGTGCTAATTGCGGTTAGTTTGTTGCATGGCTTTCGTATACCTTCTAAGCATTTGGCAATAGCTTACAAACTATTTCCTTTTACCTTAACCCAACGTCTGTCTAAATGGCATTCCGGCAGCCTGTATACATATACATATGTATGTATAATTATCGGCTTTGGTATATCATACACTCTTTATTTAGAGGAACTATTTTCTAAAGAAGCAAAAAAATAAAATATTTTTTCTTTTGATTTGAGTTAAGGCGAATTTATTTTACACTGCAGCCACATAATCAAGTTTTCCTTTCAAGTTTTTCACGCATACTGCTTGTCAAAATTCATTTAAATTGACAGCTGTGACGTAGGCTGCACGCAACTTGAAAGCAATTTTATTTTCAAGATGGCATCGTCAAGAAAACAACTAAAAATTTTTGCTTCACTGAAAGTGTTAGAAGAAATTAATAATTTGCTGGAAGAGGAAAAAACGGAAGAAACACAATAGCCGTCTTTGTGCCTGAAGTCCTGAAAGCCATATATGAAAGTCTGCAAGTTTTTTATTTAAAAGTGAGTTACACCCATTGCTGGTTTAGCTCATATGCCAAAAAGTCGGGATGGGAAAAAACAACAAAGAGAAACATGAAGTTTTCTCAAAATATACCCGATAGAATTTTTTTTTGTATTTGCTCCACTGCTTCTGGCATATGTTTGGAAGAAAAATGCAAATTTTTATGAACTTTCATGAATGCAGTTAGAAGTTAATCAGCCTGTTCACACAATCCAATACGGATTGGTTTAGCATCGTTTTCTCTGCAAAACCGGTTGATTGCGTTCATGTAATCCGTTTATACTTGGATTTGCAAAATTTCCATTGAGAACCGGAATTAATTATTTACTACAACTTAAGGTGGATTCACCCATTGTTTCCGAAAAAAATTTTTGTCCGGACAAAATTTCTTTTACTGAGAGTGTTTTGAAACACGATTCACCCATTTCGAACAATTTATCTGGAAAATCAAAGCTACCATATGTTATATGTAAATAACAAATAAACATCTCCGACAAAATTGTGTAGCAATTGGATAAAATACTAGTGTTTATGTTATTAACTATTAAACTAAATACTATGATATTACTTGTTGGGCACATTTATAGAAATAAAACAAAAAATGAAAGAATCGATATAAAAACATTCTTTGATGTGGCAACTCAGTTCCACTTTGTCCGGACAAAAATTAAAATTAAACCAATTCAAGCTGAGAGTGTTCCGAACAAAATTGTTTCTCTTCTTTTCTCTCTCTCACAAAGAGAGACGTCAAACTACATGTAAAAAAAATTTTGTCCGGACAAAAATTTTGTTCGGAAACAATGGGTGGTTAATCCAGCTTTAGTAAACGATATTTTGAATTTTGATCAAAAACAAACAGTTTTTGAACAAAGCAATTTCGTTAGGTTTGCATTCACAATTGGAATTGGATTGAAATTCCGTTTCCAATCCAATTCCGTATCGGATCCTATGAGCCGGCAGAATGACCCCTATTCTGCGTTTCGATTACGTTCCCGCATTCAGTTACGCTCGAATCGAAAAATGGTATTCCAAAGAAAAACCTAATCGAAAGAAAAAGAAGAAGAGAAGAGTATGTTTAAAGCAGCTGCTTTGCTATGAAACGTATGAAATAGAAACAGAAAAAATAAACAATTTTGTAAACATTGTAATTGTTAAATTGTAAAAAGTTAAATTTAGTGAAAAAACAGTGATAGATATATAAAAACTAAATATTGTGATAGCTTTAATTAAATAAACACATCAGTTAAGTGCAGAAAGAAAGAAAAAGCCCGAATATAATTAAGCTGTGTTTGTGGCCAAACTATTCCAGTAAGAGGAATCCTGTCGCGGCGGAGGTGATAAATAAAATAAAACTTCAATACTGTGAAAACATTTATTAAATAAACACACTGCACTACTTCCTTGGGGCGCTTATGACATCCACATGCAATATCATCCTTCGTTGCCATTAAATTCGCCAGCTTTTCATATTGCTCAGGTTGTTGTGTTTTTCGACCTACAATAAATTAAATAAACCTTTCCAATTTGAAAAAAGAATAACAAATTTATTGCAAAATAAATTTATTGCATTTTGTACTTACATTTTATTTTTTATTTAACTGTACACTTTTTTAACCACACAAATAAAAATCGGAAAACTTTCCGTCAGTAAATAAACAACTTGCAAAAACGTAGCTACGATCGTAATGCAGAATACATACAATCGAAAAAGAAATCGAAATGACACGGGGGAATGGAACGCAGAATACCAAAGTTGCCAAATGTAGAAAATTTAGATTCGAATCGTAACGCAGAATAGGGGTGAATATGTTTTTACTGAAAGTAAAATATCTTGTTTTGTACTGCATTAGCCACTTTGTGGTGCATGAGTATACTAACTACTGTGTATTGAGTAATTTGTTATTCAGATGAAATTTCCTACTGTTTATTGAAAATACGCGTATAAATGTTATTATAAAAGATATTTACATGGAATAAAAAGTAAATATTGATGAAACATGGTATTTTACTTGCTTTCTGTTTTTTTCTTTTTCTTATTGAAAAATTTTTTTTTTACAAAAAACTTAAAAATTAATGATATCGAGCACAATAAATGCTTGATATCTCGGAAACCAGAAACAATTTTGTGAAACAGATTTCGGATTCTGAAAGAGGATATTTAAAACACGGTGGGCCAAAACAGCAATGAGGTCGCGATATATGTATGTATGTAGATTTTATAATTCATTTTAATTAAAACTTTTCATTTATTTAGTTTTTTTCCACACCAATTTTATTTAAAACAATTCATTTACACATATTTAAATTTTATTAAAAACTATAATAAAAAGAAACAAAAAATGAGATCGTTAAATTTTTCATAAAAAGAACACAATAATAACATAAAATGGTTTCAATACCTGAAACAAATAAATAACAATGACACAACTGCCGTGTTCTAAAATAACAAGCTTTCTTTTTCTGTGACAACGATTATTTTTGAGTTTATAGGCGAAAAAATTTTCACAACGTTATTTCCGCACCGATTTCTAATTTTAAACGGTGTCGAATAGAGGAATACTGGCGTTTTCCGCTTATATGTATAAAAAATTTTGTTTTTATCAATATTTCGTGGAAATTTTGTGAAAAGAAAAATGAAATTCGTACTTTTTCTGTTTTTTTTTTCAATTTCGGCAGCTTATTTTGCAATATTTTCTTTAAAACCAACAAACTTTTTTCCTTTCATAAAATTTTAATCCTATATCGATTAAAATAAGTCCTGAATTATTAAAATCGGAGGGGAATTGACAAAGTTACAACTTTTCTTAAACAAAATTTCAATGTAAAATAGTAGATGCAAAACAACTTTAACATTAACGTGCAGTTGAAAAAATTTTAACTGTGGCATTTCCCACCCGATTTAATTCATTTAGAACTTAATTTAATCGATGTAGGATTAAAATTTTAAGAAAATAAAAAAGTGTTTTGGTTTTAAAGAAAAGAATTGCAAAGCTGCCAAAATTGAAAAAAACAGAAAAAGTACGAATTTCAGTTTTCTTTTCACAAAATTTCCACGAAATATTGATCAAAGTAAATTTTTTTATATACATATATAATCGGAAAACGTCAATACTCATCTATTCGACACCGTTAAAAAAAAATCGGTGAGGAAATAACGTTATGCAAATTCTTTCCTCTATGAAATCCAAAAAAAATTATAGAAAAACTAACTCTAGCAGTCTTCTTCCAAGATTTCAGCATCAGACATTGCGAACAACAAAACATCACTCGATGGCATTGAGTTCGAGCTTTGTGAAAGAGGCGTTGATGCTCTGATGGGCGGTTTACATAAACTGGAACTATTTTGTTTGCTTTCTTTTTTAAAATGTCCATTTTTCTTTTGGAAATTATAGATTGCATTTCCGCCATTAGCTGATACGCCCCAACTTCGGGAAATTCCTTAATTTGTCTGCCAACACTTTCCCCAAAAACCTCAAATACACTCACATCTTTATTTATTGCAATAAGTTTTTCCAAAGCATCATCCAATTTCGACTTGGCCTCTGGTGAATGCTTTCGCCTTTGAACATGACGGACACGATTCTGAAAATGAATCGTTCGTCTCAGAGTCCAATGATGTTTCTGCCAATGTACCAATATCTCCCGTTTAAAAAAATATATATGTATTTATATATGTATGTCCATTATTATACATATTACAAATTTTAATTTTATGTCTTAACAGATGCCCAGTACTGAACAAGAATGGCAGCAAATATCTGATGATTTTCAAAATTTTTGGCAGTTCCAACATTCACCGGGTGCACTGGATGGAAAGCATATCCGGATTAAGGCTCCGGCACATACAGGCTCCCAATTTTATAATTTTAAGGGCTATTTTAGCACAGTGCTATTTGTTGCTGTTGACGCACATAGCCGCTTCACATATATAAACGTGGGCTGCAATGGTAAGTCGTTCGACAATACCATCTATATTGACAGCAATTTATATCAGGCCTTGCGAAATGGAACTTTAAATATTCCACAACCAACACAACTAATCTCCGGTGAAGGAAATAAAATTCCTTATTTTTTTGTTGGCGACGATGCTTTTGCGCTGGACAGACATCTAATGAACCCATACAGCAGAAGTATGAAATTAAGCGTGCCACAGGAGATTTTCAATTGGAATGTGCTTTCGGTCGGCTGTCTAATAGATTACGCATATTCCACAGACCAGTCGAAGTTCAACCAAAAACTGTGGACGCTTGCTGTGTCCTTCACAATTATTTAACTAAGACTATAACAGCAACAACAGTGACAGAACCGGAAGAGCAACTAATTGTGGAGGCGTATTCAGCAATTGGAAACCAACGCCACAAAACTTATAAGAATGCGTGCAGAACTAGGGATGAGCTGTCACGATACTTAACCACATATGGTAATGTGGACTTTCAGTGGCGAAAACTTAATATTAAATAAAGATATTTGCATCCACTAAGAAATAAACCGTTTTTTATTTTGTTTATCCACTTACCTGCTTAGAATTATCAACAGTTTTCCTACGAATTAGAGACACGTCAAGAAAAGTCATCTCACTATACCAAAACACACTTAGAATATACTTATATAGAATCTTTGTCAGATCCAGATTTTTTGCTTTGTTCCACTTTAGATTTTTCTGCACTGTATTCTGTTCGAAGGGACTTTTCTTTACCTATTCCACAGGCATTTTCGTTTCAGAATCCGAAATCTGTTTCACAAAATTGTTTCTGGTTTCCGAGATATCAAGCATTTATTGTGCTCGATATCATTAATTTTTAAGTTTTTTGTAAAAAAAAATTTTCAATAAGAAAAAGAAAAAAACAGAAAGCAAGTAAAATACCATGTTTCATCAATATTTACTTTTTATTCCATGTAAATATCTTTTATAATAACATTTATACGCGTATTTTCAATAAAAAGTAGGAAATTTCATCTGAATAACAAATTACTCAATACACAGTAGTTAGTATACTCATGCACCACAAAGTGGCTAATGCAGTACAAAACAAGATATTTTACTTTCAGTAAAAACATATTCACCCCTATTCTGCGTTACGATTCGAATCGAAATTTTCTACATTTGGCAACTTTGGTATTCTGCGTTCCATTCCCCCGTGTCATTTCGATTTCTTTTTCGATTGTATGTATTAAGCATTACGATCGTAGCTACGTTTTTGCAAGTTGTTTATTTACTGACGGAAAGTTTTCCGATTTTTATTTGTGTGGTTAAAAAAGTGTACAGTTAAATAAAATGTAAGTACAAAATGCAATAAATTTATTTTGCAATAAATTTGTTATTCTTTTTTCAAATTGGAAAGGTTTATTTAATTTATTGTAGGTCGAAAAACACAACAACCTGAGCAATATGAAAAGCTGGCGAATTTAATGGCAACGAAGGATGATATTGCATGTGGATGTCATAAGCGCCCCAAGGAAGTAGTGCAGTGTGTTTATTTAATAAATGTTTTCACAGTATTGAAGTTTTATTTTATTTATCACCTCCGCCGCGACAGGATTCCTCTTACTGGAATAGTTTGGCCACAAACACAGCTTAATTATATTCGGGCTTTTTCTTTCTTTCTGCACTTAACTGATGTGTTTATTTAATTAAAGCTATCACAATATTTAGTTTTTATATATCTATCACTGTTTTTTCACTAAATTTAACTTTTTACAATTTAACAATTACAATGTTTACAAAATTGTTTATTTTTTCTGTTTCTATTTCATACGTTTCATAGCAAAGCAGCTGCCTTAAACATACTCTTCTTCTTTTTCTTTCGATTAGGTTTTTCTTTGGAATACCATTTTTCGATTCGAGCGTAACTGAATGCGGGAACGTAATCGAAACGCAGAATAGGGGTCATTCTGCCGGCTCATAGGATCCGATACGGAATTGGATTGGAAACGGAATTTCAATCCAATTCCAATTGTAAATGCAAACCTAACGAAATTGCTTTGTTCAAAAACTGTTTGTTTTTGATCAAAATTCAAAATATCGTTTACTAAAGCTGGATTCACCACCCATTGTTTCCGAACAAAATTTTTGTCCGGACAAAATTTTTTTTACATGTAGTTTGACGTCTCTCTTTGTGAGAGAGAGAAAAGAAGAGAAACAATTTTGTTCGGAACACTCTCAGCTTGAATTGGTTTAATTTTAATTTTTGTCCGGACAAAGTGGAACTGAGTTGCCACATCAAAGAATGTTTTTATATCGATTCTTTCATTTTTTGTTTTATTTCTATAAATGTGCCCAACAAGAAATATCATAGTATTTAGTTTAATAGTTAATAACAGAAACACTAGTATTTTATCCAATTGCTACACAATTTTGTCGGAGATGTTTATTTGTTATTTACATATAACATATGGTAGCTTTGATTTTCCAGATAAATTGTTCGAAATGGGTGAATCGTGTTTCAAAACACTCTCAGTAAAAGAAATTTTGTCCGGACAAACATTTTGTTCGGAAACAATGGGTGAATCCACCTTAAGTTGTAGTAAATAATTAATTCGGGTTCTCAATGGAAATTTTGCAAATCCAAGTATAAACGGATTACATGAACGCAATCAACCGGTTTTGCAGAGAAAACGATGCTAAACCAATCCGTATTGGATTATGTGAACAGGCTGATTAACTTCTAACTGCCTTCATGAAAGTTCATGAAAATTTGCATTTTTCTTCCAAACATATGCCAGAAGCAGTGGAGCAAATACAAAAAAAAATTCTATCGGGTATATTTTGAGAAAACTTCATGTTTCTCTTTGTTGTTTTTTCCCATCCCGACTTTTTGGCATATGAGCTAAACCAGCAATGGGTGTAACTCACTTTTAAATAAAAAACTTGCAGACTTTCATATATGGCTTTCAGGACTTCAGGCACAAAGACGGCTATTGTGTTTCTTCCGTTTTTTCCTCTTCCAGCAAATTATTAATTTCTTCTAACACTTTCAGTGAAGCAAAAATTTTTAGTTGTTTTCTTGACGATGCCATCTTGAAAATAAAATTGCTTTCAAGTTGCGTGCAGCCTACGTCACAGCTGTCAATTTAAATGAATTTTGACAAGCAGTATGCGTGAAAAACTTGAAAGGAAAACTTGATTATGTGGCTGCAGTGTAAAATAAATTCGCCTTAACTCAAATCAAAAGAAAAAATATTTTATTTTTTTGCTTCTTTAGAAAATAGTTCCTCTAAATAAAGAGTGTATGATATACCAAAGCCGATAATTATACATACATATGTATATGTATACAGGCTGCCGGAATGCCATTTAGACAGACGTTGGGTTAAGGTAAAAGGAAATAGTTTGTAAGCTATTGCCAAATGCTTAGAAGGTATACGAAAGCCATGCAACAAACTAACCGCAATTAGCACAGATTGGCCATGTTATCTACGACTCCTGTTTTTGAGGAGAGCCGAAATACTTTATTTTTAATACTACGGACTCTATGATTTTTATCAAACTATTTTTTGGACGGTCATGTAAACATATGTGGTAAGAAGTTTGTGTGAAAATTTCAGGCAAAAAGGGTAAGATCATAGAGAATAATTAAATAAATTAAGTAAAGTGCGACTTTGGCTTGCACACGAAGGGTTCCACACGAATACAAATATGTATATCCCTTTTCTTTTCTGTCTTTATTTTCAACTTGGTGTTTTTTCGTTGTGCTTTTTTGTTTAATTTTATTTTTTAAGTATTTTACGTTGTTTTTTCCGATTTTTTGGTCTTGGCGCTTTTTTAATTTTCGTATTTTTTTTGTTGTTTTTTTCTGGCGATTTTTCGTTTTTAAAATTTTTTTGTTTATTTTGCCGATTCTTTTTGTTTTGGCAATTTTTTGGTTGTGGCGTTTGTTTTCACTTTTTTATGATATTTTTAGTTTTAGCGATTTATTTTAGTTGTGGTGTCATGAATGTATGTATGTCAATAAATATTTTACTATGATTCACTTTTCTTTAATAAGTAAAGATCATTAACACTTTATTTACTGAATTAAAGAAAAAAAGAAACTCAATACAGCTAGAATTACTGAATTCAAATATTTAACATTCTTAAAGTGCATTACCACCATACATTGTTTAATTCAAAACATTATGAAATAACTAACATTTCAGTAGATCGGGTTACTGTCAATATTCTTCAGTAATAAAGCATGACAAATTAATGACGCTTCACTTTTCCTAGCATAAGTATAATATAAATAAGTTTACATTCTTTAAAATAAGAACATTAAGAACAGAATAATTATACAAGTGAATAGATTGTGAACATTGGAATTAAATAATAAATATTGGAAAATAAATAAAGAACATTTTTAAATAAATTCGTTACATGGCGACCGTGATCACGGAAAAGTTGTAAAAAAAAAAGTGTTTTTGTGTTATCGATTGTCCTCCTGTCGGAAAGTGTCCTTTCATCAGATCCACTACCTAAAATTACTAAATTAAATTCTTTATATAAAATAAAAAAAAAATAAAAAAATTTTTTTTTTTTAAATGACATGGTGGAAAAAATTTTTAAGCACAATTCCAATACTTATTACTGGATACGAAGTAGGCAAAACTACAGAAGAAAATAACAACAAGGAACTAGTACATATATTAAGGAATAACATACCGATAGAAAATGAAAAAAGCGGAAACGATACGATGATCTACATTACAATTTTGTCAACATTAATCCTGGTAGCTGTTATTTTCCTGACAAAATTACTATTGGCAAATAGGAATAGAACAGTACAGGCAGCAGCCAGCAGCATTTAATTTACCTTCAAGCAGCAATAATAATCAACTACACAATAATCATCTACAACGTCATCCCTCAGTCAGATGAAGTAAAGATGCCAGATGCAGTACAACAAATATAATCAACGATGAATATCCAGGCAATATGTATGTATAAAATAAGTGAATTTTTTTTGTAATTCAAACAATTTATATAACAGTTTAGAAAATTAAGCAATTTGAACAGTAAAAAAAAATTTTTTTCGATTAATATGTTAAAACACTTATTCACATATACACTTTAATACGCCCTTATTTATTCACAAATTGTTACTATTTTACTCACTTGTGTTCTGTGACTTTACCCTCTGTCTCAATTATGGTTAAATGGCCAATCCCACCTGGGAAGAATTGGTACAAAAATTTAACAGCTTTAAAATAGAATTCGATAAAAGCTTCAAATGTATAAGCAAATCCCAAAAACCAACAAGAAATACTATTAATAAACACCTTCAAGTACTTCAAACTAACTACAATAACGTGGTTTCATTAGTTAACCTTTTCAAGCATCTGCTAACCAAAGAGCACATCAAAGACTGTGAAAAATTAATATTCTCGTTAAACGAAAAGCTTTTAAAAGTTGCAGAAGAGCTGGAACTACCCCTGACATCCTTAACGGTTAATGAAGAAATTAAAATACCACTCCTTAGACCCGACTCACCCCATTCACTAAACACAGCAAATCGTGCCGTAATCACAAACAACACGATGGCTGATCCACTAAAATTTATAGAATCAGCAAGCAAAATCCTGCCAGATTTTGACGGCAATTATACCATGCTTGGAAAATTCATTGACGCAATAACTCTTCTAAATTCTGTAAGAGGCAAAAATTCAGAATCAATCCTTGTCAATATAATAAACACTAAAATCTCGAGCACGGTGCGAAATAAAATTAAAGGACTTCTAACAGTCGAAGCCATTATTACAAGGCTAAAAACCACTATCAAGGGTGACTCAGCTGAAACCATTTTAGCAAAATTAAAAGCGACAAAACAATCTAATAGAGAAAAAACTGAATACACTAAACAAATACAACAATTAGCCAACAAACTAGCCAACACATACATATCAGACGGTATGACAGAAGAGGCCGAAAACAAAATTGCTACAAAGGCCGCCTCTAAGTCTATAATTGATAACGTTGACTCTCAACGAGTTAAGATAATCTTGGAAGCTGGCACCTACAACTCCGTAGAAGAAGTCACTTCCAAATTTTTAGAAATTAACTATAATGAACAAAACCCAATCGTGTATTTTACAAATAGAAATCGATTACCAGTACACAATAACAACAACAATAATCGCAATAGAACAACAAATTCCAATAGTTATCGAAGATATCACAACAACAATAACAGAAACTACCGCGGAAACCATAATCGCAACAACAATTATTATCGTAGTACCAACAACAACAGTAACAATCGTCACAATAACAATAATATGTATCGGAATTCTTACAACAACAACAGAAGAATTAACTTAATTAGCTCCGATGAATCGGAAAACTACCAAAACCCTCAGCCCACCCATCTGGGGGAAAATTAAATAACAATAATATTCACAAACTTAAACCCACAATTTCTACTAACAACATTTACCACTTTAACCTAAACCCCTCTAGCTACTGCAAAATATCGAATTCTTTGAGCAATGGCAGTAATACTTTCCTTATAGACTGGCGCGAGCGTGTCTATATTTAAAAATAATTATATCAATAAAAAAGAAAATATTATTCAAACCCAATCGAAACTAACAAGCATAGGAGAAAAACCTGTCTTCACTATTGGTATTATAGAGGCTAACCTCTACAAACACAACAACGGCATACCACACACATTTCATATTGTATAAGATTCTTTCCCAATACCATGCGAAGGAATTTTAGGTTTAGATTTATTATGAAAACCATGAAAAACTAATTCTTCGACCCTTCAACTATCCTGGTGAAATTATATTCAAATTGGTTAATCAACCACAAAAGTATGCATGCAGAGAGAAAGAAATATTACAAAAATTACAAAAAAACTTTCCAGACCACATTTTCAAACAATTAACTGAACTCTGTAGTAAATATACAGATATATTCGGGTTAGAAACTGAAAAAATTACACATAACAATTTTTACAAAAAAGTATTGAGAACAAATAGTAATATCCCTGTATACATAAAAAATTACAGAATACCCGAAATGCAAAAAGAAGAAGTCAATAGACAAGTAGATAAACTAATAAAAGATGATATTGTAGAACCTTCTTTCTCTGAATACAATAGTCCAATATTATTAATATATATATATATATATATATATATATATATATATATATATATATATATATATATATATATATATATATATATATATATATATATATATATATATATATATATATATATATATATATATATATATATATATATATATATATATATATATATATATATATATATATATATATATATATATATATATATATATATATATATATATATATATATATATATATATATATATATATATATATATATATATATATATATATATACATACATAGTTCAAAAGAATTGTAGTCAGCTGTTTTCTTGAACGCAAATTGGAACACTCAACTTGAAAGAGAAATTGAAAGCAAGTTCGTTTAAATTTTTAGAAGAATGAGTGTATTGGTAAAAAAGTGTGAGTATATTAAAACTTGAAGGGCAAAACTTGATCGTGTGGCTGCTAAGTTAGTCAACTTTTTTTGACATTGAACGATTCAACGTAGATCAACACCAGGTAGTCGCAAGAGAATTCGCCGTGGAGAATTTACATTTGGGCTGGCAAAAAAGCTGATACATTAACACTGCTGACAGGCCAAATGTGTAAACTTTTACGTAAACAGCTGGGCTCTTGCGGCCACCTAGTATGGATTCGCTTTGGAACAATACATCAGAAACAAAAAGAGTTGCTTTGTTGTAGGTGAATTCGCCTTTCATATACCTTATTAGAATACCTTGCCCGTTATTATCGAATAAAATTTTACTTTAAGT
Organism: Panzeria rudis; assembly: GCA_956483635.1. NCBI lineage: Eukaryota > Metazoa > Arthropoda > Insecta > Diptera > Tachinidae > Panzeria > Panzeria rudis. The sequence continues at coordinate 65,977,779 of OY101450.1, read as the reverse complement.
ATTGGAATGAAGTAAGCAAACTGTATCAATAAAATACTTTCAGCCTTTGGTGGATTCTTATGCAGAAAATTATGCGGAAGTAATTTAGTGGTTCCTTACACTGTTATTTCAAAGTCTAACTCAATAATAACATGAAATTTTGAAAACATGTAGTGCAAAGTTTCCAACATGCATATTATGTCCCGTAAACAAAATAGATGTTTAAGGAGCATGACAGCGCTATAAGGTTATGAAAAGTTCACAACACTGATCTTGCTTGGATACCGTAAGCGGCAAACTCTTAAAATTAAAAAACACGCTAAAAATGCAAAATTGGAAAATTTAAAAAAAAATTCAAAACGCCAAAATGAAAAAAGCGCTTAGGATAAAAGCACCCAAAATTAAAAAAAATCGATAAAACGCAAAAATCACCATAAACCTAAAAAAACGCAAAAACCGAAAAAGCCGTCAAATCTAAAAAACACTATAACGATAAAAACTAAAATAAATCGTGAAAACTAAAAATATCGTCAAAAAGCGAAAAACGTTAAAACCAAAAAATTTCCAAAACAAAAAAATAAAGAAAACGAAAGAAAAATCGCTAATAAAACGAAAAAATTACCAAAATGAAAAAAGCGCCTAAGACAAAAAAAAAATCGCTAATCAACAAAAAAAAAACTTAAAAAATATAAAAACTTAAACGAAAAAATTGCCAAAATGCAAAAAAAGGGCAAAACAAAAAGGGATATTGTGTAGTCGTACGGAACCCTTCGTGTGCGACCCAAAGTCACACTTTGGAGTACAAACAGCGTTGCCATATATATATTTTTTTTAACTTTTTATTTCTGAAAAAAGGTTTTTTTGTAAAAAAAACTGTTTTTCTGCAAAGGTGCCAAATTTTAAAGAAATACACAAAAATTAACTTGAAATTCATTTTATTTAAAAAAATAAAAAAATATTATAAATAAAAAGCACATCGTTTTTTCCTTTAAACAAACAATTTAAAATAAACATAAAATTCATAGAAGATCTTGAAAATAAAAATCACATTTGTAAGCCTGTTTCTCTGACAAAGCAAATTTGACATTTGGGATATATAAACTCACAACTACAGCTGCGCTGAGAGTTTTACTTTCTATTATTGTATCATGGCCCCTTGTAATTTGAAACACCGTCCGATGTCAACACACATTTTTCGGTAAATTTGTTGACATCCCAGAGGCATTTTCAAGCCAAACTCTCTTGCGACCACCTGGTATGACTTCGCCTCGATTGTCAATGTACAAAACCGGCATAGTTGTACTTAGGACGGAGTAAACACAATTAAACACTGTTGTAGTAATAAGGGAGTGAAAAAATACAAGGTCGTTTCATTGCATATCATCCAATATATCGCAAATTTTAAATAGTGCATGTATTTATAAAAAACTATATAAATTTAAAACTTTTTGGCACGCCAAAAAACTTGGAAAAAAGGGAAAACTTGGCAAATGGCAACGCTGAGTACAAATACAACCTCACGGTTGCGGCTGCGTTTCTTTTTTTATATGAATATTTGACAATTTAAAACTTCCAAAGAACCCGCATTAAAATAGAATCTATTTTAATTTCTTTGCGTTTTCTCTAAAGTTCTCATTCCTTTAATTACTCTCTTCCAATTGTTGCCATAGTCAGCAGCAATTTACATGTTTTTGTGAAGAAAAAAATAAATTTTAATAATTTACTGTGAATGACCACGAAGGAGGAAAGACAAAATATGAAAAAAATAATAAATACAAATCCAAATTTGAAAAAATAGAATAACAGCCATATTCATAAATATTTAAAACAGGGCAATAAACTACTTTTAAGCAAAATTTCATAAAATTGCATTCATAAATCTTTATTACATGAAAATTTTAAAATAGTTTTAAAAATGGTATGCACCTTCTATAAACCTTCAATAAATTCATATCATCGATATATCAATTTTAACTTCAAATTCTTTGCAAATTTAGCACACAGGAATACATGATATTCTTTAAATTAAAGCTTGAAGTCTTGGCTATAAGCATTTAAGTATGTTTTTTAAAATTTAATAGAATATGCCACTAAATTATTTAAGTTAAACAAAATTCGCAACAAAATTAGCAAAAAAGCACCAACAAAACACATAAAAGAAAAAGAAATGTTAGTGATGCAGAAACAATCAACACAAATATGAACAGACTAGTTATTCGAGTACCTCTTTCATACATGATTTAAAGAATCGTGTGAATTCTTTTGTAATCATTTCTCTTTTTTGCTTTTACTTCATAGAAAACTCGTATCAAATAAGTTGAGAAATATATTATTAATAGAGTTGAAAAAATCTTAACTTACATGAAAATGATAAAAAGTTATTCGTTTATTTCAATATCCGGATGAAATGATATTGTTTTTATTGCAACACTAACTACAAAACATGGTGGTGTTGCCAGTATCGAAATCTAGAATTCCTTAAAACACACAATGTCTATTGTAGTGTTTATGAATGCAATTTTATATTAAACAGTTTTTAGCGTGAAACTGTTCAATAACAATTGTGAGTCTTAAACCTAAAATAAGAATTTTTTATGAATGTACCTGTAAATCTACAAAGTTTTCTTTTATTTTAATTTATTAAATAATTAATTTTTTTTTGTAGTTTTTAATAAAAGAAAGTGCTAAAATGTGTAAATATCGTGAAAAATAAACGCAACCGCAGTTCATATCATTTGCGGTTTCTCTGTGAAACGGAAACCAGGCCCGCAACCGTGAGGTTGTATTTCTACTCTTAAATAATTTTTTTTAAATTGCTAACGGATGGAATACCTTTTATTATTTTACCCTACTAATTGGAATTTATTATTGACGTCGGGACGGCGCATTAGGAATAATCGCGGAGGTCAACTCAACCGAATGTGCAATGGCCAAGCCTCACTTCGGAGGAACCGCCTTCATGATCACGATAACCCCTACGCCAGGTAAGTATGCTTTCCTCAGCACATACTTAACTTCTTATGCTACTTAAAATATCAACTTTACGAGAATTATTACAAATTCTCATGAAATATACACAAATAAATGTTTGCTGATACTGTTTGTATATGCTAGTTTAGTAATAAAGTCTGGTCGTGTGTGTTTTTGTGTGATGGCTTTATATACATAAGCAGCGACAAGCGGCAAACGTTATGTATGTTTATAATTACATTTATTACATATGACATTTGAAATAAATTTATAAAAAAATAGTTTGTAATTGACTATTTATACATTGTTCCCCGAGCAGCGTCCTAAACTGAAGTACTAATTACCGAATACCCAGCATGTATCTGATATCATAAATGTGGTTTGTAGTCATTCGCTTTAATTTCGTTTACCACTATATAATAAGAAAACCTAATGCAACACACATATAAATACATATGTACATAATTTAATATACTTATGGAGTGAACTCGCGGTAATATGAACTCGTAAAAACCAAGGTTGTTCACTTTATTGAATTTGTTCACATTTTCGATTGCAAAACTTTTTACCACTTTACTAGCTTATTTAGTATAATAGAAAAGCCCACAAAGGAAAGAAAGACCAGGCATTAGTAAAATAACATAAAATTTAATTCAAACTAATATATTTGCGTATATTTACTTTTGGTTTAATACTGATGCCAATGCAAGTCTTGAAAAAAAGAACAACGAAAGTTTATAAAAAACTAGGAGAAAATAGCATGAAACATTTGAGAGTAACACATAGCAACAGAAATGTTCGGTTTTATATGCAGGTCATGTATTACATCAGCTTATTTAACTGTTGCGAGTTGGTTTTCTGCAAAAAATTGTTGTTCACTATTTAGAGCCATTAAACTTTTTTCACAATTTAGAGAGTTATGGGCCCCATACACTACACCAGTATGCACGCATTTGGTGTGATTGTACGATTTGTGAAGCGATGTCAAACAGAGTTTGATATTTTGCTGATGGTACCAGTTTGTGGTATTGTGTATGGTGAATTTAGCTCAGTCGAGAAAAGCTGTCAAAGAGTAAACATCGGGGTACCACACATTTCCTCTAATAAATTCCTCATAAATTAAGAAAAAAGGAACAAAATATGTATTGTAAAGTATTTCTGAAATAAAACATATCATTCCTAATAATTTTTTAATAAAAAAACCCGCATTTTCCTTAATTTTTGTTTTAAAAATAAATGCGGTGCGCACAACTCATCCGTACAGAATTTTTAAAGAAATGAATATTGCACCACTATGCTTGTATGGTATGTGTTTCGAGCACGATTCAACATCACTTGTTTGAACCAGTATACTGGAGTAGTGTATGCTCTGCTTAAGAAAATGAATGTTCACAATAGTGGATAGTTTACTATTGCGGGAGTTTACGTTTCCGCGACTTCACTGTATCCAATTATAAATAATATAATGAATCTCTCTGTAAATGTTTTGCACAAATTCATACATACGGAGCCATGGTAGAATAATATACAAGGTAGCCCTGGAACGCCAGCTGTTTATTTTTTAATTTACTTTTTTCATGGTACGAACTGTCAAATGTTGTGTACAGTATTTATCGGTTATATGCCTTTCCAAATTTGCACGATTTTTTATGCATATAAGCGGGAAATGCTTATATAAAAAATATTTGAATGTATTTTATATAACAAACGCATAAAATGAAGTGCATAAAAGCGGTAAATGCTTATAACAGGCGTGCATATAAGCGATAAATGCTGCATATGTGAAATAACTGTGCTGCACACACAATACCACACGTATGTTTTCTGCATATACAAACACACACATACCACCTCTATTAATGTTTGACATTTTCTATCCCAAAATGTACCTTTGTATTAGTTATGCGGCTACCTGTTATATTATTCTATCATGTACAGAACATTATTTGTAAGGCGGACAACCCAAATTTAACATTATTGTACATTCGTACTTCTAGTAGATAGGAATGTGTACACAAAATACATATTTTTTGTAAGATGTTTATTAGTCGAGTTATGGGGTGTTAAACTGTTAGCGATTTTGAAATTTTGTTATTATAAATTATTTTTCGAATTAGAAAAACTATAAGACAATTTAAAATAAGTGATTCTTATCGAAAATTGGCAGATGTACATATGTATATTATTGTATACATACTGTGTTTTTTTGTCTAAACGTAATTTAAGCGAATAACTATACTTGCACGCTGTTTGTGGACTATAAAGCGAATTGGACTATATCATGATTTTTATATAAGCCAATTTTTGGCTTATATGCGAATCTCCATATAATTATTTTTTTAACAATAGAAAAATAAAACTAACGTTTAGAAACTACTTCCTTATTTACTCAATTATTTACTAAAATAAAAAAAATTTCTACTGTAATATAAGTAATATTTTTACAAATTTATCAATAAAAATCTATTAGTTTTGAATTTTACATTTTGGATTATATCTTTCATATCTTGCATATGTGACAGCGCATAGAGAAAGGGACCTAAGGGTAAAAACGATAAATTTTCACTTTTTTTAATGTGGACAACATATAAGCATCGAATGAGACCGATCCCATGCCCCAAAAGTGTTCCCTCACAGAGATATGCGCGTTTTATGAAATTGAAGTCGACGATTCTAAGCGCAAATTCTTCGAATTCGTCCACCATTAAAACAGTCAGTAAGAATGTTATTAGTTTTAAATTATTTTCGCGAATAACATAATAAGGTTATGTGAAAAAATTTTCGTACTAACAGAGTGATATTCACGATTTAAAAGAATTATAAATGAGTATTTATTATACCTCACAATTAATAATTTCAGGAAATAAACCTGGATTCGAAAAAACGCGAGCAAAATTGATATCAAACTCATGGAAACAGCGCGCTATGTAGAAAACAGTAATCGTAAAACAGTCGAATCGTATTGTGAGGTTACGGATAAACTGCCAAAATCTGTTACATTAATAAAACATGTTATTGTTTATTCAATATGTATCGTAACTTTTGTGAGGTAGAAATCTATAGAAAATAGATTTTTACGTAGAGAGAGTCAAACAGAAGTAAATGCCAAAAACAAAAGGCAAAGAAAACTAAAAAACAAAGGTAAATAATTAGAACAAATGAAATCAAATACGAATAGAAAGTAAATGATGGTACATTTATTTATTTAATACAAGGAAATTATGAAATAAGTCAAATAATTTTTTTCCAACGCTACGTTTTCATTAACTAACTGTCAGTTTTTGTAAATAAAATTAAAGTTTTCGTTAGTGACAGAATTGAAAACAAAAACAAATTTGAGTTTTTTTATTGTTGTTTCAATATAAATTCCCTAACAGAAATTTTTATGTTATTTACAAAAACTGGCAGTAAGACACAAAGTAGAATGATACGGAAAGATGTAAAGTAACACGATACGAATCGACTAATTCTACCATAAAAACCAACTACACAAAACAAGAGGTAGGGACGACCTACGCGCGTTTTCAAGGTTGACCAACACTTTCCTGACGTCATGAGATGTGTCGCTTTCAAATGAGACCAATACCAACACGCTCAGTGATGGTACACCAAAGATACACGTATTTAAATCTTTAAAATGGCTCTCCTGAGCAAAACCGGTTTTTACCCTTAGGTCCCTTTCTATTTTGCGCGTCACATATATTTTTATTTATTATATAAAGATATTCCCTTCAAAAAACATGATTCTGAAAACTTAACTCCTCCGATACATATGTTTAAAAATTCGGACAAATCTATTCTGTACTTTTGAAGTTCCATACTTATTAATTTTTTTAATTGACAATGCTGAATTGCACTCTGGGTGACGTTCATCATGATATAAGAGCCTATTCACATATTTCGTAACGCTATTTTTGAAGTTTTTATACCCCCACCCCTTCGTAACGCTTTTTACAAAATTTTCAGTATAAATTATCTAATCCGTAACAAATCTTTCGCCCACCTCCGTGCATTACGTAATATGTGAATAGCCCCTAACCCTACGTCTTCACGAGCCATCGACTTGAACATGCCATGAACATGGCGCCGGCAGAGCAACTGCAAAAAATTCATCAATTTCTTTGTAGTGGTGAATACGTGCGATGTCCATAATCTGCCTTATCAATGTATTTGGTGGTAGTGCAATGGAAATGGAATATTTAACAATTTCTTTCTGTCTCTTTTCTTTCTATTAAAAATGGTTGTTGACGGCGAATCTCATGTCGAGCATTGATGCTCAGCCATATGTTCGGGCATCGATGTCAGAGCATGGGCGAAACATGGACATGAGCGGTCTACATTAGCCATGTGCGATGTCCGACATAATGTTCATACCAAGTTCATGACTAATGTAGACCCCCAGCATTTACAGCCCGTTAAGTTAACAAACATCATTTCGAGTAACAATGAAAATTTAAAAAAAACAGTTACTACAAATTTAAACTCTTTAGTTCGTTAAGTAAAATAAAATTTTTTATACCGGTACTGCAGTGCGATGTCCGACATAATGTTCATACCAAGTTCATGACTAATGTAGACCCCCAGCAAATACAGCCCGTTAAGTCAACAAACGTCATTTCGATTAACAATGAAAATTTAAACAAAAAAACAGTTACTACAAATTTAAACTCTTTAGTTCGTTAAGTAAAATAAAATTTTTTATACCGGTATTGTATAGTATTTGACTACCGATATTTTTGAACCGAAACGAATTACGGTTTCGGTATAGATACCGGTATTCCATTTCAAAGGGTATTGAATCGGTAGCGGTATTTATTACTGTATCGGTTGCCAACATTGATTAATAATATCGGTAGTGATTTTTAACATTACTATCGTTTCAGCATTTCGGGAGATATACGAGCATATGAAACGACTCCAAATAATGTACAGGATGCAGCAACATCGATTTTCGGCCACTTATTCGACCATGTCACAGAGTTCAATTCCGGAATTCAACCTACACCATTTTTGTAGCAGCTGGTGTCTAAAAATGAAAACTAAAATACGAAAATTTGTCAGATGTGTCCAGACTATTGGCGACGCTACTATGCTGCTGTATGCTCCAGCTAGGGGTTGACATATTACGATGGATTCAATTCTGTTTCCGAACGGAATCGAGCTCTGTGACATGGCCGATTATTTAATATTTTAGAATTTATTTCATTCAAGAACAATTTATGAAATAAATAGCCAACAGAAATTTGGAAGCACACATTTCATTTCCAAAAAATAGATAGAGGCTTCGCTGAACAGAAAATTTTGCCAAGACGTTCTTCGGGCGAGCTTAAGTGTTTTTTCTTCTGGTATGTTAAATAACGGCTTCGCTAAGCACATATTTTTGGCCTAGCCAACTTTTGCCAGGCCTCCAGAAATTTCTTGTCTGGGAAACCTTTATGCGGCAAACTCAGATGTACAATTTCTATAGCGCCATGGAAGTTATTTCCTTTTTTTTTGTTTGCTCTGTTTAATATTTATTACTCATGCAACTTAGGAAACGGAAATATTAAATGTACCTATTAGAAAGCAATTGTTTTACTGAAATCTAACTTTTTTACAATGGCTAACATACATCAAATAAAAGGGCAAACTGATTATGTTATCATAGACAATTTTAAAAAATGTATAAGTCATGCTACCTAAATTTATTTTAGTTCTTCGAACATGGAACTTAACTAATATTAAAGGCATACATATTACCAAAGAAACTTTGTAACTGCCATTCTACCTATGCACTTAGTTAAATTTATGCCAAGTGCTTAGGAAATATTACCTATGAATTTTTTTTGTGAGAGTGGATTAAAATGTCATGTTTTTGAGGTCCCTGTCCCTCGTTATAACCATTTTCATGCTATACTTGCAAAAATTTAACAGAAAAATAATTAAATATATTTTCAAATGGAGTATTCGGATTTTCAAACTCCTTTAAAATGTAACCACAAACAGTTTTCGGCCTCAACTGAACATGTTAAAATTTTGAGTTAATACCCTCTGTTGATCAAGAGCGATGTGTATTCGTACAGAAACGTTCGTGTGCGAGCCAAAGTCGCACTTTACTTAATTATTCTCTATGATCTTACTCGTAGGGAATTTTTCCCTGAAATTTTCACGCAAACTTCTTACCACATACATATGTTTACATGACCGTCCAAAAAAGTTTGAAAAAATCACAAAGTCCGTAGTATTAAAAATAAAGTATTTCGGCTCTCCTCAAAAATTTGGTTTTTAGAGATACGCGCTTACTTAAGAAAACCACAGAATTGTGCGTATCAATATTTTGCTTGTATGCCTGGAATACGGAGTTTTTTAGCTCAGCTTTTGCCTTTATCAACTTTTTGTTAAATTCCCAATGCTTATTTGACATTAATTTTTTCCATAACATAGCGTCCTCACCAGCCATTGATTTGTCTTGACAAAAGTCAAAGTCGATATGAAAAAATAGCGCTAACATTTTTCAGATGTTTTTATGTATGAAGTTTGACAAATGTTAGAACAAAATTATGTCTCGTGAAGACGGGGTGTAAGCTTTATTTTATACGGCTGTTAGCAAGTTAGATTAATACAGGTAACATTATCCGCACAGCTGATTACCTTTTTTTATTTTTTGAAGTATCGTTCGATATCATAATTAGTTTATGCTTTTATATAAATTAAATTAAAGTAAATTTGATTTATAAAAATAACTTGTAATAGTAAAACGCTAAAAATAAAAAAATTGCAAAATTAAAAAAAACCTAAAACGGCAAAATGAAAAAGCGCTTAAAGAAAAAAAGCACCCAAAATTAAAAAAAATCGCTGCTAAAAGGCAAAAAATCACCATAAAACTAAAAAAACGCAAAAAACCGAAAAAGTCGTCAAATCGAAAAAGTCGTCAAATCGAAAAAGTCGTCAAATCGAAAAACCACTACAACCTAAAACCAGCGCCAAAATGGAAAAAATCACCATAACGATAAAAAGCGCCAAAACTGAAAAAAGTGCCAAAACTAAAATAAATCGTGAAAACTAAAAATATCGTCAAAAAGCGAAACACGTTAAAACCAAAAAATTGCCGAAAAAAAAATATGGAAAAAAACAAACAAAAAATGCAGAACACGAAAGAAAAATCACCAATAAAACGAAAAATGAAAAAAGCGCCTAAGACAAAAAAATCGCTAATCAACAAAAAAAAACTTAAAAAATAAAAAAACTTTAATTAAACGAAAAAATTGCCAAAATGCAAAAAAGGGCAAAACAAAAAGGGATATTATGTACTCGTACGGAACAGACTTGTGTAGTTTACGAACGAACTAGTTCAATTGAACTATTTCATCAATTGAACTAAGGAAACTAGTTCAAGTTTTCACTATTCACTAGTTCAATTGAACTATGAAACAAAATGAAATATACCTTTCCTTGTGAGCAAATGTACATATGAAATCAGTCATGTGTGTATGTATGCATAGGATGAAATAACATATGCATGTACGTACATACATACATAGCTACTTGTGGCATCGCTTTCATAGAATATGTTTAAATTTTTTTATTTTTTCAAAATTAGTAATTATTCTTAATTTTCTCTTTCGAGTTACTGTTGTACAATCAAAGAATTCATAAATATATCGAAGATATTTTTATGCAATCCGCTAATTCTACAACAATATACAATACATGGTCCAACAATATACACAACAAACAAACAAAAGAATGAAAAGCAAATAGAATGTTTCATCCTATCATTCTTATATTTCACCATTCTTTCATAGTTCAAAAAGAGAGATATTTCACCATTCATTCATAGTTCAAAAGGAGCGATTGAACTAGAAGAACGACCTAGTTCATTGAGGAAATATGAACTAGAATGACCGAATATTCAAATGAACTATTTGGCACAAGTCTAGTACGGAACCCCTCGTGTGCGACCCAAAGTCACACTTTATCAAATTTTTCTAATTGCTAATGCTGACTTTAGACGACATGTTTTTTACATATGGCTTGTTAGGTGTGTGAGACATATGTAACTTCGCATGTTTGTCAAAATTGTCAATTTACAGACGGTTTATAATATTTGCTTTCACACGTGCATGCGCAATTACATCTGACATAACCTCTGAGTGTTCACAACAGCAGAGTTTTTGCACAATTTTCGTAAATATATAAAGCGCTCTTTGCTTTTCAATGTTTTTTCAGCCAAACCGTACTTTTGATCATTTAATACAGCTGATGTCAGATCAAAATAGAACACGCTCTAATTTAAAATTTTTCATCTGACTTTGCTTCTGTAAATGTCATCTGACAATGTTTCATATGTTTCACACGGCATGTATCACTTTTGCAGTGGTAAATTTGACACGTCAGATGTAAAATACATGTCGTCTAAAGTCAGTATAACGGATGGAATACCGTTTATTATTTTACTCTCTTAATTGGAATTTATTATTGACGTCGGGACGGCGCGAACGCCATTCCCGGCTACCAAAAATTACAAGCACGAGTTATTCGCATTAGGAATAATCGCGGAGGTCAAAACTCAACCGAATGTGCAATGGCCAATCCTCACTCCGGGGGAACCGCCTTCATGATCACGGTAACCCCTACGCCAGGTAAGTATGCTTTCCTCAGCACAAACTTAACTTCTTATGCTACTTAAAATATCAGCTTTACGAGAATAATTACAAATTCTCATGAAATATACACAAATAAATGTTTGCTGATACTGTTTGTATTTGCTAGTTTAGTACTAAACTCTGGTCGTGTGTGTTTTTGTGTGATGCTTTTATTTACATAAGCAGCGACAAGCGGCAAATGTTAACATATATTTATATATGTTTACAACTACATTTATTACATATGAAACTTGAAATAAATTTATAAAAAAAATAGTTTGCAATTGACTATTTACCGAATACCCAGCTTGTGTCTGATATCATAAATGTGGTTTGTAGTCATTCTCTTTAATTTCGTATACCACTATATAATAAAAAAACGCATACAACACACACACATACATATATACATACTTTAATTTACTTATATCCAGATATAAAAAAATAATGAATCATTATTGCAACCAGGGTGACCGTTGAAAATTTTTAAAAAGTGGCACAAAAAGGGGATTTTGAGGAAAAAAGTGGCACCAAAAAGGGGATTCTTTAAAAAAAAGGGGCAACTTTTTTTAAAAGGGAATAATTGAACCAAATTCTAATATTTAATGAATTTCTAGGGCATATAATGCTTTTGAAATAAAACGAATTGATTTTGATTTTTTTTCGTTCAAAAAACTGACTGCTTTTTATATAAATTTTAGACAAACGATGCAAACAAGCCTTGTTTGTATAAAATTTATGTGAAAGGCACTCACATTTTTTTTTAGCAATTTCCATAAAAAATTTTTTACTCAAGTCGCTTGTTTGCATATGGAAACAGCACATTAGTAAAGTATATCGAAAAGCAGTTTCGCTGAGTAAAGATTTTTGCATAGCCGGCCTTCGGTCGGCGAAGCCGCTAAGTATACTGAGAGAAGAAAATCGTTAAGACCGGCCGAAGACCGCTTTTCAATATACCAAGAAGAAAAAATACTTAAGCCCGGCCGAAGGCCAGCTACGCAAAGAATATTTTGTAGTAAAATAAAATTTCTTAACAATTTTAATTAATTTCCAAATATTTCTTTGAATCGACGATGTCGATTGGACATATTTTAAGCATTGTTGACGCTATTTGCAAATTATTCTTGATGTTATTTCACTTTTTAAAATGCAATAACGTCAATTGATGTTTTATTACTTGTCACCGATTGCAGAAGTAAAAGGTGAATAGTCAAAAACATGTACATATATTTGAATTTGTTTTCATTTTTAAAAGTGTGGACATTATGACACATTTCAAAGTGTCATAATGGTCATAATAATAATGTTATAAAGTCCATGGACTTATTAAAAGTGTCACAATGCCATTTTTAGCAGTGACATAATGTCTTTGGACATTATATCACTGGATACTGTGACATGGCACCAAAATCTGCATGAAAATAATTTTAAAAATATTTAAAGCTGCGTGATTTTCATAAAAATTTTTAACAAGACGTTCTTGTTCGTGTTAGTGAATCAGGGTGTTATTTCTAATAATTTTAATACAATAATGAATATATATAGATCTAATTTCTTAAACTATTTCAAAATAGTTTTTGTCATAAGACTTTACATGATACTCAAAAACAAATTTTTGTCTTAAGATTTTTTTTTTATAAAAACAGTTTCGTGCCATAAAAAGCTTATATTAAAACAAGAAGCATCATTTCATAAAAAGGGGCAAAAAGGGGCATGGTATTACAAAAGGTGGCAGATTTAGGCCATTTTAAAAAAGGGGCACTAAAAGTGGCAAGGCAGTTGAAAAAGTGGCAAATTGCCACTTTAGTCGCAAAACGGTCACGCTGATTGCAACATTATTGTACATACATATTTCTAGTAGATAGGAATGTGTACACAAAATACATATTTTTTTGTAAGATTTTTATTAGTCGAGTTATGGTGTGTTAAACTGTTGCCGATTTTGAAATTTTGTTATTATAAATTATTTTTCGAATTAGAAAAACTATAAGACCACAATTTAAAATAAGTCATTCTTATAGAAAATTGGCAGATGTACATATGTATATTATTGTATACTGTGTTTTATTGTCTAAACGTAATTTAAGCGAATAACTATACAGTAAAATTCGCTTATAGTCCACTACCTCATTTGCAACCTTTTGTGGACTATAAGGCGAATTAGACTATATCTTGATTTGTGGCTTATATGCGAACCCCCATATAATTATTTCTTTTAACAAAGAAAAATAAAACCAAAGTTCAGAAATTACTTTCTTATTTACTCAATTCACAAAGATTGCAATTAAGATCGCTAAAATAAAAACAATTTCTACTTCAATATGAGTAATATTTTCATAAAATTATGATTACAAAATATATTATTTTTGACTTTTGCATTTTGGATTATATCTTCCATAACTTGCATATATTTAAGATATTTCAAACCGCACCTTGGTGGCGTATAAACGAAAATGCGCTATAGGCCTAGTGGACTAAATAAAAAATACTATGCAGGTATTTTACTTATAGATGACAGAAAATTTAACATTTTGGAATATACCATAAATTCTACTATAAGCAGTGTGGCTTATAAACGAGCTAAAGTTAATAGTTGTAATTATTGAAGCCTAAATATATATTAACGCTTGCTGCCTGTCGCTGTTTATGAAAATAATGGCGTTAAGCCCATCACAAAAAATAAAAAAAAAATTCACATGGCCAGACTATAGTACAACACTAGCATGCCTTTAAGCGGCATGTCAACTTATCAAACTGTTTGATCAAACAGAGATTTTTGTGACTGAATTAGTGCAAAAAACCTCACACGTATAGTTTGATGTGATTTTGATGAAAAACAAAACACTTTTGATTTTCACTACCGCCGATGACGAAATTTGAAGCTTGTTTGATGTGTGGCTGTGTAATTACTTCAAATGTCATTTTATTTTAGATTTCGCAGCGACCACATCATTTCTATGGAGACGCACTATTTAAGAAACGGATGAACAAAATTGAATTTATTGAAGTTTATCGTGGTTTGCCTGCTTTATGGCGAGTTAAATCGAAGCAATATAGCAATAGAAATTAAAAAAAAATGCTTAGTACGAGATATTGCTTGAAACATATGCAAAAAAAAACCCAAATGCTAAAAAAAGGATGTCGCACAAAATTTTAACTCTCTTCGAACTGCATATGGAAAGGAATTAAAAGGAATTGAAAAAGGGAGTAATTTTCAACAAACAAAAAGTTTTTTAATAAATAATGAAACATTTCCTCCCAAAAAATCACATGTTCTTTCTTTTTCACAACAACTTTCAAATGAAGTTTGATGATATGAATTTGATAAGTTGCTGTGCTAAGCAAAACAAAATATTACCAATCATTATATGAATTTGATCAAACAGTTTGATAAATGCCACGGCCCTTTAGCTCGCTACTAAAAAGGAAAAACAATCACCATTTTCTCAATAAACTGAAGCAGCGATGACAAATGAGATTTTAAAATTGTACGAATTGTTATCAAAAAGTGTACTTTTTTATTTTAATTGTACCAAAGCAGATTTTTAAAACCAGAAATATGTATTAAGTACAGAAAGTATGTACATACATATATCACTTTTCTATAAATACATACATATGTCTGTGGCAAAAACGGAAAGTGTGTTCTAATCGGATTTAGCAATTGCAATTTCTAATAGAAAATATTGCATTAATGTGAACATAGTAGCTATTGGAAGGTAAAACGATATATTTTCAATAAAGTTTCGAAATATTCCCCTTAACACTTTAATATCAGCAAGACCTTGAAATTGCAGACTCTAAATTTTGTGAGCTACCCTTATAGGTATGTGCACTTGAAATATTCCTCCTTTTAAGTCGAACTTTGTTCTCAATCAATGCTGCCACGAACAAAAAATCTTTGTAAGCAAATTTTTTTAAATGTAACCAAATGAGAAAAATGTAATCAAAATATATTTTTCTATTTGTCAAACAGGCGGACTAGTTGTTCGAAGGTTGTAAGAAAAACATAAACAAGTTATTTTTTGTGTTGTTTTCTAAGTTTCTTAACCGACTTCAGAAAAGGAAAAGTTTATATATTTTTGTTTAATTTTTTCTTAATGTTTCATTTGGGAACCGATTTCCAAAACTCTCTTTATTTTAAAGGTTTTGCTTGCAGTTTCGAAAATCGATGGGCCAATTTCTTCGTTCCGAAATATTCAGCCTTTTTCGTAAAATTGCGATCGTCAACTTTGTATTGTTGATGCGTTTGTGAGCTATTTCATACTCTTTTTTTTAATTTTTTGTTTATGTATAATAGTTCACGAGAATAAAATGTTTGCCTTTTATTCACGATAGGGGTGAATGATTATCGCATAACTCCTCTCTTTACAGACAGATTTTCAAAAATCTTTCTTTATTTTAAAAGCATCTTCTTCTAGTTTGGTCCTATTATTTTTTCGAAAATCTCTTAGGCAATTTGCCGTAAATATTGATTATTGCATAATTCCACCATTTATGGACCGAAAAAAATTTAATATGAAAGGGCATGACAGGTTAAGGTCTTTGTATTAAAGTCTGTATTTTTTTGCCAGTCTTATTAAACATTTTGTACTTTTATTTACGTAATTCTCAATTATTCATATTTTATATAAGTACGAGTTTTCAAACAAGGTGGTTAAAGTTCTAGTGATGCGTTGGCATTAAAGTAAAAATGTTTACAATAATTAATTTTTGCGACTTCTCAAATAAATTTAATGAAATTTAAAACTTAAATTATTAAAGAAAAATGTGTATATATTTGTGTTTTGAATTATTCTTAAAAAATTTGATTTCTATGAAAATAGTTTTTAAATTTGATGCGTTTATTCGACCTTTTTCTATATGAATATTATAGATTAATCAAGCACTAGGCCAATTGTTTTTTGTATAGAAATTATTGAAATTTTAGTTTTATTAATTATGTCCAATATTTCGCCACTCCTTTGTGTGGCTTCTTCAGGGAATATTTTTAAATAATAAAATGTAAGAACAATATTAACAAAATTAAAATTTTTTTTAAATATTTGATACAATATGCATTTTTTAAACCCGTTTTATTCTGAGTAAATCAAGGTCAAGTACAATGTAATATCATCAAATGCTGAGTATTAGAATTATTAATAAAAACACATTTGTTCAATTCACAAGCTCAGTCGTATGTCTTATCGTTTAAAAAAAGAAGATATTTTTTATGGACTTGTGAACAGACAAATTTGTTGTATCGTTATTTTGTCGTATTTTAAATGTCAATTTAATTAATACCAAGGCAAGGCGAATTAATACCAGGAGGCCTCGAGAGATCAGGTGACTAAGAAAATTTTTCCATATTTGAACTGTCAACTGTATTAGTATATCATTTGACAGCCGAAATATAAATTCGCCGTGCAGAATTTATATTTGGGCTGCGAAAAAGGCTGATACATTAACACAGTTGGCAGTTCAAATATGGTAAACAATTCGTAGTCACCTGATCTATCGAGGCCACCTAGTATTAATTCACCTTAATTTGATACCATGAAACGAAACCAGGTATGGGAACTTTAATTTGACGCGAAATAGAATAAATTTTTTCGCGACAAGCAATTTTGATTAAAATAGTTTGAAAATTAAATTGAAATGAATCAGGTATATATTTATCATTAAGTAGAATGCATTTTCTGGTGCTACTTATCACATATATAAAAATTTTTTATAAATTATCCGGTTCTTGCCGGTCCTCTTACCATATATAACACATTTATTCAATACCATTATAATGACTAGCACTTTTCCGTTGAAGTGGAAATACGCAAAAATAGTGCCAATACCGAAAAACGACTCAGAGCTTAGGCCAATTGCCATACTGTGCTATCTATCTAAGGCTTTTGAAAAAATTATTTATAATCAAATGTCGCTATATATTAAAAATCATAATTTGCTGTCTGATAAGCAATCTGGTTTTCGCCAAAATCATAGTTGTTTTTCTGCCTTACTTAACGTAACTGAAAATATACCGACGTGAGCTGGACGAAGGAAAAATCAATTTCTTGGTTCTTCTTGATCATTCTAAAGCCTTTGACACGGTTGACCATAGCATGTTCTGCATGAAACTTCGACACTTCTTTAATTTCTCTTTAACTTCCACACGACTGCTATCTTCATACCTTTCTAGTCGTCGGCAATTTGTGTATTCGAAAAATAATCAATCTTCGGTACAAGATTTATCTAGGGGTGTGCCTCAAGGGTCAATCCTTGGGCTTGGTTTAAACCCTTGCAAATCAAAGTGTATCATAATTCGCAAGAAAACAATTACTCATATTGCTGATTTCCATGTTTTAGTAAATGGAGAAAAAATCACTATTGTTAATGCTGCCAAAAACCTGGGATTAATTTTTAATAACGGTCTTACTTGAACAAACCATATTAACACACTTGTGGGTCAGACTTACTATAAGCTGAGGTGTCTTTGGTAGTCACAGTATTATACTCCTTTCAACATAAGACAACTTCTTGCAAAAGCTTATCTTGTTCCTGGTTTAATCTACGGTTGTGAGCTTTTTGCAAGCTGTGACTCTGTTAGCAAAAGAAAGCTAAACGTTTTATACAACAATATTATAAGATATGTATACGGATTGAAAAGATATGATCATGTTTCTCAATTTGCCACGAAATTGTATGGCGTTACGTTCAACAACCTTCTTAACATACGTGTGCTTTTATTTTTCCATAAAATCATTTATTCTGAAATGCCACAATATCTTATTGATAAAATCCGGTTTGCCAGATCAGTCAGGAGAAAAAAGATTATAATTCCTTTACACCGTTTTCTTGTATCCGAATGGCAGTTTTCATACATGCGGCGCGTCTCAGGAATGTTCTTCCACAAACACAACTTCTTATTTAATTATTTTTCACAATAGGAAAACATACATAATATATAAATAATTTGTAGTTAATTTTGTCTAAATTTGTATACTTATGTTTGCCGCTTTAACTTATGGATACTACTTTCTGTACTCTCAATATAACATTAACTCTTGTTGTACAGGACTTGAACATACAAATAAAATAATAATAATAATAAATAGAATATTCCCAGACCTGGCCTCAATACAACTATTTGAAGAACATATAAAATTCAATCTTATAATTATAACGCAGTTTTGTATGAAAGATACCAACAACAAATATACAATATTGTATAATTAGACGATTACACAACGCATACGACGTTAATACGAGCTTGTGAATTGAACAATTATTTTTTCGTGTATTTTGTATGGAAAGTCTTTCCACGCTTTGCAAAAGTACTTAAAATTAATATTGAGGGCTGTAACTCTTAGGGCCATTATTACAACTCAGCAGTAAAGTGGAAGATAGTTACTGGCATGATTAGCAGAAGTGATCGGTAAACTGACCTGCAACAATTTTTCATTATTACAATTTGCCTGTAAAATATAAATTATCTTTTTCAAAGTATGGCTATACCAGAGTACAAGTGGCAACGTCATACATGTGTATTTACAAAGGCACAGATAACAGGTACATACAAGTCTACAACAAGTATACATTTGTTGTAGAAACTACAATACAGTTCTCAAAAAATGTTGAAAGTTTGGACGAATTATCAGCGCAGGTAGCTCTATAATAAAATGTCCAGTACCGTAAAAAAGTGAAGCTCCAGATAGTGACGAAATTGTGATAATTTCATCACTCCACTAACTTTTCCGAGTAAGGTCATGTGCTCTAGTGAGTTCACCTGTTAGATACGTCTTGGTGTTTACTTGATAAAGAAGCAAGTATGGCAGCCTATGAATTTGTGTGCCGATAAAAGTTAGCAGAAGAATGAACTTCCCAGTAAGTTATCATACACTTTTAGGTTAAATTAAAGTTGTAATAATGAAAACCTGTTTATCCGTCTGATAAAATGCTAATTATAACTAAAGCCGAGTTGTAATAATGGCCCTTAGCGTACTTTTTTTTAAAACATTTCCAACAGAATTTCAAGTGGGGACTGCAAAAAAAACATACTTGCAAAAATATCACCCTAGTGTACTATGCTACATTTAAAGTCAAAATGGTACAATTGTACCAATTTGCCATCCTGAAATTTAAGGCATTTATCTTAAAAATGCAGGTATAGAAAGAAATGCAATTAAAAAATTAATTTGTATGGAATTTTAGGCAACAGTGACAGAAATTAATAGTTAAGTCAAAAGAGCACTTAAACAAAAGGCACACACAAAAAATTAAAAATACCATTAACTTAGCTGGCATAGTTACATTCAAGGTGGATTTATACAGGTGATATTATAAGCACAGCTGCTCTACTTTTTTTCCGCAAATTAGATGCTCGAATGTCAAAATTTTTATGCGTTGACATAGGGGCTGAGATGTCAAATGTTATTGTAATGTTGTAGTTGTTTTAGAATCAACACCACCTGATAAAATTCACCTTGGTTACATTCTTTTTATATGAAAATTAAAAACTAGGCTTTTTTAACTATACCATTAGGTAATTTGTACAACAAAATTTACCTGAAATACATGTTAATTTAACGAACTAAATTAAGTAAATATATTCGAAACTTTTTGTACTGAAGTTTTTATGATTTTGTTGTCAAATAAAAATATTATTTGAAGAAAAGGTAATATAAACTTTTTAATGAAAATTTTTAAATTAAATATGAATTTTATATTTCAGAAAATACTTACAGCTTTGTTACAGTCATTAAAGCTCCAGAGCCCATAAACAGAAAAGGTATGCATATGAAAATTTTTCAATTCATTAATTGCATGTACATATATTTAAATAAAATAATTTATTTAAATTTTTCAGATTGCTGGGGGATATTCATCATATAAGTTGAACGATTGATTTCACCATCAATAAAATGTGACCTTACAGCATGAATCAGTCCCGAATCTTTCCAGCTTATTTAAAATTTAATGATGATAATTGATAGACATCGATACAGCAGCATATCGTAAATACCAAATAGACTATACATTTTTTAAGTGGAAGCAATATGTTACATTTTCTCATTATCAAAGTTTAGAATCTAACAACAAGGCTTTCTAATAAAAGCTTTCGATGTTGTGCTGTTTCCACAATGAAAAGCACCCACTTTTTTGAGTGATTCCAATACAAATTTGCTACTCAAATCAGTTGTTTGTATTGTGGAAACAGCACTTAATTGTCTAAAATTTTAATAATGATATCAAAAACGATTTTGCGTCTTAAAAAAATTCTGTTCTCCTGATATGTATTATTCTTGTTACTTTTACTATTGTTGTATGATGTTCCTCAAAATATTTAATGTTTAGTGATTACCACTGCCTATGTATATTATTCATTTATATTATAAATAAAATTGTATAATATAATGATAAATCTATTTGGTTTTTATTATTTGCGCAATTTAGATAATGCAAATGTAGGATTTATCGAAAAGCACATCATTTATCTAAAAATATAGTTAAATTTACGTTTTTTACAATGGTTAACTTGCCTACAATAAAAGTAAATTTACTTTGCTATCATAGACAACTACCAAAAGTTTATAAGTCATTCCACCTAAATTTTAAGTTATTTTTCGAACATGGAAATGAACTAAAATTATTGGCATATTGCCTAAGAAACTTAGTAACTGCCATTCTGCCTATGCACTTAATTAAATTTATACCAAGTTTTTAGGAAATATTACCTATAGAATTTTTTGTGTGCAGTTAAATCAAAACTACTGTATTATTATCGTTTAGCTGCATTTCGCTTAACTGCATAGCCACTTATAAACCGATTTAACATAACATAACCGCAAAGAGCAAAACTTAAGGATAGGTATGTATAATATATATATTTGAAATGTGCTAATCACGAACTTTTATTAAAACATTATTAAAATATTTTTATTTTTTCGCCATGACTTTATGTCGTATAGGGGGCGCCAAACTCAATTTAACCAGTGTGACCAGATATTAAAGTAATATAAAGCTAAATCAGGGTTTAAATAGAGCTAAAAAGAGCTAAAGAAGGAATTTTAAAGCCAAAATATACGCTAAAATTTGCAATAGTAACTTTTCATTATTTTTAAATTTTTTATAGTTTAAATGGTGTTTATGTAGGTATAAATAATATGAAAATATGTTTTTGGCTCATTTAAATAAAAACAATAACAAAATAGCATTTCGCAAAATAAGTACGATTTCGACTCGAAGTCACTAAACTGGTGTGTTGGAAATCGCAATCACAAAAAACTTAGCTATTTCAATTCGCAAGCAAAGAGGAAAGTAAAATATAAGTGAACTTTCCTCTTTAAAAAAATTTGGTATCAAATTGAAAAAATAAAAGCATTCCAGTAAAATTTAAACTCGTTCTATTTAATATCATTTAAAAAAATAAATTTATTATACATTTTAATACAAAATACTAAATTAAAAATATGTTGCTTTATTTCGACTATTGTCTACTTTTGTTTACTTTAAAAACAGATGCATAAAACATATAATATGAAGCAAAAATTAAGTAAAAATAGTAAGGCAAAAATAAAAGCATTTCAGTAAAATTTAAACTCTAGCCCGCAGGGAAAACCCCTATTCAAATATTAAACTCTTTCTATGCAATATTATTTAAAAAAATAAAATGTTTATACATTTTAATACAAAATACTAGATTAAAAAGTATGTTACTTTATTTCGACTATTGTGTTACTTTTGTTTACTTTAAGAACAGATGCATAAAACATATAATATGAAGCAAAAATAGTAAGGGAAACATCTAAAAATAGTTGAAAAATTCTGTGTTGGATACTATGGTTTCAAAAAAATATAGAGCATTGATAAGAATCTTTTTCGAAGATTATTTCGAAAAATAAACAGAACGCGCGACCCTTAGCACATGCAAAAGTGAGATTTGCGATTTTAAACTCACAAGTGATTTTTGCCATTGTAATTCCAAAAGAGTAATATCACCTACGCTAAAATTTGACATTTCTTCTTTAAAATTTTCATACATTTTACTTTTGTTTTGCTTAGACTGTTTTCTAATGAAGAGATGTTTGTGATTTGTAAAGTTGAAAAGTTATTTGGTAAACGTTGTCGTAGTTGCAATATTAATTGTTTAATAAAATTTCAGCAAGTGTATCTAATTTCTTTTTCTGTTTCAGAATCTATTATGTCTTTTTTTAAATCAGATATTGTTCAAACTTATAGTTAAAATACGGAGTTGGAATTAGAAAACCGTCTAAATTTGATTTAAACGGCCAAAAATTTCGGACTTCAAAACGATTTGATTACAAAGATTTTTCAAAAGCAAGTGAAGTTCTGAAACCAATAGCATGGGGTCCACGTCATTACTTTCCAACATTTTATTTAATTTTTGAACATCAGAAAGTCATGGCTTTACAAATATCAAATAGAGTAAATATTTTTCACTATACAAATTTTTCAAGACTTTAGCTTGATGGCAGGATTCCGAAATAGATGCAAGTTGAAAGTGAGTTTTTAATTCCAACCATTGTATACTTATTACATCATGATATCGATCAAATTTGCCGCAGTGAATGTTTCTGCACTGCCAGATTATTATTATTTTTTTTAACTACTTTATATGGTTACGGCACATTTATTCTGATAAACTGTTTTACTTATTTTAAAATAGAAATTAATTACACAAAATTGAAATTAAAGAAATAGCTAAATGCATTGCTGAAAAAAACTGAAAAAAAGCTAAGAGCTAAATGAAATATTTAGAGCTAAACATTAAAAAATAAATCTAAATTTAGCTCCAAAAAAGCTAATATGGCCACACTGCCTACAACCAGCGGACGATCAAGACACTTCCAACGATACCACATGTCTCAAATTATGATAAGAAGCTTAGAAGTTATGAGGAAACAGATGAACATACATACATACAAACAAATAAACAAATTGTTTCAATCAAAAAATGTTTTAAAGAAATTTAAAATATTGCGAACCTTGGTATTCAAACGATTGTACTTGTTTCATTTTTGATACAAATCCTTTTACACTTTAAAATACGTTTCACTATTTCTTTTTTTTCATTTTTTTAACCCTCCGATGAGTGAGAAGGTCCCTAGGGACCTTTTGGCTTTTCAAACTGAAATTACTCCTACTTCGGCCACTACAACCCCTCCCCAAGGTTACTCTGTATTCCAAGAGTATTTTGTTGTGCATCAAGCCGATCGGATCATTACTTTAGGAGTTATTGAGGTTTTAGTGAGAATAGTACGCGGACGTGTGAATAGGTCCGTATGGACCTTGTACTGAATTTCACTAATAAATGCATGTTTTTGGGCATCATTATAATTTTTTTATTGTTTCAACACATAATTTACTTGTTCTGAACACAAAGACCTAAACTCAAAGACATTAGGGAGATGATAAAAACAAAAAGGCCGCATATGTTGGTACAATGCGATACAACAAAACATTCATTCCACAGGAGTTCAAGAAGAACCCGAAGCGCACCATCAATAGTACATTATTTGGGTTCAACGAAGGGGATATAGCGTTATGCTCATACGTGCCGAAAAAAATAAAGTGGTGAACGTGCTCTCCACAATGCACTACACCTGCCGCGTTGACGAGCAAACCGAGAAGCGGAAGCCCTATGCCATATTAGATTACAACGCCAACAAATGCGGCGTTGATACCATGGATCAAATGCTAGGCACTTACAGCTGCAAAAGAGCAACACAATGATGGCCGTTGGCCATGTTTTATAATATGCTGGACGTCGCTGCATTGGCTGCTTTTACGATTTACAACGAAATGAAGCCTATAAAAAGGAGTGACAGTCGGCGGTCGTTCTTGTTACTGCTAACGAAACAATTGGCCACACCAAATATCGAAGAACGTGCCCTGAACAACCATATAACCTCATATCCAAGGATACGCAATGCGATGGAAGCATTCGATGTCAGGGTAAGAAAAACATCTTCAAATTCAAGAATAGAATATATATTTATTTGTTTTTTATTTTTCTTTTAATTTCAGGTATTACCAAGACCGATGGAAGGCAATGCACCGTCGTTTGCATCTAGGTCAAGTAGACCGTCATGTCGCCTTTGCCGTTCTGAGTACGTGCGGCAGCGGAAAACGCGGGCATACTGCTTCGGCTGCGGCAACGCTGTTTGCGGAGAACATAGCACACTTTTACATCGCTGCAACACTTGCGCACAGGGCGGGGGACAAGAAGTACACGCTCAACAACAATAATTTTTAAACTTTTTTATAATAGTCTTAAGAAAATTCAAGCAAAAAAAATTTTTTTAAATTGAAAAAATTATTTTTGTATGTAGAATTTAGTTATAAACAATAAAAACAAAAAAAATTTTTTTTATATGAAAAAAACATGATTTACAAAAAAGGTCCGTAGGGACCTTTTCACACGGCCGTGCAGTTCAGAACTGTCACTCATCGGAGGGTTAAATATATATGTATAAGTAAATATATGTTCTTTTTATTTGTTACTAGATGTGCCCGCCCGCTTCGCGCGCTTAAAGTTCGCTTTATGACTATAATGTGTCTATAAAATATAATAATATAGCGTTCTTTATATTTGTTTAAAGTTCCCGTTATACAAAATAAACAGTGCTACCAACGTAAAAAAATCTTTCTTATTTCAAACAACATTTATATTAGTAAAATAGGGTACATTTTCGTTTTTTCTATTTTAATTTAGAAATGAGCTATTTTATCGCGGTAAAAAGTACCCTATGTTTAAATCAGGACTATAAAGTATCGATAATGTGACTGTAAACGGTAGTGACTATAAACGAAAAGTACTGTAGTGTTTTTGTGTGAAATAAAAGTGAATTTTAGTGCGTTCTCAAGTTCATAAATTGCGCTCTTTGATGTGCGTTGAACTACCCGCTCATGTGAGTTGAATACACAGTGCTTGTCCAAATGATAAGAGTTGTCATTTTAATTTGACAGGTCGCCACTTGGCTATCTATGTATAATCTATGCTATCTACTACACATACATACCCATACGTCAAACGAGCATAACATTTTCACAGGAAACAAGTCTCTTCCTTTTTTAATTATAATTTATTAATAAATATATTTCAATGCAATTACATGCAAACAGTCCAACCTTTACTAATCACCGCTAGTATGCACGCCAATTTCCACCCAAACAAACCTTACAGAAACATAAGAAACACCACGCAACAAGAACAAAAAAAAACCAACTACAGAATAAATAACATGCTTTTGATTAAAGTGAAAGAAATGGTTGATAATAATGTCAATTAATGTAACCCAATTTGCACCATAAGGATACATATTAGAGCCATATTCCACTTATCATTCATCCATACATTCATGACGGCAAGCCATCCTCCGCCCTTATTGTATGTGGATGTTCGTGGCTGCCAATATCACCCGCAACAAAACTCCGGGTTCTCTGGCCTTGGCCTGAGCGAACGGTGTGCGGGTTAGGATATGTGTGAAGCCACACGTGGGGAACTCCCATGACCCTGAAACAGAGTCTCATTTCCTACAATGAGCTAACCGGGCTATGATTAACAAGTATGTATCAGGACCCCTCGCAACAAACATTTTCCCGACCAATCGAAGACAGCGGCTCTCTAAACCGTATTTTCCCCGAGATAAAAACATTCGTTGAATTTTGTCAGTCACAATATGGACTTCACCCCTATTGCACCTAACATCACCCTGTACCTAAAATTAACAATAATGAACATCACAATTAAATGCTAATATCACAGATGGTTGATCACAGGCTTCCTATCACTAATATTGCAGTCTCATTATATACTACTATTGCAAAACCCTAAATTCGACTTGGAAATAGTTCTGCCCTAATATCACAGACTATTGTGATGACTCTATTGGTATAACGACGGAACGTATGGGGCTGGAAGAGATTTACCAGAAGAGTTAGTAGACATGAGAAACAGGCTAGTTTATTTATTTTATCTTATGATTTATTTATTTATTTTGTTACTTGTTTGTTCTTCTGACTAGCGATTACATGATTTTATCCTCACCCTCTACGTGCGATCATCGGTACGTTGCTATTCCATTCTCTACACGTATTCATTGCTAAACAAAATTTTATTATACATATATTTTTTTCTACTAACATTAGAAAAACTAACTAGAAACTAAAAATCATCTTTCAATTTCTTACAGACAGGTCGTACAACCTCGGTTAGCTAGTATTTTTTAATCTGTTAATGGTCAGGTACATTTTATATATAAAAAAAATAATAAATCTGGACAGACACAAACATCAAGACTAAAGCTGAATTCACCCAATTTGTCCGAACAAAATTTTTGTCCGGACAAAATTTATTTTATATGTAGCCTGACGTTCTTTTCATGAGATAGACGTCTAATTAAATATAAAATAAATTTTGTCCGGACAAAAATTTTGTTCGAACACAATGGGTGAATTCAGCTTAAGCCTATTGTATAGTCACAATTTTGTATTTACATTATTCCTTTTTTTACTTATTACATTTCGTTTTATATTCTTATATGATGAGTTAATCCGTTTAAATATTATATGTATTAAACGAATTATAGCAAATAGCGCTCTCACTATATACACATATTTAAAGAAAAGAGTAATGAATTCATAACTGTTATTATTTACTTCGTTTATATTACTTTAAGTTAACTCTTGAATACAAATAAAAAACTTTGTCATTGCATCGAAAACATTCAATTGATACGCAACAGAATTTCTTCGTTTTGCTTTTATTCTTCGTATACATATTTTGGCGACCGAGACAGGACTCAACGTAAAGTCTGTAGCAAAGATTTTCAGTTTATCAGCCTGTAAATTAAAACTAAAATCAATAAAACCCAAACTAAAATCGTAAACTAAAAGATTATAAGTGCATGAAATCAAATAGGTACAGAGTACATACTTAAAAAAGTACGAGCATATGTTTGAAAGAAGTGTTGCCTACAATAAACAAGTGATTCCACTATAAAACGAACAAACCAGGGTCATATTCAATGTCATTGTGTTTAATCGTCATTATGGCATATTAGTGGCTTGGTTCATCATCCTCAACTCTTCATTACCATTGACAACTAAAATTCTTCAAACATCATCATCGTTCACAATACCATCAAACCTTCATTATCATCGTCTACCATTCTTCAAACCTCATCATGGCTATTAAGAGCATCAACAACTTCGTTATTATCCAAATTTGTACGATCAAACTTCATCGTCGTTAAGAAGAGAATTTCGTGTGATAGCAACCACATTCTGTTAGACTACACCACCATACATATGTACATAGCCAACTAAAGTTTTTCAAACAATACAAGTAAGATCGTCATCATTTGCACATACACACAAGTTAATAACCAGCTCACGTAAGTAAGAGAAATATTTACCAATATCTTGACTCATCATTTTGTCCAGATATTTCTTTGCTAGAATCACGCGACACACACACGCACACGTATGCAAGAATACATTGCTATCTTTTCACACCATAATCAGTGTTGGCACGTTATGCGCACTTTTGTACTTTTTTACAATATATGGTACTTTGTTTTATTCAAGCGACATTTACTATAATTGAACAATTTTATAAATTGTAAAACAACTTTAATCAATTACCATCAATTTTAAATCAACTTTAATAAAGTTAAAAGCAAGTGGTATCAATTATAGCCCACTTTATACACCTTTATTCAGCGTTACTACAAAATGAGTACCGACAATGCACAACCAGATGAGACCACGGCAAAGCCTGTGGATTTACCCACATTGAGATCGCAAAGAAGTGTAATGAAGCGCAACATTTCGAAACTAAAAACAAAAATAGAGAAGGAAGGTCCTGATTCCGATTATACCATTATAAAATGTAGGCTTCAAATTCTTGAATCATATTTTACACACGTAAGCCACATCCAAACACAAATTGAAAGATTGGATCCAGCAGATGAAGGACGTTCAGAGTTTGAGGAGGTTTTCATACAAGCAAAATCCTTCATGGTAAACTTGATGGACAAAAAACGTCGGTCTAATCTAGATGATTCAAGTATGTTGAACACTACAGCTTCATAATTTTCATTCAAAATCGTTTACCGCAATTAAAGCTTCCCAATTTCGACGGTAAATATTCTGAGTATTCTAGATTTATCAGCACATTTACCACACTCGTTCATGATGAACCTTGTATACCGACCATCGACAAATTTAATTATTTATTAAACTGCCTTAGTGGTCAAGCATTGGCAGAAGTGAAGCCATACGCTGTTAATGAAGCTAATTACAAAAAACCATTAGAACGCTTGAAAGACCGGTATGACAATAAATCGTTGATATTTATTGATCATGTTAATTCACTATTTTCAATTTCGCCAATGGCGAAATCAAGCGCTATAGAACTGCGGTCACTGTTAGACAAAGTAGCTGCTTTAAGAAGTTCTCTGCTGTCTTTTGGATCGGAATTAGATGTAATGAACGCGATAATTATTCACGTTGTATTATCAAAGGTGGATTCGGCATCTAAGGCAGCATACGATGAGAAACAAGAATTCACAACCCTACCGTCTTGGGACGACTGCTACAATATCCTCAGCCGTCGTTGCCAATTTTTAGAAAGTCGTACTAAGGAAACAGATCGTGATGTGCCAAGACCAAAATTTAAACACTCTGCATCATCGTTCGTAACTGCTCATATATTCTGTGACTACTGCCAAAGCAAGGAACATTTTATTGGAAGCTGTGCGTCATATTTGTCACTACCAGCTAGCCGTCGATTTGACTTCGTAAAAGGTTCAAAACTATGTATTAATTGTCTTCGTAAAGGCCATCAAGTTTCGAAATGTTCATCGAAAGCTCGCTGCCGCAATTGTCGTGTGTCTCACCATACAGCCTTGCACAATTCAAACTATGAAAGTGCGTCACAACACAATACAAACTCGTCGTCTCATGCACATTCGTCGTCAAGTCAAACACCCTTTCAACAATCGTCGCTCGTTCGTCCATCGTCATCATTCTCAAGTCAACCAAATACCAATCAGCACGCTTTATCGTCAAATCCTTCAACAAGTCGAGCAGCCATTCATGTAACAACAAATTCGTCGAATATCGTGCGTAGTCGTTACTGCAACATATTACCAACAGCAATGGTCTTCATTGAAGACAGTTTTGGAATGCTTCAACCAGCACGAGCTCTTTTGGACTCGTGCTCAGAAATAAATCTAATTACTGAAGAAACTGTACATCGCCTTCGTCTTAAAAAAAAAAAAAAAAAAAAAAAGTGCGACAACGCCACAAATTTTGTTGGTGCAAACCATAAACTTCAAGAATTCAAACAACACTTTTTGATAATAAAAATTTGAAGCCTATATCTTCGCTATAGTGCATTACAGCCTCAAGATTTTTATTATCAAAAAAGTGTTGTTTGAATTCTTGAAGTTTATGGTTTGCACCAACAAAATTTGTGGCGTTGTCGCAATACAGCCGCTGGGGAATGCCTCGTCTTCCCACAAATCTTTTCAAGCATAAGAGAAATGTGTTTGTTGATAAATCTGATACTACCTCGATATGGATAGCCTTCGATGAAAAACAAACGAAGATAGCAACGTAAGTTTTATATGGTGGTTTACCTCTAATTATAATAAAAATCTTGAGGCTGTAATGCACTATAGCGAAGTTATAGGCTTCAAATTTATTTTCATTCCACCCCGATCACCTCATTTCGGAGGCCTTTGGGAATCGGCGGTGAAATCAACAAAGACGCTTTTAATTAAAAATATGTCCCAAGCTGGGACCACCTACGAAGAATTTCAAACTATTCGCATTGAGATTGAAGCCATCTTAAACTCTCGGCCTTTGGCCCCACGATCCGATGACCCCAGTGATGGCGAAGCCTTGACGCCGGCGCATATGTTGGTGGGTTCATCTTTGCTAGCATTGCCTGATGAAAACTTGCAACATTGCAAATGGTAACATACTTAAAGCAGCAATTTTGGATACAGTGGGTGCGTGATTACGTATCAACTCTACAACAAAAATCTAAGTGGTTTAAATCCAACGAAAACATTAAAGAAGGCAGGCTTGTCATAATTCATGAAGACCATTTACCACCTCAGCAGTGGCTTCTAGCTCGTGTCTTAAAAGCGGTTCCTGGTCGTGATGGTAAAATTCGAGTGGTGGACCTAAAAACTACCAAGGGCGTTTATAGAAGATCAATTCACAAAATTGCTCCCCTTCCAATGGGTGAAATTTATTGAAAGTACCCTTTCAATGGGGGCAGTATGTATAGTCACAATTTTGTATTTACATTATTCCTTTTTTTACTTATTACATTTCGTTTTATATTCTTATATGATG
The DNA here is from genome assembly GCA_956483635.1 of Panzeria rudis. Taxonomy (NCBI): domain Eukaryota; kingdom Metazoa; phylum Arthropoda; class Insecta; order Diptera; family Tachinidae; genus Panzeria; species Panzeria rudis. The sequence goes on along the minus strand of OY101450.1, from coordinate 65,946,838 downwards.
AGTTAATCCGTTTAAATATTATATGTATTAAACGAATTATAGCAAATAGCGCTCTCACTATATATACATATTTAAAGAAAAGAGCAATGAATTCATAACTGTTATTATTTACTTCGTTTATATTACTTTAAGTTAACTCTTGAATACAAATAAAAAACTTTGTCATTGCATCGAAAACATTCAATTGATACGCAACAGAATTTCTTCGTTTTGCTTTTATTCTTCGTATACATATTTTTTAATACATATAATATTTAAACGGATTAACTCATCATATAAGAATATAAAACGAAATGTAATAAGTAAAAAAAGGAATAATGTAAATACAAAATTGTGACTTTTTGGAAGCAAAGCAGGAAACTTTGCGTCGTACGATAACGATGAATTCGCTAGTCGACTGGTGACCGTGAATTGATCTTCTATAAACGCCCTTGGTAGTTTTTAGGTCCACCACTAGAATTTTACCATCACGACCAGGAACCGCTTTTAAGACACGAGGTAGAAGCCACTGCTGAGGTGGTAAATGGTCTTCATAAATTATGACAAGCCTGCCTTCTTTAATGTTTTCGTTGGATTTAAACCACTTAGATTTTTGTTGTAGAGTTGATACGTAATCACGCACCCACTGTATCCAAAATTGCTGCTTTAAGTATGTTACCATTTGCCAACGCTTTAGGTAATTTATATTGTTGCAATGTTGCAAGTTTTCATCAGGCAATGCTAGCAAAGATGAACCCACCAACATATGCGCGGGGTCAAGGCTTCGCCATCATTGGGGTCATCGGATCGTGGGGCCAAAGGCCGAGAGTTTAAGATGGCTTCAATCTCAATGAGAATAGTTTGAAATTCTTCGTAGGTGGTCCCAGCTTGGGACATATTTTTAATTAAAAGCGTCTTTGTTGATTTCACCGCCGATTCCCAAAGGCCTCCGAAATGAGGTGATCGGGGTGGAATGAAAATAAATTTGAAGCCTATAACTTCGCTATAGTGCATTACAGCCTCAAGATTTTTATTATCAAAAAAGTGTTGTTTGAATTCTTGAAGTTTATGGTTTGCACCAACAAAATTTGTGGCGTTGTCGCAATACAGCCGCTGGGGAATGCCTCGTCTTCCCACAAATCTTTTCAAGCATAAGAGAAATGTGTTTGTTGATAAATCTGATACTACCTCGATATGGATAGCCTTCGATGAAAAACAAACGAAGATAGCAACGTAAGTTTTATATGGTGGTTTACCTCTAATTCTATGCGATGTATAAAATGGACCACAAAAGTCGACGCCACTTACCAAAAATGGTCGTTGAGCTCTCAAACGGTCAGCTGGAAGATTTCCCATAATTTGCTGCATTAATTTGGGTTTATATTTGAAACAGTGGACGCAGTTACGGACTACATTTCTCACGACATCTCTAGCGTTGACTACCCATACTCTTTGGCGAAGAATTCCCAAAAGTACTTTTGGGCCAGCATGTAAGTGTTTTAAGTGGAGATACTTGATGTAAAGTATGGTGAAATTATGATTTTTTGGAAGCAAAGCAGGAAACTTTGCGTCGTACGATAACGATGAATTCGCTAGTCGACCTCCAACTCTCAGAATAGGTATACATTTTTTGTAGCTGGGCATTTGTTGTAGAAATGGTGATAATTTTTGTAAACTCGGTTGTAACGTGTCTCCTTTTAAGAGAAGATTAATTTCCGTGCTGAATGTTGATGATTGAACGTCATGAACGACTTTCCAAAAAGCTAATTTCAGTTCCTCGGCAGTAATGAACAAATTTCTTTTATCTTTATGGTACAGGCGGTGAACGTATGCGATAACGTGAAGAATACGAAGATACGATGAATGTGTAGTAATTAGTTGAAATATTATAGAAGGTTGGACGACGATTGTTTCGAATATTGACTTTCTCATTTCTTCTGGTGGTAGTGCAGCTGACGATGAATTGCCTTTTGGCCAATGTTCCTCCTCTTTGCTCAAAAACTCCGGTCCAGTAAATCATGAGGTAGAAGATATCTCAGTAGCTAGGCAACCACGCGACACAACATCTGCTGGATTTTGTTTCGATGGAACGTTTCTCCACTCTATGCCATGAGTAAAATTTTGAATTTCGGAGACTCGATTAGCGACGAAGCATACAAACGATGACGAGTGATTGGTAAGCCAACATAAGACAATTTTCGAATCTGACCAGAATAGTGTACGATGGTTATGTGACTGGAATTTGTGCCGGATCTTTTTCCAAGTTCGGCTCAGGAGTAAGGCGGCGCATAGCTCAAGACGGGGTAAAGATTGATGGACAACAGGGGCAACTTTTGATTTTGCGATCAGTAAAGTTGATTGATATCCATTTTGTGTTGCCACCCTGACATATATACAGCAGCCGTACGCCAATTGAGAGGCATCGGCAAATCCATGGATATCAAACACTAACTCTGGAGCCGTTTGAACGAATCTTGGGACTTCTATTTTGTTAATGAACTGCAAACTTTTCTCGATTTCGATCCATCGAGTTTTTAAACAATCAGTCGAGTTGTTGTTTCCACATTTCTTGAATCAATATTTTACAAGAAATAACAATTGGACTTAATAGTCCAAGCACATCAAAAATTCTTGCTACTACCGACAATACGGATCTTTTCGTTGGAATTTCAATGGGCAATGCTTCGAATCGAAAACAAAATAAATCTTGATTCGGTTTCCAATACATTCCTAAGGCCTTTGTTATATGGTCATTATTCGTTTTTATTTCCATTTCTTGATCAGAATAAGCAAATGGCTGTAGATTAGAGCTCCATTTTGATAGTTTCAAACCAGCCCTTTCTAAAATTCTAGTAATTTCTATTTTCTTTGAGGATAATTCGGAAATGCTCGAAGCTCCTGTAAGAAGATCATCTACGTAAAGATTTGTTGAAGAGTTTTTGAACCCAAAGGAAATTCAAGCTTGTATGCATCAGCTATAAAACTGAGGCTGCGTATGGCAAGAAAAGGTGCGGCAGAAGTGCCATATGTTACAGTATTAAGTTGATAGATATCGATAGGGTCGTCTACACTTTTTCGCCACAAAATAAGTTGAAATTTACGATCTCTTTCGTCCATTAAACATTTTCGATACATTTTACATATGTCTGCTGATAAGGCAAACTTATGGAGACGAAAAGAGAAGAGTGTCGTTGTCAAATCTTGTTGGATCGTTGGCCCTACCATTAATGTTTCGTTTAAAGACACGTGCGTTGATGTTCGAGCCGAAGCATCGAAAACCACCCTCAGTTTTGTTGTCGTACTTTCTGGGCGCAACACTGGGTGATGTGGAATTACATAATGTGGTCCATTTAGTACCTCAAAACTGATTGGCGTCATGTGTCCGAGATCAATGTATTCTGACATAAACTCTATGTACATCTTTCGCAACACATCATCTTTAAGAAGTCGCTTTTCCAAATATACAAGCCTTCGACGCGCAGTTTCGAAAGAGTTCCCTAGATGGGTAAAAGAAATTTTAAACGGTAAACGTACTTTGACTCTTCCTGTATGATCAAAAACAGTATTTTGTACAAAATGTTGTTCACATTGATTTTCTTCCTCGGTTAAGAGTGATGATGTTTGGGAAAATTCTTCAATTTCCCAGAATGATTTCAGCATGGAATCCAACTCCTGGTAAGATGTAATTACATTGCACAATACGGGTTTTCTTTCTGATATAACATCGATTTTTCCGCCTATAATCCATCCGAGAGAAGTATTGAGCATGTGTGGAAGCCCATTGCCAAGGGAAATTTTACCACCTAGAAGTAATTCGAAGAATAGCTCGGAGCTTAGCAATAAATCTATACGTTGAGGCAAGTAAAACTGTGGATCAGCAAGTTCAAGTCCTTTGGGTATTTCCCAATTGCTAATGTCCCAATGTTCTGAAGGTTGAAGAGATGAAATAGATTTTGTGACGGCAAATATAGACGTAAATTCGACATCATTTAGACGAGATTTTGGTGTTGCTGAAACTTTGTATTTGAGCTGGGTACGCAGATCTGACACTCCTGCGACTTCTTGATACGAATTGAATTTTTTAAGACGAAGGCGATGTACAGTTTCTTCAGTAATTAGATTTATTTCTGAGCACGAGTCCAAAAGAGCTCGTGCTGGTTGAAGCATTCCAAAACTGTCTTCAATGAAGACCATTGCTGTTGGTAATATGTTGCAGTAACGACTACGCACGATATTCGACGAATTTGTTGTTACATGAATGGCTGCTCGACTTGTTGAAGGATTTGACGATAAAGCGTGCTGATTGGTATTTGGTTGACTTGAGAATGATGACGATGGACGAACGAGCGACGATTGTTGAAAGGGTGTTTGACTTGACGACGAATGTACATGAGACGACGAGTTTGTATTGTGTTGTGACGCACTTTCATAGTTTGAATTGTGCAAGGTTGTATGGTGAGACACACGACAATTGCGGCAGCGAGCTTTCGATGAACATTTCGAAACTTGATGGCCTTTACGAAGACAATTAATACATAGTTTTGAACCTTTTACGAAGTCAAATCGACGGCTAGCTGGTAGTGACAAATATGACGCACAGCTTCCAATAAAATGTTCCTTGCTTTGGCAGTAGTCACAGAATATATGAGCAGTTACGAACGATGATGCAGAGTGTTTAAATTTTGGTCTTGGCACATCACGATCTATTTCCTTAGTACGACTTTCTAAAAATTGGCAACGACGGCTGAGGATATTGTAGCAGTCGTCCCAAGACGGTAGGGTTGTGAATTCTTGTTTCTCATCGTATGCTGCCTTAGATGCCGAATCCACCTTTGATAATACAACGTGAATAATTATCGCGGTCATTACATCTAATTCCGATCCCAAAGACAGCAGAGAACTTCTTAAAGCAGCTACTTTGTCTAACAGTGACCGCAGTTCTATAGCGCTTGATTTCGCCATTGGCGAAATTGAAAATAGTGAATTAACATGATCAATAAATATCAACGATTTATTGTCATACCGGTCTTTCAAGCGTTCTAATGCTTTTTTGTAATTAGCTTCATTAACAGCGTATGGCTTCACTACTGCTAATGCTTGACCACTAAGGCAGTTTAATAAATAATTAAATTTGTCGATGGTCGGTATACAAGGTTCATCATGAACGAGTGTGGTAAATGTGCTGATAAATCTAGAATACTCAGAATATTTACCGTCGAAATTGGGAAGCTTTAATTGCGGTAAACGATTTTGAAATGAAAATGATAAAGCTGTAGTGTTCAACATACTTGAATCATCTAGATTAGACCGACGTTTTTTGTCCATCAAGTTTACCATGAAGGATTTTGCTTGTATGAAAACCTCCTCAAACTCTGAACGTCCTTCATCTGCTGGATCCAATCTTTCAATTTGTGTTTGGATGTGGCTTACGTGTGTAAAATATGATTCAAGAATTTGAAGCCTACATTTTATAATGGTATAATCGGAATCAGGACCTTCCTTCTCTATTTTTGTTTTTAGTTTCGAAATGTTGCGCTTCATTACACTTCTTTGCGATCTCAATGTGGGTAAATCCACAGGCTTTGCCGTGGTCTCATCTGGTTGTGCATTGTCGGTACTCATTTTTTAGTAACGCTGAATAAAGGTGTATAAAGTGGGCTATAATTGATACCACTTGCTTTTAACTTTATTAAAGTTGTTTTACAATTTATAAAATTGTTCAATTATAGTAAATGTCGCTTGAATAAAACAAAGTACCATATATTGTAAAAAAGTACCAAAGTGCGCATAACGTGCCAACACTGATTATGGTGCGAAAAGATAGCAATGTATTCTTGCATACGTGTGCGTGTGTGTGTCGCGTAATTCTAGCAAAGAAATATCTGGACAAAATGATGAGTCAAGATATTGGTAAATATTTCTCTTACTTACGTGAGCTGGTTATTAACTTGTGTGTATGTGCAAATGATGACGATCTTACTTGTATTGTTTGAAAAACTTTAGTTGGCTATGTACATATGTATGGTGGTGTAGTCTAACAGAATGTGGTTGCTATCACACGAAATTCTCTTCTTAACGACGATGAAGCTTGATCGTACAAATTTGGATAATAACGAAGTTGTTGATGCTCTTAATAGCCATGATGAGGTTTGAAGAATGGTAGACGATGATAATGAAGGTTTGATGGTATTGTGAACGATGATGATGTTTGAAGAATTTTAGTTGTCAATGGTAATGAAGAGTTGAGGATGATGAACCAAGCCACTAATATGCCATAATGACGATTAAACACAATGACATTGAATATGACCCTGGTTTGTTCGTTTTATAGTGGAATCACTTGTTTATTGTAGGCAACACTTCTTTCAAACATATGCTCGTACTTTTTTAAGTATGTACTCTGTACCTATTTGATTTCATGCACTTATAATCTTTTAGTTTACGATTTTAGTTTGGGTTTTATTGATTTTAGTTTTAATTTACAGGCTGATAAACTGAAAATCTTTGCTACAGACTTTACGTTGAGTCCTGTCTCGGTCGCCAAAATATGTATACGAAGAATAAAAGCAAAACGAAGAAATTCTGTTGCGTATCAATTGAATGTTTTCGATGCAATGACAAAGTTTTTTATTTGTATTCAAGAGTTAACTTAAAGTAATATAAACGAAGTAAATAATAACAGTTATGAATTCATTACTCTTTTCTTTAAATATGTGTATATAGTGAGAGCGCTATTTGCTATAATTCGTTTAATACATATAATATTTAAACGGATTAACTCATCATATAAGAATATAAAACGAAATGTAATAAGTAAAAAAAGGAATAATGTAAATACAAAATACGTTGAGGCAAAATTCAATTCGTATCAAGAAGTCGCAGGAGTGTCAGATCTGCGTACCCAGCTCAAATACAAAGTTTCAGCAACACTAAAATCTCGTCTAAATGATGTCGACTTTACGTCTATATTTGCCGTCACAAAATCTATTTCATCTCTTCAACCTTCAGAACATTGTGACATTAGCAATTGGGAAATACCCAAAGGACTTGAACTTGCTGATCCACAGTTTTACTTGCCTCAACGTATAGATTTATTTCTAAGCTCCGAGCTATTCTTCGAATTACTTCTAGGTGGTAAAATTTCCCTTGGCAATGGGCTGCCACACATGCTCAATACTTCTCTCGGATGGATTATAGGCGGAAAAATCGATGTTATATCAGAAAGAAAACCCGTATTGTGCAATGTAATTACATCTTACCAGGAGTTGGATTCCATGCTGAAATCATTCTGGGAAATTGAAGAATTTTCCCAAACATCATCACTCTTAACCGAGGAAGAAAATCAATGTGAACAACATTTTGTACAAAATACTGTTTTTGATCATACAGGAAGAGTCAAAGTACGTTTACCGTTTAAAATTTCTTTTACCCATCTAGGGAACTCTTTCGAAACTGCACGTCGAAGGCTTGTATATTTGGAAAAGCGACTTCTTAAAGATGATGTGTTGCGAAAGATGTACATAGAGTTTATGTCAGAATACATTGATCTCGGACACATGACGCCAATCAGTTTTGAGGTACTAAATGGACCACATTATGTAATTCCACATCACCCAGTGTTGCGCCCAGAAAGTACGACAACAAAACTGAGGGTGGTTTTCGATGCTTCGGCTCGAACATCAACGCACGTGTCTTTAAACGAAACATTAATGGTAGGGCCAACGATCCAACAAGATTTGATAACGACACTCTTCTCTTTTCGTCTCCATAAGTTTGCCTTATCAGCAGACATATGTAAAATGTATCGAAAATGTTTAATGGACGAAAGAGATCGTAAATTTCAACTTATTTTGTGGCGAAAAAGTGTAGACGACCCTATCGATATCTATCAACTTAATACTGTAACATATGGCACTTCTGCCGCACCTTTTCTTGCCATACGCAGCCTCAGTTTTATAGCTGATGCATACAAGCTTGAATTTCCTTTGGGTTCAAAAACTCTTCAACAAGATCTTTACGTAGATGATCTTCTTACAGGAGCTTCGAGCATTTCCGAATTATCCTCAAAGAAAATAGAAATTACTAGAATTTTAGAAAGGGCTGGTTTGAAACTATCAAAATGGAGCTCTAATCTACAGCAATTTGCTTATTCTGATCAAGAAATGGAAATAAAAACGAATAATGACCATATAACAAAGGCCTTAGGAATGTATTGGAAACCGAATCAAGATTTATTTTGTTTTCGATTCGAAGCATTGCCCATTGAAATTCCAACGAAAAGATCCGTATTGTCGGTAGTAGCAAGAATTTTTGATGTGCTTGGACTATTAAGTCCAATTGTTATTTCTTGTAAAATATTGATTCAAGAAATGTGTAAACAACAACTCGACTGGGACTCGCCATTAAATGATTGTTTAAAAACTCGATGGATCGAAATCGAGAAAAGTTTGAAGTTCATTAACAAAATAGATGTCCCAAGATTCGTTCAAACGGCTCCAGAGTTAGTGTTTGATATCCATGGATTTGCCGATGCCTCTCAATTGGCGTACGGCTGCTGTATATATGTCAGGGTGGCAACACAAAATGGATATCAATCAACTTTACTGATCGCAAAATCAAAAGTTGCCCCTGTTGTCTATCAATCTTTACCCCGTCTTGAGCTATGCGCTGCCTTACTCCTGAGCCGAACTTGGAAAAAGATCCGGCACAAATTCCAGTCACATAACCATCGTACACTATTCTGGTCAGATTCGAAAATTGTCTTATGTTGGCTTACCAATCACTCGTCATCGTTTGTATGCTTCGTCGCTAATCGAGTCTCCGAAATTCAAAATTTTACTCATGGCATAGAGTGGAGACACGTTCCATCGAAACAAAATCCAGCAGATGTTGTGTCGCTTGTTTGCGTAGCTACTGAGATATCTTCTACCTCATGGTTTACTGGACCGGAGTTTTTGAGCAAAGAGGAGGAACATTGGCCAAAAGGCAATTCATCGTCAGCTGCACTACCACCAGAAGAAATGAGAAAGTCAATATTCGAAACAATCGTCGTCCAACCTTCTATAATATCTCAACTAATTACTACACATTCATCGTATCTTCGTATTCTTCACGTTATCGCATACGATCACCGCCTGTACCATAAAGATAAAAGAAATTTGTTCATTACTGCCGAGGAACTGAAATTAGCTTTTTGGAAAGTCGTTCATGACGTTCAATCATCAACATTCAGCACGGAAATTAATCTTCTCTTAAAAGGAGACACGTTACAAAAATTATCACAATTTCTACAACAAATGCCCAGCTACAAAAAATGTATACCTATTCTGAGAGTTGGAGGTCGACTAGCGAATTCATCGTTATCGTACGACGCAAAGTTTCCTGCTTTGCTTCTAAAAAATCATAATTTCACCATACTTTACATCAAGTATCTCCACTTAAAACACTTACATGCTGGCCCAAAAGTACTTTTGGGAATTCTTCGCCAAAGAGTATGGGTAGTCAACGCTAGAGATGTCGTGAGAAATGTAGTCCGTAACTGCGTCCACTGTTTCAAATATAAATCCAAATTAATGCAGCAAATTATGGGAAATCTTCCAGCTGACCGTTTGAGAGCTCAACGACCATTTTTGGTAAGTGGCGTCGACTTTTGTGGTTCATTTTATACATCGCATAGAATTAGAGGTAAACCACCATATAAAACTTACGTTGCTATCTTCGTTTGTTTTTCATCGAAGGCTATCCATATCGAGGTAGTATCAGATTTATCAACAAACACATTTCTCTTATGCTTGAAAAGATTTGTGGGAAGACGAAGCATTCCCCAGCGGCTGTATTGCGACAACGCCACAAATTTTGTTGGTGCAAACCATAAACTTCAAGAATTCAAACAACACTTTTTTGATAATAAAAATCTTGAGGCTGTAATGCACTATAGCGAAGTTATAGGCTTCAAATTTATTTTCATTCCACCCCGATCACCTCATTTCGGAGGCCTTTGGGAATCGGAGGTGAAATCAACAAAGACGCTTTTAATTAAAAATATGTCCCAAGCTGGGACCACCTACGAAGAATTTCAAACTATTCTCATTGAGATTGAAGCCATCTTAAACTCTCGGCCTTTGGCCCCACGATCCGATGACCCCAATGATGGCGAAGCCTTGACGCCGGCGCATATGTTGGTGGGTTCATCTTTGCTAGCATTGCCTGATGAAAACTTGCAACATTGCAACAATATAAATTACCTAAAGCGTTGGCAAATGGTAACATACTTAAAGCAGCAATTTTGGATATAGTGGGTGCGTGATTACGTATCAACTCTACAACAAAAATCTAAGTGGTTTAAATCCAACGAAAACATTAAAGAAGGCAGGCTTGTCATAATTCATGAAGACCATTTACCACCTCAGCAGTGGCTTCTAGCTCGTGTCTTAAAAGCGGTTCCTGGTCGTGATGGTAAAATTCGAGTGGTGGACCTAAAAACTACCAAGGGCGTTTATAGAAGATCAATTCACAAAATTGCTCCCCTTCCAATGGGTGAAATTTATTGAAAGTACCCTTTCAATGGGGGCAGTATGTATAGTCACAATTTTGTATTTACATTATTCCTTTTTTTACTTATTACATTTCGTTTTATATTCTTATATGATGAGTTAATCCGTTTAAATATTATATGTATTAAACGAATTATAGTAAATAGCGCTCTCACTATATACACATATTTAAAGAAAAGAGTAATGAATTCATAACTGTTATTATTTACTTCGTTTATATTACTTTAAGTTAACTCTTGTCATTGCATCGAAAACATTCAATTGATACGCAACAGAATTTCTTCGTTTTGCTTTTATTCTTCGTATACACCTATATTGCACCCTATATAAAAAAATAAACCCTAAACCTATATTGCACTAACCTATGTATCACAGTCGAAAAATATTGCACTTATTATCGGATTTTAAGATCTTTATCATGAAAAACGCCAATTGTTGCCAATTGGCTAAATTATGTTCTTATATTGTTCTTAAAGTCTGAAAGCACAAAATTTCTCCTGTATACTTCCTGCCCTGGTCTAAATTTAACTATTTGCTCTCTCTCATTGTACCTACGTGCCCTCTTCTGGTAAGCCTTATTCTGGGTACTCTTAATTATTTCGCGAATTAAGGCAACTTTATAATTTTTCTCTAAATTTTGTATGTTATGATCTGACATGGATTGTAGCTTCCTGGCCAACCTATAGTCTGCTACATTGGAGTAGACACTATGCCCGAAATGGGCGAGTATTGGTGCCACTTCCGTAGTTGCGTGACCTGATGTGCGCAATGCGCATTCTATTTCCGGGAGATACAAGTCCCAATCTCTCGGGTCTTTTTCTAGGTAGGCCCTAATGGCTGCTAGTACAGATTGGTTTACCCTCTCTGTAGCGTTAGATTGTGGGGAATAATAGGCAGTTTTCATATGAATAATATTGTACGGTTTTATCATTTCTTTAAAAGCATTGGATGTGAACTGTTGTCCATTATCGCTATGAAGCACTTCTGGTACTCCAAGCTTTTGGAACACCTCTTGGAACAAAAACTGGATTACGTTTTTGGCCGTTGCCTCTCCCATGGCCTTCAAAAAACAAATTTTGTAAAGTGGTCAACCACTATAAAAATATACGCCCATGTGCTGAAAACCGCTTTTCGTAAAATAAATACGATTTCGACTCGAAGTTACTAAATTGGTGTGTTGGAAATCGCAATCACAAAAGGTTTTGCTGTTTCAACTCGCAAGCAAAGAGTAAAGTGAATTCTAAGTGAACTTGTGCATATTACAAAAATTTAGCATCAAATAGCAAAAATAAAAGCATTCCAGTAAAATTGAATTTGTTTTTATTTAATATCACTTAAAAAAATACAACATTTTTATTAATTTTAATACAAAATACTAAATTAAAAAGTATGCTGTTTTATTTCGATTATTGTGTTCCTTTTGTTTACTTTAGAAATGGCGATTTTATAATGCGCGTCATTATTCTAGACAACTACTTATCACATTTGTCAAACAATATTGTTGCCAGAAAACGTAAAATATCAAGAAAAAAAGTAAGGTCAAAACTAAAAATAGTTGAAAAATTCTGTGTTGGATACTTTGGTTTCAAAAAACAAAGAGCATATAAAGGTAGATTGAACAGGTCTACTACAAGAACAGCTGTTTTAGTAAATTTGAGAATGTGTGCGTCACACAGACAATAGATTTTGACACATGTCCGGGAGTTTTCTATCAACAACGGGTATGTGTTAGAAAATTTGAGAGAGCTTATGAATGTGTGCGACTCACAGATAATGGATTTGACATATTTCGGGGTGCTGTATTTGTTTTAGTTGGGGTGGTACCTGTAATGAATATGCCTTGGAGCATATATAAGAACCTTTTTCGAAGATTATTTCGAAAAATAAATAGTACGCGTGAGCCTCAGCACATGAAAAAGTGAGATTTGCGATTTTAAACTCGCAAGTGATTAAACAATCGCGCGTTTTTCAGCATATAGATTTTCTGGAATGGTATTTCGGTCTGCACCTCATCCTCTATAGTCGGCATCGTGCTTTGGTTGACTGACTTAGTTTCTTTGCATGTTATACAGTTGTGAAAATATTGTTGCACCTGAGTTGCCATTCTTGGCCAATAAAAAAAGCGTTTCAGCCTGTCTAACGTTTTTCGCATGCCACCGTGTGTAGCTGTAACGCTATCATGGGCTTTTCCAATCAAAACGTGAGTAATGTCCTATGGAATCCATAACTTCCTCGCTGATTCCGTTAGATTGTACGGGCCCTCGAAAACAGTTCTTTTGTAGATATTATCATTATCAATGCGTAGGTCAGGTAATTTACTCCGATTTTCTTGTACGTTTTTGACTAATGCTAAATAGTCTTCAGACTCAAATGCGGTTGCTTTGAAATCGAAAAAATCCTCGTTATCTATTTCGGCTGCATCAATTGCCAAGCGTGAAAGCATATCTGCCACCACGTTCTCTGAGCCTTTTCGATGCTCGATCACGAAATTGTATGCCTGCAGCTGCAGTGACCACCTGGCTAAGCATCCGCTAAGGTCTTTTAAGGACATTAGCCATTTCAGGCTGGCGTGGTCCGTTATAGCCGTAAATTCCATTAATTCTACGTACGGCCTGAAACGCTTTATCACCAATACAGCTGCAAGGCACTCTTTCTCGGTGACCAAGTAGTTTTTTTGGCATGCATTGACTTTTTGCGAGTAGAAGGCGATGGGATTTTCTTCATATTCAATTCTCTGGAACAGTACAGCCTCCCTCTACTCCGAATTCGGACGCATCGCACTGAATATAAAACGGTCGGCTAAAATCAGGGTGGCACAAAACAGGTGATGTAGTCAATCTTCAAGGTTTTCCACTTTTTAAGACTATATGTTAGGGCTGCTGAGATGGTGGCAAAATCTTTTATAAAACGCCTGTACCATCAAGCATGCCCTAAGAAACTTTTCACGTCTCTGGGCGTTTTTGGCAATGATATTTGCTGAATGGCTTTCACCTTTCGGGGTCAGTCCTAAGTATCCCACCTATGATAAATCCTAAATATCTCAGTTCCCTGAAACAAAACATGGACTTTTTTAAAAAGCTGGCCCGGCCCAGTCGAATACTTTTCGATTCGTATATATTATTAGTTTTTACTATATTAAAACTTCGAAGAACTTTTACTGTTGATTTTCCTAAGTATTTTTGTTCAAAAGCATTTACTGAAGCATGCAATTAAGGTGGATTAATTTAGTAACGTGGTAGAAAGGCGAATTGGCCTTGTAATGTAGAATGTATGTCAGACTTTATATTTTATATGGACTTCGACATCCATCGCAAATAAAAAATGCTTGTTGCGTGAATGTCAAGAAATAAACAAGAAAAAGAAAATATGTTAATCTGTGCAGTGTTGTACCAAACAAAAACTTAGAAAAAAGATGTCAGACCTGCACAAAAACATTAATGTGAAAATAAGACCAAGTTCATATCCAAAAATTTCGGTCGTTAAAAGTACGGAGATCAAAATGAGGACCAAGTTCATGATAGTTACAATAGCATCTGACTTTTAGGCAACCTACTTTTTGGCACTATTTTTCGCACTTTTGATATTGGGAAGAATTTTTGGGAAAATATTTCCAAGCTAGCTTAGAATTTAGATGGTGCCAACTATTACTACAACAACTTGATGCTCATTTTGATCTCAGTACTTTTAACGGCTGAAATTTTTAGATAGGAACTTGGCCTTATTTTAAAAGTTATGTTTTTATGCGGATAGTATTTACATGAACTGTTAACTATTATTTTTAAAGCAAATTAAAATCGAAACTTTTGTATTAAAGTTTTCTCACAAAAAACCGGTAGACCGGGTTTTTCTGAGTTTTAAAAACCGTAAGCGGTTTTTTTTAAATTTCAAATAGTCAAACTATTCGAAAACCGTTTTCAAAAATGTCGAATAATCGATCACCCTACTATCAGGTAAATGCAACTCGGCAGCTGTTTATTGTTTACCATTGTAAAGATGTCAAACTTCATATAAAAAAACTTAAACAAAATTTTTGATGTATGGAGTTTGTTTTGATGCATAGACCTAATTATTGGAACATGGTATAATCCAAAGCATGGTAGAATAATATACAAGGTATCCCTGGAACGTCAGCTGATTATTTTTTTATTTTCTTCTTTCATGGTACGAACTGTCAAATGTTGTGTACATACGGGGTGGCCCAAAATTAACGAAGGGGTTTGAATAGTCTATGTCTCCATTATTTTTTTATTTCTTTGATTTATTTTTTCAGATTGTTGTAAAGAAGATTTGGGAAATTAAAACTGGGAAGGTTTACTACTGACCAACGAACATATATCGAGGGAAACAATGGCGCTGTTACCGGACATTTTCGTGGTTTTCCATGACTTTTCACGATTTTCGAAGCCATCGTTCGAATTTTTCCTCGACTATTATTATTTTTGGTGGGGTCATGGTCAGTGGCTTATGACGTATGCACGATCTTTAAAATAACCCAAAGAAAACGTTTCGAGAGCGGTTTAGTGCAGCTGATAAAATCACTGCTTCTTGAAATAATGCGTTCGCTGAAAACGCTCCGTAAGAACGTCATTGTGTCTCTTTCTCTATGATCATTGTTCAATAGTAAATCTTTCCAGTTTCAATTTCCCGTGTCTCCTTTACAAAAGTCTGAAAAAATAAATGAAAAACATGCTAAGATTTTGGATTTATAGACTTTTCAAACCCCTTCGTTAATTCTGGGCCACCCGGTATATGTGAAATAACTCGTTGCACACACAATACCACACGTATGTTTGCTGCTTCTGTTATACAAACACACACATACCCTCTCTATTCCCAGAAAAAACTACTGCTTCGAGATAAGCAGGTTTGTAAAGAACAGTTTTGTAGGTGTAGCTTACATGATATTTGCTCGCGATGTTCCACTTTGGAGCATTTCTTGTTAAACGCTTATTTCAGCGCATTGGGTATATAATAAAATCATACTATTGTTTTGTCGTTTTAAGATCATAACTCATCGCCATTCTTCGTTAAATATATATATTCATAATCTCTGCCTTACAGTAGCGCTTCCTTGAATGCACCACTGGAAGTGAATGTGCAAAAAAAAATTTTTTAAGTGGACGAAAAGAAAAATATAAGAAGTTTAAGCATTTCTTGCCATACATTGTTGCTTATATTCAGGCAATACACTTATCGCTACTATGAATAGCATTTGTATAACAGGAAAAGTTTGCACTGCTTCCACTGCTTTTTTGCTGGGTTAATGTTTGACATTTTCTATCCCAAAATGTACATTTGTATTAGTTATGCGGCTACCTGTTATATTATTCTACCATGATCCAAAGTATATTACTACAAGTACGCTCACGTCTACAACAACAAAAACAACAGGCATTTTGTTTTTGTATTTTTTACTGAATTGTCAAAAACTATATAAAGAAGAAAATAAAATAAATATTGATTAACCCTTTCATTATCCGTGTGCACCATAGTATACACATCTTAATATACAAAAAAAAATACAAAATTAAATACAAATTGTTGAAATACATTATATATTATATAATTACCAAAAAGTACCAATACGTACTTGACGGTTTCTTAACACAGCGTCTTCACGAGACATTAACTTTGAGATAACATGAGAGAAAACGTCAGCAGAATACTAAAAACAAAATATCGAATTTTCTTTTAATCTCACTCTAGGGGAAGACGTAATTTTAATTTTCCGATAAGATTTCATTTTATGCAAATGCTCATCGAGTTAGCATGTACCAGTTTTGCATAATTAGTTGTTTTATTTTTAATTTTTCACACAAATTTAAATTTATAAATCAACTAAACACATTATTCATTCATTTAACACAGCAATTTTATCAAAAACATCGCTTTTCATTTATTTTAATAAACACTGACACACGCACACTATTTTATTTTTATGTACATGTGTTTTTTGACAGTTCATCTTATAAGATTATTGTTATAAGAATTCTTATAACAACGCTCTCATAAAAATAACATTGAGATAACACTAATTTGAAGTCTACACGTAACATAATTCTCTCTGCGATTGAATTTGACAATCTCATCTTACATATTATGTTACGTGTAGACCTCAAGTAAGAAGAGAAATGTAGTTTCTATGTTTGTTTAGTCTATGTCCAGACGAGTCAACTTTTGCTTCTGCAACTTTCTTAAATTTTCTTTTGAAGCTGCATTCGTATCCATATAATGAAATTTTTGTTGCGCAGCTTTTGTTTTTTTTACATAGCTTTTGTTGTTGCTTAATATTACGAAGAGGAAAACAAAAGAGAGTTGCATGTACATGAAGCAGTGTACCCCTTCCCTATCTTCTCACCTCTCTCTCCCATATACTTAAAAGTTGCGCAGCAAAAGTTGACTTGTATGGACATAGACTGAACAAACTTTGTGGCCATATACTTTGGTATATTCTATACCATGCAGTGTGGCCATATTAGCTCTTATTATTTACCTTTATTTTTTAATGTTTAGTCTATGTCCATACGAGTCAACTTTTGCTGCGCAACTTTTGAGTATATCGGAGAGAGAGGTGAGAAGATTGGGAAGGGGTACACTGCGTCATGTACATGCAACTCTCTTTTGCTTTCTTCTTTGTAATATTAAGCAACAACAAAAGCTATGTAAAAAAACAAAAGCTGCGCAACAAAAATTACATTATATGGATACGAATGCAGCTTCAAAAGAAAATTTAAGAAAGTTGCAGAAGCAAAAGTGGCTTCGTATGGACATAGACTTAGCTCGAAATATTTCATTTAGCACTTAGCTTTTTTTCAGCTTTTTGCAACAATGCATTTAGCTTTTCTAGCATTTTCTTTAATTTCAATTTCGTGTAATTAATTTCTATTTCAAAATAAATAAAACAGTTTATCAGAATAAATTTATGTGCCGTAACCATATAAAGTAGTATAGCTAAAAAATAATAATAGTAATAATCTGGTAGTGCAGAAACATTCACTGCGGCAGATTTGATCGACATCATGGTGTAATAAGTATACAATGGTTGGAATTAAAAACTCACTTTCAACTTGCATCTATTTAGGAATCCTGCCATCAAGCTAAAGTCTTGAAAAATTTGTATAGTGAAAAATATTTACTCTATTTGAAATTTTTAAAGCCATTACTTTCTGATGTTCAAAAAGTAAATAAAATGTTCGAAAGTAACGACTAGCTTTTGAAAAATCTTTGTAATCAAAACGTTTTGAAGTCCGAAATTTTTGGCCGTTTAAAATCAAATTTAATCGGTTTTCTAATTCCAAATCCGTATTTTAGCTATAAGTTTGATGAATATCTGATTTCAAAAAGAAATAATAGATTCCGAAATTTTATTAAACAATTAATATACCAACTACGACAACGTTCGGCAAATAACTTTTGAACTTTACAAATCACAAACATCTTTTCATTAGAAAACAGTCTAAGCAATACAAAAGTCAACTGTATGAAAATTTTAAAGAAGAAATGTAAAATTTTAGCGTAGGTGATATTACTCTTTTGGAATTACAATGGCAAAAATCACTTGTGAGTTAAAAATCGCAAATCTTACTTTTACATGTGCTAAGGGTCGCGCGTTACGTTTATTTTTCGAAATAATCTTCGAAAAAACCATAGTATCCAACACAGAATTTTTCAACTATTTTTAGATTTTTCCCTTATTTTTTTGCTTCCTATTATATGTTTTATGCATCTGTTAACAATATATGTAGGTTGACAAATGTGATAAGTTGGTGTCTGCAATAATGACGCGCACTATAAAATCGCCATTTTGAAAATAAACAAAAGTAACACAATAGTCAAAATAAAGAAATATACTTTTTAATTTAGTATTTTGTATTAAAATGTATAAAAATTTGATTTTTTTAAATGATATTAAATAGAAAGTTTAAATTTTACTGGAATGCTTTTATTTTTGCAATTTGATACCAAATTCTTTTAAAGAGGAAAGTTCACTTAGATTTCACTTTCCTTTTTGCTTGCGAATTGAAATAACTAAGTTTTTTGTGATTGCGATTTCCATCACACCAGTTTAATGACTTCGAGTCGAAATCGTAATTATTTTGCGAAATGCTATTTTCGGCACTTGGGTGGTTGTTATTGATTGAATGTTTTTCATTTAAGTGAGCCAAAAATATATTTTCATATTATTTATACTTACATAAACACCATTTAAACTATAAAGAATTTAAAAATAATGAAAATTTACTATTGCAAATCTGTAAAAAATTTTAGCTTTATTTTTTGGCTTTAAAATTCCTTCTTTATCTCTTTTTAGCTCTATTTAAAACTTTATTATCTGGTCACACTGATACCATGTCGCCATATTAACGTTCTGACATTTAATCGAATTATGAAAATTCATACTACCATATTTATTTATGAAATCCAATTTATTTTGTCTTCCGTTTTATTTAAAAATAAAAATAATGAATAAAATACAGAAAAAGATTCGATTAGTTTTCTTAAATTGTATTCAATTAAAATATTTAAATTTAAATATAGATGCTTTGTCTTTTTCGGGAATACAGTAACACAAAACACTTTTGTAAGGATTCCGGTGTAAAATTTTTCAACTTTCCAACAATTCGATATGTTCGTCAAAAGTGGCTTAGCTTATGCAAGCGCAGAGCACTTGAGGTTGTTTTTTTTTCGAAGAAAAGCTCAAGTTTTGTTTTCCCTTTCTTTTACATAATTTAGAGCTACTTACGTTCTACGCAAAAATATAAAGAAGTAAAAAAAAAACATTTATTTATTTGAAAAAAAAAACCAGCTTAAATGCTTGGCGACGGACGCGACAAAAGTTGAATTTTTCTGGAAATGCCCATATGCAAATATCTTAGACTAAATTTGTACGATAAAGTATTTGACGAAACTTTTTTATTTGCTTACGACAAGAGTGGAGAGGCAAATGAAGTAAAATAACTTGACAAAAACCATCTGAAATATCATTTCGTACGAATTTGTCTACCAAAAATTCTTTTAGGTTTTACGAGTATTTATACATACATAGCTTAAATTATTTACGGAAATTACACATTTTTAAAAAAAAATCCAAATTATTAGTTCCCCTTTTGTAAATGTGGCACGCTTTTTATTTGATATTTCTAAAAAACAAACTTCAAAAATCAACTTAAAAAAAGTCAAACAATTTTAAAATGAAATTGCCTCGTATTTTTGTATCATGATCTATACCATTGATAAACGTAGATAGCAAGTTCTCGCACTGTCAATAAAATGATGACAACTCTCTTTACACTTATAGATACTGTGAATTCAACAAAAATGAGAGGACACCGTTTTTGCATTTCAACACACTTAAGAGACTGTCATTTTTCCACTTGAAAATGCACTAAATTGCAGCTTTTTTCCACGCACAAACACTTTTTAGTTTTATTTAGTTTTTTTTATTTGTTTTAATATAAATTTTATATTTCCTTTTGCTGTAATTTTAAAATATTTTTTTAATATTGTTGACATTTGTGTATTGAAATTTATCAAAGTTTTCACCCCTATTTTTCATTTAACAGTATTGTATTTTTGTTCCTATTTGGGATAACATTTTTAGGTACCAAATAGAAAAATTGCAAAAAAATGTTTAGCAAATCAATATTTTTTGAGCTCGAAGGTATTAAAAAGCACTCTAAATTCATATTTTCATTAATTAATACAACAATAATTGCATAAACTTCTAAAAATTCATGTATAAAAAATAGAAACACTTTAGAATACCTTTTGTTACAACCAAGTGCGGTTTTAGTGCTGTGGGGAAATTTTTATTTTAAAGCAATACTAATACAAAATGTTCTACTAATACATCCTTAGACTTAGGTTTTTTGACAGCACACTTAGGTTTTTGAAGTTCTGTTTGGGCTCTATGTACCCTATGATCTATACTATCTACTAACACATACGTCAAACGAGCAAAACATTTTCACAGGCAACAAGTGTCTTCCTTTTTTAATTATAATTTATTAATAAATATCAATAAATATATTTTAATGCAATTACATGCAAACAGTCCAACCTTTACTAATCACCGCTAGTATGCGCGCCAATTTCCAGCCAAACAAACTTTACAGCAACATAAGAAACATGACGGCAAGCCATCCTCCACCCTTATTGTATGTGGATGTTCGTGGGTGCCAATATCACCCGCAACATATTTTATAAGTTTAAAAACTCAAATACTTATGCACAAACTCTAAAGAGATAATTGTGAACTATTAGGAAAACTAAAATCATAGTCGGGTGTGTGCCGTAAAACGCACGTTTTGAAATCGCCTAGTTTCCATGAAAAAGTTCAACTCAAAAGCTGACTTATTGCAGCTTTTTAATAGGTTTTAATCTTTCAGATTTTTAAGATGTTTCGTACGAACTTAACTTCGAATGCACTAAACCGTCGGATTAACAGAATACGGTTTTTCATTTTGGTAAATCGCTTGATTTCAAAACGCGCGTTTTACAGCACACCCCCCAGTATGTGTTCACCAACTTTAAATTACATAGGTTTAGGTAAATTACTTCGAAGTGGTTTCACCGAGCTGTGTTCGAATTTTCGTAGTCAAATGATGCACTTACTTTAAAGGTGTGCGCAGCAGCTGTAATTGAATTTTTTCCATATATAGTTTGACATTTAAAATTAATTAAATATTCTATGGATGACCCAGGGATGGATTTTGTAATTTTAAAAGCAACGCAGGGTTGCATAGATAAATCCAGTTCCAAAGAGTATTTTCGACATAATTAAAAAAAAATCACCTACTTTGAGGTAATTTGGGGAGCCATAGAAACCGAGGTAATCACGAAAAGCTGATTTTTGTGACCTTCGACCTTAAATAAATTACGCGCAGACAGGAGATTTTATTAGACTTTTGAGCCCACTTTTAGAACACCATAATGAAGGCGTATACGAGTTTACAGCTTATTATCTCTCATTCCGCAGTTGGATCATTTTTTCTCCTTATATGACTGGGCTATAGAGCTATATCGCATGAACCACAAGTCAAAAGATATTACACTCGAAATGTACATTGAGCAATTGAAACTGCCGTTGTAAACAGCTGGCTTCTTTATTCGTATAAAGTAACTCCCGAGCCGGATAATAATAGAAGGCTTGATGGCAGCGGATATTGGGTCACTTGGGAGGGGCGAGGACGTTGCCGAAAATTCAGCCCATTTGCCATGCTCGAAGTGTCGTAAGTGTAGAGTTTAGTTTTTTAGCTTATAACACATACTTTTGTACTCATTTTGTTACTTACCTGTAAGAACTTAATAAACTAATTTCAAAAAAAATTAAAACAACTACTCCATTTTTACAAGTAATGTTAGAAAAAGTAGGTCTATATAATTTCTATCGCCCAAAACTTGAAATATGAACAAATTAGAGCCTGACAGCAGAGCAACAAATAATTTTAAATTTTTACAATGGCTAAAAATAAATTGGGCATCAAGGGGTTAAAGAATTTTAATTCTCTGATGGAAATGGATCCGAACACGACACCAACTAAAACTTTCTTTTTCTTTTGTGATATTTCAGTTGTTACATTTCTCCATTAAACAACAATAATTTAAACAACATTGTAGCTAGTTTTTAGCTCCCGACCAAAAAAGGGGAGTGTTATAAGTTTGTAGTGGGTGTCTGTGTATATGTGTGTCTGCACAAGCCATCGTACAGCCCAAACTACTGGACCGATTTTGATTTAGTTTTTTCTATTTCAAATGTGACTTGGTCGAGAGTGTTCTTAGCTATGCTTGAAGAAAATCGGTCCTACGGTTTAGAAAATAACATATATTTTCTAGATATATGAATCTGTGTGTCTTTGCCACCTTAGTTCCCGGCTAAACGGCTAGCTAGATCGGTTTCAATTTTGTAAATTTAGTTTGAAAGTTGACTTGATGCAAAATATTCTTTGAAGTTATTATCTATTTCCTTCGGGGTTTTTTAAATGTTTAATTGAATGTTATTAATTAATTTTTTTATTGTATAATTTGAAAATTTTACTTAAAACTTAATAATTATAGTAAATTCGTAATAAGTACTTTGTCGAAATAATAAAAATTTTATGAAAAATAAGCACAATAGTTTTACTTAAAAACAACTTAAACTCAAATGAATTTACAAGCAGTCGAAAAATATATATACAGATGAAATATGTACATTTCTGCCCAGTCCATTTTGCGGAATTTTTTTATACTTATGTATATGGTACATATACATATGTACATATCGTTAAATCAAACGCAAAAAGCCCTAACGAAAAAAATTTTATTCGGCTTTTTAATAAATTTCGATGTATTTCACCAATAGCCACAACCGCTAAAAAAAATTGACTTTAGCGAACAAAAAAAGCGATATATGTAATTAAGAAAATCTGAGAGGAAAAATACATGTCCAAAATTACCTAATTTAGCATATTTATTGCTTCTGTAAAATTATGAAAATGTAAGTTAGGGCGTTTTGCGTTTTATGTGACGCTATGTAGGTATCTCGAAGATAATTTTTAGTCACTATTTTAGTAAAAACAAATGTAGAAATGACATTGTCTTATGTCAACATATCGCTCCTTTATCGCAACGTAGTCATATCTCAAAAAACAAAATTTTCAAGTTACTTAAGAAAAAGTCTCCATTAAGACCTTCTTTATATGTGAACAAATTTTCAGAAACATATCTTAATCTAAACTGCAATTATAACCACTAAGAAGCTAACACTTGCTAACATTTTTAAAACTTTAAATTCGTTTTGTCAAATTTTATTTGTTTAGATATCACTACGTTGCAATAAAGAAGCGATATGTATATATGTATGTCTGTACGTAGTAGGGATGGGCAAAAATATCGATATATCGAAATTTTCTGAAAAAAATATATCGATATATATCGTCGATATTTTTAATTTCGATATATCGCAGTTTTTTTCCAAATATATCGACAGTATCAAATTCGATATTTTTCAGCTTTGGTTTTGTTTTTCGTGCAATTTTTAAAAACATTTGGGCACAGTCTTCATCAAATAGAATATTACTAACAAAGTCGTTTGTTTTATTTATAATCACCCCTATCGCGAATAACAAGTGAAATTTATGTTCCCATGAAATTTTCACTTCTCTTCGAGGGAAAATTGATATCGTGAAGTTCCCGTGAACATTTTTTCCCGCTATCAGTTCTTAGTGAACGTAAATAAGGAAGAAGCTTAATAAAATAAACTAAAAATCAAAGAAATTTTTGTTAAAAAATAATAATATGCATTCCTAAGAATTGGAATTATCTTTTTATACCATGAGGAATCTAAAAAAATCGAATTGTTCGTCCAGGATTGCTAGATGCACCCAATGCCTTGGAGTACCCGAGCCACTGCAAGAGTAAGTAAAACTAGGTTTTTATATATTTTGGACGCGATGAGTGATTCTCTACAGACGCGGAAAAATTAGTTGCTATTCCATCATCGCGAAACTTAATTCATGTGTGCCGGGAAGGTGTTGTATGGAGGTAGTGTCAAGATAAATGTGTGAGTATTAAGATAAATGAACAATATTTACTGAATTTGTCCTGAAAATAAATATTTATAAGCTTTAATAATTAATTGGAAGGATAAAATAGCAACTACACGATCTATTTCGCCTGCTAAAATAAAGTAAACAAAAACAGGGGAAAATGGAAAAAATCCACGTGAAAAAATCATTCATGATAAGGGGAGTTTTTCGATTTTTTATTCACGATCACAAAAGAAGGGAAAAGGAAAACATTTCGAGGGAAAAATATTGGCGATAGGGGTGAATATTTTGTCGATTCGAAAAATTATCATTCTTTGAGTGTAATTTCGTTGATGTATGTTCCATGAAATATTGGTGGTACAGTAAGGATCTTGGAAATTAACTCTTTTCAGCTTAATTTATATGAAAGGTAATTTATATGAAAGGTAAACTTTTTGATTTATTTAAAAAAAAATTGGGGACTACGTGTGAATTATCCTTGTTGAAAAATATAGATTTTTCGATATATCGATATTTTTCATTCAATATAATCGATGCCGATATACCCTGCAGATATTATTGGACTACGTGGCCCATTTTAGGTGAAATGGAATATTTGCAACATGGTCCTATGTGACTTGCAAAGAAGAGCTTCTAGTTAATCGACAAGTGTTTGCGTTTTAATGACTGCGATCGTTAAAATACAAACACTTGAGTGCTCCATCGAATAATGACATAGAGTAGTTTTAAGACTACTCCGATGTAATGTAGGCATGGACCATGTCATTTGCAAACAAGAGTTTGTCGTTAAGCGACACGTGCTCGCATTTTAACGATTTCAATCGTTAAAGCACGACCGCTTGAATACTCCATCAAGTAGTTACATAGAGTAGTTTTGAGACTACTGCGATGTATTGCAAAGCTGAGATATATGGTCCAGCCCTAAGACATCGTAATGTTAACTCGACCATGTTTTCTCCATACATTTGGGTTATTTTTGAACTTGTCCTACTCTTCTATGGAGTATACTTAACGTGACCATTTTTCATTGTACTGAAACCGGGACGCCGGTTTATTTATATTATTTAGGTTCATAGTAAAAAAACAGTTAATGATGAAACAGAACTGGGGCCAGACGTGTTTTTCCATACAAATTGTCATTAATCATACGCCGTAAAATGCAGTCATGGGATAGAATCTATTTTATTTTGAGAACGTTTTTGCTCATGCTCTCAGTTTTAGACACTCATTATCTCAATAATGTTGCCGTGTTTTAATAAAATTTCATACATTTTTCATACGAAATATAAGAACAAAAGAAAAACAATAATATGAGAGCATTTTGAAGCTGCTGCCGTCGATTTAGTTTTGGCCCTGTTTATTTGGCAGCGGTTTTGCCTGAAGTTGCAGACTTAGTTCTGTTTCATAATTTATGCTCATTACTAGGGCCTTTGACTTTCATGCAAATGCAGTTTTTTTTGGGGATAAATAAAGAGGTATTGACTACTTATCTATGCGAATCATCAAATTGTAAGAGTTTGGCAATGATTTGTAGTTGCATATTTTGGTGGTAAGCGCATATTTTTGCAATATATGCATATTTTTAGAGTAACAAAAATTTTTTTAATGCATATATCTCAATTTTTGGAAAAAAATTAAATGGGCTGATTATGGATGGCAACTCAGTGAGCCTCAGTTGGGTTGCCAGTTGCTGAAAATGATACACTGATGGCAACTGAGAGCTGTCTATATCAGTTCCTATGTAGTGCCTTTCTGGCAACCATTAATTTTCAGTTGCCAACTAGAACGCAACTAAAGTTCGGTTGCATTAAATAATATACCAAATTATGATTGTTTTATGTTTTTTTTCTCTTATAATCATAAAAAAACTAAAAAATATATTTTCATATTATTTTAGTTTTGGTACTTTGTTCGTAAGAAAATGCATATTTTTGCGCCTATTTTTAATTTTTATTGGGCCATTTTGTTCATTAAGTATTTTTTCAAGTGCTTTTGCAAACATTTTCTATCCTCGCCAATTTTAAGAAGAAGGAGCGAAAACTTTCTTCCTGATTTTCGTCATATTGGTAAAAGGCGGAGTGTCACAATAGTCCGTCTTGGCTTTTATGAAAATCTAAAGCTTAGATTCTAATGCCACTCCAAATACATACATATTTCAAATGAAATAGAACAAGGCGCAGCCGACTTTCGACGGCTTGTTTCTCTATTTCGCACATTTTTTATAAAGACTTTATTACTGCGAATCTATACGAGATAAATTTTTGTCATGATGAAGGTAATTTTATCAGGACTAAAACTCACTGCCATTTTCGCAACATTATTTTTATTTTTAAAATAAGCAAATTAATGCACCACCTATGGAAAAAAGCATAAACATAAATTAAAAAATAGAGCTATATAAACTTAATACGTTTTTCAGTTTGTAAAATGCACTATTGCAAAACCGGGACATTTTGGCGCCCGGAATCGGGACGTATGGTCACGTTAATTATACTTTACATGCGTGTATGGACTAGACGCGTTATCTTCAGGGTACGTACAAGATACTTGTGTCATTAGGGGGTCCGTTATTTTTATTTTTTTTAAGCGTAATTACTATTTTTTTTCTCATCCCTCAAAACGTTGAGGGTTGATGCAAATATGAAAACCACGCCTTCCCATCCCGACTTACAGTTAAAATTTTGTTCAACTTTCGATGTTTTTCTGTTTATTTTGTTCAATATGCGATTTTGATAAAAGTCCGTAAGGCAAAAGGTATTGGAATGCGTGGAATGCCTCAACTTTTTGAGGGGTGAGACTTGAACATTTTCAAAAAAAAAAACTGCCGATACAAATAACGGACAAGCTATTTTACCATGTATATACTTTCACCGTGAATATTGCGCTTAAAGTAGCTATTACACAGCGAACATGTTGTCGAGCATGTTGGTTGTCCGCGTGCTATTACGCTGTAGATAATGTTAGCGAACATTAGTATAAATAAATTTTCATGGAAGAAGCTTCGCATTGACGCATGAATTTGTTTAATGAGTGTAAACAAGAAAAACCGAAGAAAATGTATATACATACATACATATGTAGATTAAATTTCTACTCCATTAAATTCAATTTTTATTCTATTAAATTCCTATTTCATTTTTTAAATTTTATTTATTTTTTTTTTATTTTTGAATTAATTTTTTTATTTAAATTTTATTTCTTAACTTTCTATTTCTATTCTATTAAAATAAGCGTATGGTGTTTTCTTTCATTGTTGGCACTTTTTAATGAAAATTTGCAATATAATCATTTTTCGAGGAAGTGAATTTATTGGAAACTATTGTAACATCCCTTACGAAGGTAAATGTTTGCTTTAAAGGAATGATAAATAGCGATTTTTTTTAATAAAAAGGAAAAACATGCTAAATTTTTTCTAGAAAAGAAAACGCCATTAGCTATATTAAAAAAACGAACACACATACTGCTTAAGCCGTTTTGGCAGGAATCGAACCTGCGACCGCCGTCTAATAGTCTAGCACACTATACACTTCACTACGGGGGTACCCAAATTAAAATTTTTATGTTTTAAATTTCTGACCGCTTTTATTTGCCACAACTCGGCCAAACTTTCATGCATTTAAATTTGTTAAAAACTTCTTTCCTGTTTAAAATCTTTTATGAAATGCAGATTTGTATCTGTGTTGAATTAACGAGCAATTGCTTAAGTTGCATGGATCCATAGTGAACCAAAATGTTAAAAATTCCTGAAAACACGTGTGCATGCTCGACAATATATATTTTTGCTTTATTACACGAGCAAATCGGTTGGTCCAACATAAATGTTTGACAACATGCTCGAAGTGAAACGAGTGCTTATTCTAAAATATCTAAAATGATTACAAGTTCTATGCATTGGTTCTAAAGCAATTATAATTACGTATCGTTATAAAAACTATTTATAATAAATTTTAATAATAATGGTTTTCACGCTTCGTATTAAAGTATCCTTTTAAAATTAAAATCCTTTTAATGAATTGTGTTTCATTAGGGGAATTGACGTTGCATATTAAAATGTCCTTTTAAATTTAAAACCCTTTTAAAAAAACTATATTTCAAGATTAAAAAAAAACATTGAAACATAATGTATTAAAACACGCAATACCAACCGTATATGTTTCAATTTCATATAGTGGCTTTAAAAGGGGTTTAACTTTAAAAGGGCACTTTAATACGAATTGTGAATGAATACCCCTAATGTATTTTATTGTTGTGGTTTTGTAATTGAGGGGCTTAAAAGCAAAGAGGCACGAGTGCAAAAAGAAAATTCTGAACAATTTTTGGTTTCTAATATATGCCGTCTTTTGAGGTCGTCGTACAGATCTGAATTATTTAGTTTTGGCACTTGTACCCCTTTGCTTTTTACCCACTCAATTTATTGTATTTAAAAGGGTACTTTAATACGAAGCGTGAAAACCATGATTATAACTTAAGAGGTTTTACAATATAACAAACTTTTTTATGCAACAAAAAAGTTAAATATTTTTTGATTAATTATACTTAAATATATTGTAATCAATTCCAACTTACTGGCAAGACCAGCTTACTTTAGAAAATTTTTAAAAATAAAAATATACTATGTAGTATGTATGTATGTATTTTTGTATGTATATAAACGTAATTAACGAGTGGTAGAGAGTAAAAATAACTTAAGATGTAAAATTATTTGTACAATGCAATAATTTCTTCAATACTGACAGCAGCACCAGCTACTAAAGCACAAATGGCCAAAACACATAATAAAACATTTTTAATCAATTTCCATTTTCCCCAACCCATGTTTGGCCACATGTAAACTGTCTCCACAAAGCTGGGCACAAAGATGCCTGTTAATGAAACAATCAAACAATTAATAAATGGATGCATTCAAAATATACAATATATATGTATGTATGTACATACATATAGATGTATGTACATAGATAGATATTTAAAAAAACAATACATACCAAGGAGTGAGAAGAAGACAGCACCCACTAAACTGATGAATGGTTCCAAATTGGGTATGGCAGCTGAGACGCCTCCACTAATTAAAATAATGCCGGTTCTTAACAGAATTTGTGAAATGTTGTGATTTTTGGGATCAAATTTGTGACTAATTTTTTTCCATAAAATATCATTGGGAATGTAGAACTGCAAGCCGTAGGTAAAGAGAATAGCAATGGCCATTAACAGTTTAGCAGCATCAGCCAGTCTAGAAATATAAAATGAATGTATAAAATGAATATATGTACATTTTTATACGAAATTTAAAAAAAAAACTGTTGCTCAATATTACATCTTAAGAAAAACATTGATTATGTATTTTTATGAAAACCTCTTAGCAATAGAGGACACAGTCGGTTGAGAAGGACCAACGCTATTGCTTTCAGCCAATCAGCGTGAAAACCCTGAGAGACGTAAGACAACCAAAGAAGCAACATTAAAAACTAATATCTGTTCTAGCATTGGATTTATAATTAGTAATTTTAGAATTGTGATTTGAATACTTATTGTTAGTTTAATTTATAACTGAAGATTCAATAAATAATAAAAGTGAATAAGACTTTATATGGGCATGACACTGCCCACTTTTCTAATCATAATCGTGTATTGTCACGGGACGTCAATTCGTATACAAAGAACAAGACAAAAACAATGTGATACCAATAGTTCTATTATAATGGCAACCGAGTTTTTGTTGGGTTGACAGTTGCTAAAACGATATTACGGATGCCAACTGGCAAATGAGATCTGTAAATTTTAGTTGGCATTTAAAGGCCTAACTATAATATGCATGTCTTTGCTTAAGCTAGCTTAAGCAACGGTGTGAATGCATAGAAATTTTATGTTTCAAACTATGTCTGTTTTTGCACACATCAGTTTTTCTTGAAGAAACTTTTATTTTCTAGTGAGAAAGAGCGAGAGAGGAATACATGAAATATATTCCTCTCTCGCTGTTTCTCACAAGAAAATAAAAGTTGCTTCAAGAAAAACTGATGTGTGTAAAAGCAGACTTAAGACTGCTTTAATGCTAATTGAGTAAGCTTAATTTACTATGTGTGAACACTAAATTTCATTGCTCAATTAAAATTAAATTGTCCCAATTACAAATCCATATCTGAACAGGGTATTAAGGCGAAAAACTTAAAAAAAGAAAATCATTGTAGTTACTTACGGTTCTCCTTTGGGTAAATTCAATGTTATACTGCCTCTAACCTCACTGCCAAAACGAACATATCCAAAGAAACCAATTATGGCGTACAACGCTATGACAGTTATCATGGCCGCATTTAAAACACCCGGGCAACCCAAGAAATGTTGTGGTTTTCTCATTGAATTTTCGACCGGCATTACTACACCAATACCTTCCATTGCAAAGATCACGGTAGCAAAGAACAGGGGAATTTGTGATACTTTGGCAATATATGGTTTATCACTGAAATCTAACGGCTGATTAAACATGTAGTAGAGGGTTATGCCAAAAGTTACAATAATGAAAACATTGGCCATTGCTGAAAATGGAACCAGCCATTTAAGATTGTGTATTTGGCCAATGAAGAGACATGGCACCAATGTCAAGGCAATATAAATTCGTACATCCCAATTTATGCCAAGATCTTTGTTGATGACATCATGAAATGAAGTGGCAATAAACACGATGTAAACGCAGGCAGCAGCATAATAAGTCGCCATCAAAGAACCGTCTACAAATTGTCTGAAAATTAAAAAAAATACATATCAACATTAGGGATGGGCAAGTGAAAAAAATATATCGATATATTTTTAAATATCGATCGGCATCCATATATATCAAATGAAAAATATCGATATATCGATATTTTTCAACAGTGATAATTTATACGTAGTCCCCAAATTTTTTTTAATAAAACAAAAAAAGTACATTTCTTATAAATAATTCAGCTGGAAAGACTTAATTTCCCAGATCCTTGCTGTTTCACCAATATTTCATGGAACATACATCAACAAAATTACACTCAAAGAATGATGATTTTTCGAATAGACAAAATATTATTAATTAAACAGAAGATTTTGTTAGTAATATTCTATTTGATGAAGACTGTGCCGAAATGTTTTTAAAAATTGCACGAAAAACAAAATCAAATCTAAAAAATATCGAATTTGATACTGTCGATATATTTGGAAAAATATATCGATATATAGAATTTAAAAATATCGACGACATATATCGATATATTTCTAAGAAAATATCGATATATCGATATTTTTGCACATCCCTAATCTGGCCCTTGGTTATCAGTAAAAACCGTAATCACCATAATTTAAAGCTTAGAAATAAAATCTATTTGTTGGGAAGTAATTTTGTGCATACGTACACACACAAAAATAAAAATACAAATAATGCAGATTTTTTCAAAATTTTTATTTTTGACCTGAAAGTTATTTAACTATATTAAGTTTTAATTACATTTTTTTATACTCACTTGGCAAAATTGGACCATGGTCTTAGAGGTTTCGGACCATATTCAAATACTTTTTCCGCTGTTTCCGAAAAACTTAAAAACGGCACACGGGCATCTTTACAAATGTTGTGTGAAGTTTTCACCTAAAAAAACGAAGAAATATTTTTATAATAGCTTTTACAACGGAAGTATCTATGTACTAAACGTGTGCGCATTGCCATTAAAAATGTACATTATTGTTTTTTTTCAAGCGCAAATAGGTATTATTTTTAGTTGTAATTCTCATTGAGTGTAAAGAGAATATAGAGAACAATGAAACAACAAAGCGTTAATTCATTGTACAACAGTCGAATCAACTGTTGTGTCAACTGTACAATAAAAATCCTGTACAATTCAATATGGACATCATTTCACAAGACTTTAGGCAAACACACATACATACTTCGTAAGCCTTTTGAGGCTTTTCTGCATAAGAAAATACAAACTACAAACATTCATAAATCCATACATACATACATAAAATTACATTAATTTTAATTTTTAACGTGCTTTTTCCCAAATTAATATTTTACTTTTTAAGTAAAATTTTTATTAAAATAATTTGAAATTGATTATGGAGGGGTATTAGCTAGTTCCTATGGCCATTTCATTGGGGCTAATGCAAATCGTCAGGGAACCTTTACCCAAAAATCTCATAGAAAACTAAAGATAATATATTAAATCCTAATCATAAGAAGTTTATAATATCAAAGTTGAAACATGAGCTCCATAATCAATCATGTTTTTTATTTTCTTTAACGAAACTTCTGTGTTCAAAAACTGTTTATTTTCGCTCAAAATTCAAAATATCGTTTACTAAGTTGTTTATTTAGTAATAAGAGGCTAGGGCAAAATTTGTTCTATATGTTAAATGAAAAAAAGAAAGGGTTCCTGAACTCCAATCCATAAATAATTAATTCCGTTTCTCAACGGAAATGTCGCAAAAGCAATTATAAACGGAATTCATGAACGCAATCAACTGGATTTGTTGAGAAAACTATACCAAACTAATCCGTATTGGATTCTGTGAAAAGGCTGATTAATAAAAATGTTAATGTTTGAAAATTTTAGCTCATCCCGATATTTCTTAATTAGCAAAGAGTTTAAAAATGCCAATAAGTGGAAAAAATTCAATATGATACTGTAATCAAAATCACTTAAGGTGTTTTCTTTTCTATAAAAAATTTAAAATTTGATTACTTTTTACTACAAAGTCGCAATTTGGTATTCCTCTAAAACAAAAATTTACCTTCGTAAGTGAGGATACAATAATTTCTAATAAATTCACTTCCTCGAAAAATTATTATATTGCAAATATTTATTGAAAAAAGCAAACAATGCAACATTTTTTTTTGTAAAAAAGAAAACGCCATTAGTTTTACTTAACTTTAACTTTTCTTAAAGCGAATACACAAAATTTTTTGTTTATCACGTTAACGGTATTTTGGCTTTCCTGAAAATTTTGAAAATTACACTTAAGTTGTTTTCTCAAAAGTCCACAGATATATGTATACATTTTTATTATTATCAATCAATTTTTGTAATTTTTAATTTTGTAGAACTTTTTTGGCGAAATGAATACAAAGAATAAAACGAAATATGAAAAACCCCTTACTTATTGTTGTTCGTTTCTTTAATTTTACTAACACGAATTTAAAGAAAGAATTGCATTCCCGTTCATAATTCATAAAGAAGTATCGGCCACGTGGTCGAATTTCGACCACCGGGCGATCCTAGTAATATATTAATTTTGGACAACATTGGAATACTTGTTACATTAAAAAGATACAACTGTTAATCAGTAAGCGCTTCTACTAAAGAGAAAAAGGGTTAGGTTTATTTACAATTACCAATACGGGGTTCATACAGGGCAATTTTTGTTGCGCAACTTTTAATTCAGCTGGGAGAAAGACAGAGAAAAACTGTGTTGCTTTCTCCGTCTTTCTCGCGGCTAAATTAAAAGTTGTGCAACAAAAATTTCCCTGTGTAAACCCCGTACAAGGAAACTTTTTGCCGACATGTCTAACATAAGATAAAATCTGAGACTATACCAGACAATCAACCAAGTTATATAAACTTTCCTCAGACATTTGACAAATTAGTCGGCAGTTTTCTGTTACTATGTTTCTGCAAATATTCTGAAATATTTTTCGATTAATTTCCTTTAAGACATTTAACAGAACAGTCTGCACATTTTCTGTTCTACGTGCTACGACTTTTAGCAGTCACTTCTGCATATTGTCTGATTTTAGTTTTTGTAATAGCCCAGCAAAAAATTTTTGCCGATTTCGGTCCGAAGTCGGCCAGAAAGTCTGCACAAGATGCCGAATTCGTATCCGATGTCGGTCAGAAAATGTACCGAAAATCATATGAGTGGTTGACAAGAAACTGGATCTCTTTGTCTGAGGAAATTCTAAGAACTATACTGAAAGGTTTAACAGAATTCTGTACGAATTCCGGCGAAAATGTCTGACAAAACATCAGAACATTTTCCGATTTATCGTTTTACGTCCTGTCGTATTAATATCAGAGAAAAGTCGGAGCTAAAATTAGAAATTTATGAGAAATGTCGTTTAAATTCTCCATGCATTCATCAGAAAACATTTACCCATATTTGTATAAGTTTAAAAACTCAAATATTTGTGCGTATAAACTCAAAAGATAAATGAGAATTGTAACGAAAACTAAAATCAGACAAAGTGCAGAAGTGACTGCTAAAAGTCGTAAGACGTAGATCAGAAAATGTGCAGACCACTCTGTTAAATGCCTTAATGGAATTTAAATTGCCTCCGGATAATGTGCAGGCTATTCTGATCTTAATCGGGTAATATTTCAGACAATGTGCAGAAAAGTCGTACCAGAAAACTGCATACTGCTCCGCCAAATGTCTGGGGGAATTTTAGACAACTTGACTGATTGTCTGGTAAAGTTTTAGATTTTTTCAGATGTTAGTCATGTCGGTCAAAATTGTTTCCTGGGAGTTTTCATTTATCTCTTTGGAGTTTGCACATAATTGTTTGAATATTTAAACTTATGGAATATGGGTACATGTTTTCTGATGAGCTGCCATTGGCAGCAGATTCAATGTGCGAATTTAATACGACATTTCTGATAAATTTAAAATTTTAGCTCCGACTTTTTTTGTTCAGACATGTCGAAAATTCCTTTTGAGTTTCCCCAGAAAATTCTTCAGAATTTCTACAAAATTCTCTGAGACATTTCGGCAAAGTTTTTAGAATTTCCTCAGACAAAGAGTTCCGATGTTTTGTCAACAATTAAATTAAAATTTTGTTTTTCTATTTTATTTCCATTGATTTTTATATTGCTTGATACGTTATAAACATTAGTTAGGGCCGAATTGTTTTGGTTTGTTATTTTTTTGTTAACAAAAATATATTTTATTGTATTTAAAATAAGTATTTGGAATTTGCCGATTTCTTGCAGATTTTTTGAAATTGAAGTGTTGATAATGCCGATTTTTTCTGAAAATATGCCTATTTTTTATCAAAATCATCTGGCACCCCTGCACAGATCAGTTTTTCTTGAAGCAACTTTTATTTTATTGTGAGAAAGAGCGAGAGAAGAATATATCTTATGTAATTCTTGTCTAAAATTACATCAATTTTGTAGTTATTTTATTAAAGAAAAAACTTTTCAAATAAAACATATTTAGTCCAAGTGGAGAAAATGTAACATAAACTATAATACGGATATGACTGAATGGTAGATACGTCAAACTATCAGTCAGGAGGTTGCGGTTCAAACCTGCACGTAGACAATCGCTTCTTTTTAGTAAAAACATTTGGTTCAAAAATAATGCGTGTGTAATTTTAGGTCGATAATAATCTGTAAAGTGTTGCCGACTATTATCGACCTAAGCCTAGTACGCAGTTCCGCCTGAATTTCAGGTTTACAATTTTGTATTTAATTCTACACGAAATAATAGTTGTGTAGAAACATTTGTTTTTATTCACGTACATTCACTTATTTTTATAAACTACAATGTACTAAATATGAAAAATTATTTGAAAGACGGCAAAAGCAAAAAATATCAAAAATTCCTTGAGCAAACAATTGTCTGAACATTAATTTTTGTTTTACTTGACGGAAAAATTCTCCAATAATTGATATGCCATCCCTGTATTAAACAAAAATTGTGTAGATTTTTCTGTTCAGCTGCGTACTATCCAACGGAAAGTTGTTTGAAAATTTTTCAAAAGCTTAATTTCGGTTTGTCTTTTTTACACATATTTCTTATGGCAGCCTGAAATTAAGGCAGAACTGCGTACTATGCTTTAAGCACCAAAATTTCCACAAAATTTTTTTTAATTTGTACAAAATTTTTTTTTTAATTTTAAAGAGCAAACACAAACCGCGAAGCGATTAGCTTGTCTGCGGAAAAC
The DNA here is from genome assembly GCA_956483635.1 of Panzeria rudis. Classification (NCBI taxonomy): domain Eukaryota; kingdom Metazoa; phylum Arthropoda; class Insecta; order Diptera; family Tachinidae; genus Panzeria; species Panzeria rudis. The sequence continues at coordinate 65,910,875 of OY101450.1, read as the reverse complement.
ACCCAGGGTCTATGGCGGGAATCGAACCCACGACCTCTGGACTGACAGGCTAGCAACGCTACCACTCAGCCACAGGGGCCCCTAATAAAATAAAAATATAAACTGTTCAAAGTTATACGGAAATTTCATAAAAATTCCATTAAATTGAAGTCATGCCATTTTTCCTAACACGTCTACGAGAAAAAAGTTTTGTTTGATTCCAAAACCACATGCAAGATGAATTTAGTAGAGTGCCGCAGAATTAATGGAAACATTTTGGAAAGTTTATTGGAAATTTTAAGATCATAAAAACTGTGATACTTTGAGTTGTCACTACTTAAATTATTTATTATTGAAACCCAGAAGGAGGTGTTTTCAGAGAAATAAAATGAAAGAAATTTAACGATAAGAATCCTACAGGAAATTTGGCAGAAAAATAAGAAACATTGTGGCAAATTATTTATAAAATGATTTGGAGGCTTTAAAATTAGGTGTTTAACTAAATAATTACGGTAATAGTCGTCAATTAGTCTTTATACGATCTCTTACTGTGTAATAACTATAAACTCTTATTTGCCTGAATTCACTTACAAATTTGTTTCAGAATTGTTATTATATAAATTTTTATTTAAAAACAATGTTTACATTAACAAAACAATGAAAATTACGCAAATTTTCATTTAATAAATCTACTTAATTTAGAAAATCAACTTTTCCCGGGAGTTCCCGGAACGCTATTTTTTATTCCCGTTTCCCGGGAAGTACAAAAGTCCGGGAGATCCCAAACTCTACATGTACCCTACATTTGGCAGTGATCATAAATTTTCAAAATAATTTTTGAATTCAGGTGCCTGTAAAAAGCTTTGCACAGAGTGCTACAAAGATATCCGGGCTATAAATGTAGGTGCTATTGCAAAATTTGTAAAAAAAAAACTCAAATTTCAAACTCAAAACAGAAGTATTTCGATAATTTTACACTTTTTTCACGATTTACTCGTAATTGGAGAAGTAATAGTCCAAAGGAACGCCATTTTCAGATTCAGCGCATCGAGATGCATGTAGGAAGGTGGGTCTGATCAAACAAATAGCCCAATTTTTTCTTTTATATATTGTGTCTGCTTGAAAATCATGCTTATTCTGCTATTTTTTGTCTTCTTTGCTACTAACACTACGACTTCCATATCTCGGGATCGGTAATATATACATAAATAATTTTTTTAACACGTATTTAAATAGTGCATTTAGAGCTTACAGTAGAAATTTCAGAAAAAATAAACACTTTTAGCTATTTTTTTTTATAATACATATACAAATGGATGTCTTCATTTGAAGCAAGAAGAATGCTAACTACCCACCTAACAAAACCCTGTTCATGGCTTTTGGAGCACCCTGTGCAAACATTTTTACAGGCACATAAACTCAAAAAGTTATTTTAAAAATTAATGATTTTCGACCACTGCCAAAAGTCCAAAATGAAAAAAAAATTCCGTTAAATTCATCTTTGAAGCATGGTCTTTCAGCGAGTATAAAAATAAAAGTAGAATTTCCAACAAATTTTTTTACAATTTCAAAAATAATGAAAGCACTGTTTTTTGGAAAAATCTATGATTATTTAGTTAAATTTCAAAGTTTTGAGTTTAAGCCTTTGTTACGACTTAACGGCTTAAGATATTTCAAAGCTTTGTTCCGTGAGCTTACTTAGAATTTTATCAGAGGTTTAGTAAAACCATTACAGCAGAAAACCAAAAAAAGTCGCTGCAAAATATTTCAAATTTTAATTTCGAAGTGAAATATCTGAAACTATAAAAGTTACAAAAATAATTGGGAAAACATTTTTTTACTTTGTCTAGCAAAATCCAACTCGAATAAAATTTTACAAATCAGTGAATATTTAGGAGAGTTACAAGCCCCACAATGTTTTTCACACCTGAAGGTAGCCAACTTTCAGCAATTGTAGCTCCACCATTGGTGAAGCTAAAAGCTTAAAGAGGCTACGATTCTGAAAGCCTGGGCCCTCCTCTGCAACCAATTTAATTTGTATGCAAATCTATTTAGTAGTATAGAAGTTCCATACTTATTACCATTTTTTTTCTAATTTACACCACTGTGCATCGTTAATCATGGGGTAGCAAATTTCCCAACCGATTTTCGAAAAAAAAAATTATGGGACTAAACTTTAGGCAAACCCCAAGGTATATTTATTTAACAGGTGGAATTGGTTCTACAACAAATATAACATTAAAAAAACAACATGTATTTTGTTGCTAGAATTTAAATTTCAGATGTCAAACCAAATAAAATACAAAATCAAACAGCGTTACCACTGTTGATGCTTTCATACCAAGTTTTGTTTAAATTTTTTTGCTTACTAAAATAGTAGGCTAAATCTACCTTTTATAACTTTGAAAAAGTATTTGTGCATATTTATTTAAAGAAGTTATACCCGCAGTTATTAAGAAGTAACGAGAAATATGTTGTACCAAATTTTTTTCAGCGACAACGCTGAATACAACGTACACTACCAACGCAAGCACATAAATAAGGTCGATTTAGTAAAAACGTATCGCGCAACGTTGGAACTTTCAGTGTTTAGGTGTTAAGGTACGTATACACTTGGCAAATATTTGCCCAAAAAAACGTTACCTACGCATAGCTCTGTTATTTGTGAACCGATTTTCAAAATTCTTGTTTTATTTGAAAGGGTTTGAGAAAAATCGGTCACAAAATTTTTTGTCGAAAATCGGAGGGGGAAATTTGCTCCCCCCACCATGCATAACTCTGTTATTTGTGAACCGATTTTCAAAATTGTTGTTTCGCTTGAAAGGGTTTGACAAAACTTGGTCCAAATATTTGTTTGTCGAAAATCGAAGTGAAATTTGCTCCCCTCCCCCCCCAATCCATAACTCTGTCATTTGTGAACCGATTGTCAAAATTCGTTTTTGTTTGAAAGGGTTTGCTAGCAGTTTCGTCCAATAATTCTTCTTGAAAATGGTAGGGGTTGGTCGCATAATTTTTCTACGAAAATCAGTGGGGCAAGTCTTCCACGCCAGCACCCAAAACATTTATTAAAGCACAATTCCTCCAATTCCATACTGATTTTCAAAATTGTTTATATAAAATAAAGTTCCCGTTATACAAAATAAACAGTGCTACCAACATTGAAAAAACTAAAACATCTTTCTAGTTTCCAACAACATTTATATTAGTAAAAGAGGGTACACTTTCGTTTTTTCTTCTATTTTAAGTTAGACATATATACTTTATCGCGGCAGAAAGTACCCTATATTTGAATCAGGACTCTTAAGTACCTCTATATAAAATTTTATGGAAATCGCTGTAGTGGTTTTTGCGTGAAGCGTGTTCGGACAGACAGACAGACAAAAATTCCAAAATTTGGTTTTTTGTTCTCTACATCGGTTACTGTTTACGCCACAATAAAAATTTTTTAAAAATATTTCATGTACAGACACGCTCTTTTTACAGTTTTACTATATGTATAGATATAGATTGACTTCTTCGGGTTTTCGCATCCATGACTAAATAGCTTGAGTTCAGTTTTGTAATTATACCAAGATACATTTATTACAAGGTAGTGGCAAGAATTAAACAAGTCCAACAATACAAAAACAACATGGCTTTTTATTGTTGTTTCTTTCCTGCTTCTGTCAAAAATATGTATGATTTTCTTCAGACTTGTTTTCTCTCACACATACACACATACAGTTTGGTAGAAATTTGTAAACAAACGTTGACAGAAGTAGGAAAAATTTAAAGAAATCATATGTGCTTTCAACACTACCTAGAAAATTTATCTACCTTGAACTATACTGCCTAAAATTTCTTAACACAGTCAAACTCCACAACAAAGCATGTCAAAGCATCTGATCAATTGATACCGGAAGCGAAATAATTATCATAAAGAAAAAATAACCTGCTTGATCACATTTGAAAGTTGCGTATAATTTAGCACTCGTGATATAAATAAATTTGCCAAAAATCACATTAAAAACTTGAACACGTGATGAGTTCTTTTTATAAAAATGTGTATCAATTTAATTAAGATTAATTACGGAGATAAGACATTGACTAATCGCACAGAATTAAGCAATTCTATTTTAAAAAATTTAAATGGAACGCAACATTCGAATTCAATAGCCAGTAGGTGTTGAGAAAAAAAATTACCTTGAACTACATATCGCTCATTGACTTCAATAGTGTCATAACTCAAAAAGAACTAGTTTTGCATACAACTTAATGGAAAAATAAAATTATGTACATTCTTCTCTCAAGAGATGAGTATACAAGATATTTTTACGTAATTTTTACACAATATAAAGAACGATATGATAATTAATTCTGCATTATAAACTCAAAAAATCATGTTTTTGAGTTATGACACTATTGAAACAAATGAGTGATATGTACGTAAGTTCGTTGAAATCAATAAAAGAAAGGCATGCACTTTACAATTCATACATGCTGGGCCATTTAAAATGTTGTGCAAATATTGTTTTACATGTGTTTAAATATTAAAATCACAAAATTAAAAAAATTTTATTTAAATTTTATTAAAAAGTTCAAGTAGATAAATACTTGAAGCATTAAATTGTCAAATAAACACTAAAAAAAAACTACATTCGCAGCTATTGAAATTTTGTATAGCAGTTTGTTTTTGTTTAAAGATAAAGTTGAAACAAAATAACAAAACACTGCAATTAAGAAATAAAATAGTGTATCTGAATGATAAAATCATTGAGATACAGTACGCAAAAATATCAAGTTTCGAGTATTATTTACATATGTCTTATGTTTTTTTTTTTGACGGCGGAGAGCCTCAAAGTGTCAACTATTTTATAAGACAGCCGATTGGAAATTCTGCGTAATTTGGAGCCCTTCTGTTTTGGAAATTAATCATGAATATACTCATAACGTAGAACCTTTTTAGGGTTCCGTACACCAAAGGTGCAATGGAACCTTATTGCTTTCGCTACGCTCTCCGTCCGTCCGTATGTCTATATGTCACAGGCTTCTATCTCGAGGACGGTAAGAGGTACGGACTTAAAATTTTCATAGAATATGTGTAACTATGGCCGCTACAAATACCAAAAGTATATTAAAGGTTAAAATTAAACGGGGCTCTAAAGCAAGCAATCCTAATGTAATATAGAGACACTTGATAAATAGGCACTTGACATTTTCAAAGTTATACCTGTATTCCAAGCTCTTTGACAATGACAAAATTATACAAAAACTGAGGTGGATAACATTTTTTGTATTTTGAAAAATATTGTCATGAACAATATACAGTGAAACTTCGATATAACGAATTCCAAAGGGATCCGAAAATACTTCGTTATAGCTTTTGCTTCGCTATAAATATAATCAGCCAAGCCTTGATATAACCAAATTTGAAGAAGTACGAAAAAAATGCGTTATAACTACAGTTTTCTTTGCTTTAAATTTCATTCTTACTTCGTTGAATAAAGGCTTTCGTACGAGTACTTCGTAGTATAGAGGCTTTACAAATGCGCTTGTAAATACATTTAGACTTCGTTGTTTTTATAACGGAACTTTACCATTTAGGGTTTATTCTGATTTCGTTATATTGAGGCATTTGAATGAAAATTTCGCTATATAGAGGCTTTTTTGCTCAGAATTTGTTCGTTATAGGTAAAGTGTAATTTTGTATGAAAAACTTTGCAATAAAGAGGTTTTCTCAAGGGACTCAATAAAACATACGTTATATTGAGTTTTTCGTTATAACGAAGTTCGTTATATCAAAGTTTCACTGTATAACAAATTTGTCACCTTATAGAAAGCACATAACAAATTAAGTTGTATGTGAACATATTTTTTCTTGTCAATTTACTATTTACTGTAACTTGTAACTATTTACAATTTGACTCGATAACTTCTTATTTTTGTTTCAGAAGTCCAAAATATAAGGGGTACCCCTTAAAAATGTATTTACAATGTAACAACAATTAAATAGTTATTATTTGGCTTACTTGAAGCTAAAAAATAAGTAGTCAAATAAACAAATAAAAATAAAACAAAATTTATACGCATTATGTTTTAATTATTTTTCTTCAATTTTATTTTATTTATTATTTTACCCAGTTGGGATACGAACCTGTGCTTGTTCAGATATGAAGACAAGAACTTTACCCACTCAGCTATTGTTGACTTATAAGTTTAAGCGACAAAATTAGTTGAGCAGCGTTGTCATATCGTACGCGTTTTTACGATATGACAAAACGGAAATATCCATACAGTGTCGTCATATCGTAAGTTTTTATGCAACGTCAAATCACTTCTGTATAAGCGATGGTATTATCAAACAACGTCGAAACACAAAAGTATATCTGCACCCTATCCACTGCAATAATATTCAAACACCTTACCGTGAACTTTAAATGATATTATAAATAATCCATTTATCAACATCAATAATTGCTCTTCTAATAGTACCACTACTACTGCAGTACATTCTTCATTCGATAGAAATATTATCTCAAATGAAATTCTCATCCCGCCATTTCTGCCACAAAATTCGGCTGCAAATAACTCCTCATTTGGTGATACATTTCCACATGTAGTACCAAGCGTTATTCAGAATCACCAAAAGAATACATATATACGCTTTACCTAAAGTTTCGGGTTATCAGAAGAATGGCAAACATTATATGAGTCTTTTAAAAGATCAACTGTTGAATTTGAATATTCGGATCTACACAGCACATTGCAACTGAAGGACTTTCTCGAAGGTGTAGCTCGTGACACAGTTGAACCTGTTTTGTAAAATTCAAAACATGTGAACTCCATAATGGGTATTTTGGCCGAAACTTACGGACACCCAGAGCAACTAATTAAGTCCCAAAATTCACAAGATTCGTTCATTGCATCCGGTGGAAGGATCGAATCTTAATTCTCTGATCTTATTCGCCAATAAGGTGGCAAACATGACGATGTTTTTAGAATCAGTTTGGGGAAATCATCATTTAGTTAATCCGTTATTAAGTGAACTAGTGTTAAAGTTGCCAATTTCAAGACGCTTTCACTGGGCTGATAAATCTGTCAGTTTGGGAGAAATAGCTACAACTATTGATTTTTCCAATTGGCTCAGTAGAATAAGAATAATTGTGAATATGGTAACCGATTTCCTTTTTACAAAAAAAATTAAAAATATGAACAAGATGCCTGCTATAGCATTTACCATAAGTTGTTACATAAGAATCGTTTACCTCTTTCTGAACCTTCTGCAAACAATTTTCAAAGTATTACAACACCAAATAATGCCGCTTTTCAAGCCCGAAATTGTTTAGCAAACGTTAATGCTGAAAATAATTCAATTCTGTTCCAAGTTGTTCCTGAAAAGCTATATGGGTAACGTGACCATACGTCCCGATTTCACCGGGACAGTCCCGTTTTCCGGCTATCCGTCCCGGTGTCCCCGAACAAAGCTTCGTGACGACAAATTGTTCCGATTTCCCAACAGCGCAGTTCACAAATTGGAAAATATTAATTTTATTTATTTCTAAATTGACTGTCTAATTTTTTTTCCTGATAACGATATCATGACAAAAATTTATCTCGTATAGACCTGCAGTAAGAACGCCTTTATAGAGTCATGTGCGAAACAGAGAACAATCCGTCGTAGAAGTCAGCTGCGGGCTGCTTTATTTCATTTTAGATACATGTGCACATTACAGGGGCAATATAATCTATGGAGGCATCTAAGCTCTAGATTTTCATTACAGCGTGTGCGGATTATTGTGATATTTAACCTTTAACTGATATGATGAAAATCAAGGAGAAAGTTCGCTACTATTGCGTTCATTCTACTAAAAATTGGAAAGAATGCTATTTTAAATATGCTAAACTATATCCAAACTTTTTTTGTTGGAAAAATCCACCCTTTACTTGAGATCTACACGTAACATCCCTGCAGGAAATGTCGATAGTAAAATTGTACTGATTCACTATTGACATTGTCACCAGTACTACTGACTAATTGTACCCCGGCAATGTTCTGTTCTATTGACATTTAACATGTGCTTGTCATTGAGATTCCACTGCTGACATCGGAGCTGTTGACTTACTATAGACCAGGTGGTTCTTATGGGACCATATGGCGGCAATGGTACAAGAGACTCACTAGTGCATTTTAATGATTCTAGTCAGCACATATACAACTTTTTACCAGCTAAGACAAATAAATTAGATTTTTTATGAAAATTTTTAGTTTTCTGTTCAGCTGCATATATTTTCAACACATCAAAATGAGACCATAAAAAATCGTTTTCTAGCTGTTAAAAACTTCTCTTCTCATTAAAGCCAAAATAAAAAGTGTAGACGATTCGTTGACAACGTCACCAAAAAGTCATCAAACTTGTCAACAAAAGTGATGACTTGGAGACACTTGGCCCCTGGCTTTCTTCAGGGATAATATGTAGGATGATATTGTCAAATTCAATCGCAGAGAGAAATTTGTACGTGTAGACTTCAATTAGTGTTATCTCAATGTTAAAAGAATTTTTATGAGAGCGTTGTTATAACAGAGCAGGGACGATAAAGTTGGTACAATTGTACTTTTTTTCGTACTATTGAAACCAAACAAGTACGACGGTACCCCCATGGCTCATTTGGTACTATTTGGAAAAATTTCCAATTTTTTGGGTGGTAGCAATTGATTATTCAGTAATAATTTATCTCTACTTTGGCCCTTAACTGCCCTACGGTAAATGGAACTGGCACAAAGCAAGTCACGGGACCGGTCCCCAGGTGGTAGGGACCAGTCCGAGTTCTAACACTTCCTACGAAGCGGACCAGTCACTTTTACATGGGGATGGCCTAGGATGGGGTTAATTGATACTTTTTATGCACTTTGTGACTTGTCACTAAACTATCTTATGGAGACCCAATCGGTGTAGAATAATATAAATTATATATAAATATTATTCCGACATTTAGCTGTAATAATTGATTATTAGTTGAATTTAATTATTTTTTATTATTACAAATGCAACTAGAAATTGTATTTTATTTTTAGCAGTCTTCGATGGGATTCCAACCGACAACCTCTGGCATGACAGGCTAGCACACTATCCACTCGACCACAGGGGCATTTATATTTCAAAATTATAAATACCAGTTAAGCTGATGGTAATATCTAAATATAGTTACACAACTGGTTCCTGAGTGGCATGGCTGTCTCATTGGAGGTAGACAATTAACATTATTTAGATACAATGTGATAGGTCTTAGATCCAGCTGCATCGAATTTGTTCAGTGCCGTTTACTTTAAAACTAGGCCGAGTCCCAAGTAATTGACTGAAAATTGTCAATATGTGACCATTTGCACTAAATGCCTCTTCTCAACATTCACTACTCCTTATTTATGGTATCCCTCCCATTTTCTCAAGTCATAGGATGACTTGGTTAATTCTCTCTTAATTCTACTTAGGCGGTAATTCGTGAGTGGATTTGTGTACTTATTTAAGGAGAATACATAACAGATGGTCTTGAGAGAACAGCTTATAATATTTGCTTGTTAGTGTTCAAATCCAAATATCAACAGCGAAGCTGAGATGGAATAGCTTAATGTCATACTCCATATTCTATAAACAAATCATTGGTTTTCTTGAATAAAGGCGTATGTTTAAAACAGTTTTTTTTCAGTACAGCAAAAAAAAATATTTCTGAAATTGTGTCCACGGTATGAATTACCATCTTTGAATTTTTAATACTTTCGGCATATATTTGCCAAAATAGCTTTGTGTACAAATTTCAGACAAAAATAAAGTAAGAACGAGATTCTAGCAAGGGATGCATAAAACCCCATATGTCGACATAAATAACATTTACTAAGTAAAATAGAACAACATATTTAAAAAGATTTCAAAATATGTTTAGATAATAACATCGTATATCTCTGCTTGTGTGTTTAAATAATCCATCACACGGGAATACTTAAGTCGTTATTGCTGAAAATTTATGGAATCAATATAGAAGTCAGGTTGTTGTGCATGAAAAATATCGCGACGACAAAATAGAGCCACAAACACGACACGAACAGCAAGCTATTTTCCGCTCTTGTAAGACTGGTGTTTAAAAGAGAAATAAGAAAGTATTGGTGTTAAATTTTGTTTTGTTTTTCGTATACATTCGTAATATTTGCAACACTTTTATTTGGATAAAATGAAACAAGAACACATAATTTTTGTCTCTTTCTTAAACGGTTGCCCTCAAAAACTGATTTAGGCCATTTTCAACTGTTACAATTTACGCGTCTGGTTGGTCGTTGATAGAGCTATTTCGCATTAATAACTCAAAATCTACGTAAGTCGACTTACGCATTTATTCAAGAGAACTACAGAAATGACGGAAATTTTAATAGAAAAAATATATTGTGCTATGGCTTGCTTATCCACTGTGAACGCATTTTAATTTTTTTTAGCAAACTTCAAGTTTATAAGAATAAAGAAATTAGTAAGTATTTTCCTTGTTACATGGCAGAAGTGGTTTCATTGAGATAAATTGAAATTTAAATTGTTTGATTTTTGGCACTATTATTTGAAAAAGAATTTATCAAAAATATTTTTAGAAAACAAAGCCATATCACAAAGATCTTTGACACAATGAGCACATAAAATCAATCAAAATCGTGTGGCTTACTTGGTTACAACAATTCAAAAAGTTTTTAGTACTATTTGAGCCGAAAAAGTACTATTTTAGAAGCTCATTGGTACGAAATGAAGTTTTTCATTTATCATCCCTGTAACACAGCATCTTCACGAGAGATTAACTTTGAGATAACATGAGAAATAACGTCGGCAGAATACTAAAAACAAAATGTCGAATTTTCTCTTAATCTTATACTAGGAATAGACGTAATTTTTCTTTTCCGATAAGATTTCATTTTATGCAAATGCTCATCGAGTTAACATGTACTACTTTTGCATAATTAGTTATTTTATTTTTAGTTTTTCACATAAATTGTAATTTATAAATCAATTAAACACATTTATTCATTTATTTAACACAGATATTTTATCAAAAACATCGCTTTTTTAATCACATAATTTAATTAATTTTTAGTGCGTTTAAATTGATTTGTGAATGCGTTTGTGGGCAGCGGTGTTAAGTATGACGATGTTTTACGATATAACAAAAAACGATATGACATATTGTGTTGTCATATCGTAAGCTATTTACGATATGAAAACACTGAGAAGGCCATACACCGTTCATGGCTTTCTCAGTGTTGTCATATCGTAAAAAACTTACGATATGAAAACATAGTATGTCATATCGTAAAAAATCGTCATACTTAACACCCCTGTTTGTGGGATCGTACTGCAATTCTTCTCTGTAGGGTGGGGGAAATATGGTAACCAGATGACGTGAAGCTATAGATTCCTTCCTCAGTCGGATAAGTAAAACCAGATTAGATTCGTTTCCAGCAAGTAGGATTTATTAGACTGAATTTACATTATGAAATTTTTCATGAAATTAGTTGCATGAAATTTTGTTTTATAGGCAATAGGTGTAGAGAAGCAAACGGGGTAGTAGAAATCGCATGACTTCTATTTTGAGGGGATTTTTTTTGACAATTGCTTCGTCTTCATTTCTTTCGTTGACGGTTATATTTTAAAATTGTTTAAATTTTATTTTTTAAATAGTGTTTTACATACATTTTATTAGCTGTAAATATTTTTCAATATTTAATTACAGATATACATGCATTTATTTTTATAACGAACGCACAAACTTTATTTCAAAAGAGAACTATCAAAAAAATTTCAAGACGATTGCTTGAAAATGTCAACGTTTAAACAGACGGTGAAATACGTAGCAACTTTACAACAGAATTTAAAAAAATTTCATAATGTAAATTCAGTCTTATACAATTCAGGTAAGTATATTAAATTAAGGTAAGTTAAAAAATGAGTAGGTAAAAATTTTGGGAGCAAAAACAAGTGGTTTTGTGAATGGTTGAAAAGTGAGTGAGTAAAAAGGTATGTGTATTTCATTATTCTTCGGTTTTGGAAGAAAACCACTAGTAATTAATCTTATACTTTTAGTACATTTCAGTCTTGTCTACTATAATAATAATTTAATTCAATTTAGCATGTTTGTCAATTCAATTATGTTATGACATGATAATATACAATATAATAAATTTAATAGGTTACATACAATATTTCTTCGTTATTTTGTTGTGTCCAATGAAGTTGGGCAATTTGAGAATTATATTTGGCATTTCTAAGCGTTAATTTGGAAAACTCGATTGGTGATTGCCGCCCGTAGCCGCGTACATTGGCTTTTCAAGAATTTAGAATATGTTGGCCAAATCCCTTTCAAAATGTTTTTGTTTGGGATATTTTGGTCCCAAAGTGTAAAAGGGTTAATGTCTTGTAAATTTTTTTTTGTCAAATCGAGGCTAGCAGAATTAAACATATTCAGTTGTATGTTTTATAACTTTTCTTAATTTTTAATAAAAAGCATTTCGATAACATAAAAATGATTCAAATTGTGTTTTTCTGCTATGAATCTGCCAGCGTCCCGATTTGAGTAAAATAAAAAATGGTCCCATATAATATGGGCCTAAAAAATATTACTATTTTTGCTTTTTGATGATGTAGCAAATGTTTGAAGCCAGTATAGTTAATTACACTATGCTATTCTCAAAATGTAACAAGCGGGGCACTATCTATACTGGTAAAGATAATTCGAGCACGAATTCAATGGTGCTAGCCGTTTTTCGAAGTTAGCCTTAGCTAACTTGTCGTTTTCGCCTTAAAATGAATATGATAAAGTACCAAACAAACGATATTTTTGTACTTTTGCGAAAATTTTCGAATTTAATACGGTTGAATAAATATAACATAACGCGTCACTTTGTATGTATGTATGTATGTATGTATGTATGTATGTATGTATGTATGTATGTATGTATGTATGTATGTATGTATGTATGTATGTATGTATGTATGTATGTATGTATGTATGTATGTATGTATGTATGTATGTATGTATGTATGTATGTATGTATGTATGTATGTATGTATGTATGTATGT